>JBBCBC010000002.1:10497322-10756052 GCA_037126765.1 Stenogyne calaminthoides | reverse complement strand
GCTACGTTCTTATCTTGTCATATGCATTCGATTATAAGCAAAACACAACACATGAGCTTAAAAGAGAAAAATCTGGAATCACAATTCCTTCACCCCTATTTTATATGCATTTCTTGATTATTCCGCATTTCATGAGTTTTCCACCGGGGCCTATCACAGTTGTTGTTGCATTCGTTGTGAAGCTGTAACACATCGGTTACATAGTCTACACAGATAGGTGCATTCGGTCGCAGTTATAGTTGTAGCTTTGCATTGTGAACTAAGGAATAAATTATGAAGTTATTCAACTAATACCTTAGAACAAATAAAAGTAATACCTTACAGCAATAAAACAACTACTTTTTTTTTATAAAACTAATAGTTTACAGCAATACAACTAATACTTTACAGAAATACAACTAATACTTTACAACAATACAACTAATATTTTACATCAATAAAACTAATACTTTACATCAATACAATTAATAATGTTGTTTGACCTGTTTTCGGTATTTTTTTTAATTTAACAATGTAAACAACCTAAAAACCTTATCTTTATCCTTTTGTTTTTAAGTAGTGATTTATTTTTTATTAGAAAATATATATTATATATTATTAAGGTATATAATACACGTATATATTTCTATTATGTATTATTAAGGTATATAATACGCGTATATATTATTAAGAATTTCTATTAAGGTATATAATACACGTATATAATCTACATGAAAAATAATGCATATATAAATATGTATAATATATTTATATTATATATATATAGTATTTATTAAGAAACTTATTACATAATATAAAGTTATTCCAATAACAAATTAATTTATAAGGTTATGCATATAAATGTAGTTCTTATAATACATAACTAATATAATAATTTAATGTTCGCGCTCAAAAGAATAAAATTATTTAATGTATTATAAAATTCAATGTGTTTATTTATTTAAAATACTTTAAAATATGTTACATATGTATAAGGTTATGCATATAAATTCAATGTGTTTATTTATTTAATTGTTAGTTTTTGCAAAATTTAGTTACTTAAAATGTAAGTGTTTTTATTTGTAATTCTCCTATATTTTCATTATCATCCTCTTATAAATTTTTCATTTTCATTCCCATCTTCTATTTCGTATTCTTTTTAAACATGAGTTCTTATTACGATCCTGATTACGTTTCCGAGGATGTCACTGCTGATTTTATTGCTCCTGATGATGGTTTAATCGGAAAAGACGGAGTCGCTTTTTTTGTAAAATATGTTGTCGGTATGAGAAACATCACACTGGCCATTCGTACTTCTAATATAACTAAGGTCAGGTATATATGCAGTGAAGGTGGAAAATATACACCTAAAAAATCAAAGAATGAGCGAAATACCAAAACCGTAAAAAATTCGTGTCCTTTTTCTTTACTTGCTTGACTTTCTGATGCCGAGCGTGATAGGTGGCATATTTAGGTGTTGGAGGGGACACACAATCATCGATTTCCATCATTTGCAGAGGGTTCAAGACTTGGTCAAATAACCCCCGAACAGTACAAACATGTACAACTCCTAGATGCAATGAATGTGAGCTCGAGCAACATTTTAGGATATTTAAAGACAATCGATCCCAACAATAGTACGGACTCAAAGAGAATGTACAATTGTCAGCAAAAGGTGAGGAGAGAGAGCCGGGAGGAGCTTACCTCAACGCAAAACTTCATACACCTACTGAAACATCGGAATTACATGTATAAATATTAGTAAAGTTTTCAATTATTTTTTCATGTCTAAATATTTGAAAAAATTTGAAAAAAAAAATGAAGTTAAGAGACTTAGTGGACTAAAATTAAAGTCAACAAAACTTAATGAAAAAATAATACCCTAATTTATATAAGGTAACTTAATCATTTTATGTATATCTATTTTTGTCTTTAAAATTATGGGGTGTGTTTAGAGGATTTTTGGGTGTGATTAGTGGAACTCTTCACAGTAAGATGAAGTATAATTTGGGAATTGACACTTTAACACTTTGAGATGAATGAATATTGATTTGTGTTAAATTGTATCCCGTCTCATATGAATTTTTGTAACGTTATTTTTTACTTTTTTGGTTCCAAATTAGGGAGTATATGTTTAGTATATCAATGTATAATACATTTTTAAATAAAAGGTATTAATTTTGATTTCAACTATTTAATATTTTTATTAAATGGATTATCAGATTCTCTATATAATAATGACAATCTTTATTTCCTAATCAAACAATTCAATATAAATGAGCACATTTATTATAATTTAACTATGATAATAAATAGGCCATGCTCTAGTCTACATCAAATAAATATAACAGTTGTGTATTTCGATGGTTAATATAAGAAATAATTTATTTATTTTTAAAAAAAAAACTTGTCAGGTTGTTAGAATAAAAATGAAGAGAGACTTTCAATTGCCTTGGTTTTTCCAAGAATAAGAATGAACTTAGGAAGACGAATTGATTAAAAGTGAAAAGTACAATTGTATATACATACTTAAATAAATAATGATATATATTTGTATTATATTTGATTAGTTTATAAACTTATAGGTACGCCTTTAGGACGGATGCTGATAACGGACTCAAAGATATAGTTTTCAGCCACCCATGTTCGGTTGTAATGGTCAACACGTATCCACAAGTATTAATCATTGACACGACATACAACACGAACATGTACTGTATGCCTTTACTTGAGGCCGTTGGGGCAACAAGCACTCATAAGACGTTCACCATTGCATATGCATATATGATCCGTGAAACGCAGGAACACTTCGAATATATCCTACGATTTATTCGGGGATTGTACGATGATGAACTGCCAAATGTCGTTGTTACGGACAGGGCTTTCGCGTTGATGAATGTTGTTGATGTAGTTTTTCCAAATTCTCAAGCACAATTGTGCAGGCGCCACGTAGAGCAAGCTGTATATAACCATGCTCTACACCTAGTGGAAAAGGGACTTAGCAAAAAGTTTGCTGATAGTTTTAAAGTAAGGTGAAATTATGCAGTCCAAGCGGGCACACGTGAAGAATGGAAATTTGGGTGGGATTCCGTAAAGAAGAAGTACATTAGATTTACAGGTCTGATTTCGTATTGCGAAGATACGTGGCTTACGCCGCATAAACGGAGAATTTTAGGGATGTATATTGATGGTCGCTTGCACTACGGAAACTACACCACAAACAGGTAACCGTACAATCTTTTTGGAATAGGGCTCTGATACCACTTGTTGGTCCCGGTGAAAAACCCATGAAATGCGAAAAAATCATGTAATGCATATAAAACAGGGGTGAAGGAATGGTGATTCCAAATTTTGCTTTTTAAGTCCATGTGTTGTGTTTTACTTATAACCAAATGCATATGACAAGATAAGAACATAAAGCAATAACGAACACAACAAAGTATAGTAGTTCGGAGACTCGAGCTCCTACATCCACTCTCCCTGTTCCTAGGGAAATTCCTTCAATCGGGACTTATCACCCTCCACGGGATTGCCTATAAGCTTTCTGACTATCCAAGATAGTTTACTCACTTCTTCTACATTTGAGTTTTCTGGCTGACTACTCTGCAACTTACTTACTCAAACACACACAAGCTTTCTGACTATCCAAGATAGTTTACTCACTTCTTCTCTAGAGTTTTCTGGCTGACTACTCTGCAGCTTACTCACTCTTTACAACTCCAACAATCACACAAACTACCTAACAATAGGGTTTGGGTTTGGTTGGTGTCTCCAACTAGGTTGAGATTTTCCCTTACATTTGTTTAGCCTCAATGCTAAGGTTGGGAAAATCTCTCTAAGCTTAGGATATATCGTGGGTTGCTTAGATTGGGTTTAAGAACACTCTTGAACATATTTGTATGTCTACAGTTTTGTGTTCTATGGTGGGAATGCTTGAGTATGTGGCTCTTGGCTCTGTAGCATCTTTTTCCACATTCTCCACACTTTAGAATGATGAAAGACCTTGTATTTATAGTGTGGATTTGAATGTTACCGTTGGAGAGAATCACATTCAAATCCATACTATTCTGTAAGTTCTGCAGCTTTTTCAGGCTGGTTGTCTTCCTCTCATTGGTCCACGTCAGCTGAATTCTAACGGCTATATTCTTCAGGAACTTCTGAGTCTTCAGGGTTCTTCTGAGTCTTCAGGATTCTTCTGAGTCTTCAGGATTCTTCTGAGTCTCAAGTTTCTATGAGTCTCAGGATACTTGATTCAGCAGACTTCTCTTCAGCGGACCTTCTCTGATCAGACATACTGACACTCAGGCTTACTGAGTTCAGCTCTTCTAACTTCAGACATCCTGGTCACTTTTACTTACTGACCCTCAGGTCACTTGACTCAGGCTATCTGATTTCTTCTTGCCTGATCTGAACAACTCGACTGATCAGATCAACACATCTTCAGGTCAACATATCAGGATAGCATCAGGTTAGTACATCAGGTTAGCATATCAGGTTATCATATCTGATCTTTGATCACGTCTGATCTTGATCAGTCTCATCTGCTCCTCTTCTGATCTGCAACCTTCTCTTCTGATCTTCTGGTCAGTTTCTTTCTGATCAGCTTGTCTGCTCTTCTGATTACCAGATCAGCTCGTTTGTTCTTTTGGTCATCAGAACATGCCTGTTCTGGGTATCTGATCAGCTGACTCTCTCCTTCTGATTTGCTGGCTTAACTTTTTCTTCAATTCTAATTTTGCTCAGCTCATCAGTTAACTCGAAAACTCATCTAAATCATCTGATCTCGATTAGTCTCGTCTGCAGCCTCGTCTGATCTCGATCATCTACTTCTGATTCCGTGAGTTCCCCCTCAACTTGTTCTTTTGTTCCCCCTCAATTTGTTATCTGTAAATTAGCTTCAATAACACAAGTTGATAATATTTTTGAATAATTCATCATAACTAAAAATATCCCAACACTTTATACTTTTTATCACAACTATTACATAAATTAAACTATTGAAACGACGTATTGTATTGATACATGTAATATATTTGTAGGGTTGAACAGGAACACCATAGGGTGAAAAAAAACTTGGATGGCGGCAAGAAACACTTTGACGTGATCTTCAGAAAGGTTCACCAAGTCATGGAGTTGCAGATATGTGAGATAAAAAAGCAATCGAGGTTTAGCGCCCACAAGACAAGGACTGATATGCTAGAGAACCAATTCTACGGTGAACTAGTGTGCAATATCACGTCTAAGGCGTTCGACCTCATTGTCGCAGAAGTGAGTAGGAATCTAGATGGAAATATGTGCGGTTTCTATCTCAGGAGAACACATGGTCTTCCGTGCCACTGCGAGCTTACACAATACTCTTATATACCTTTAAATTGTATAGACTCGTTTTGGAAAACATTGGATATAGATTTTTCTAGTATACCTACCACCGGAACAGATGATGACGGTGGTGGTAAGACTAGGAGAAAATTATTCAATGATGACACGGAAGACATTCTTCCACCGAATGTTGAAAAAAAAAAGTCAAAACAGAAGACCAGCGATCGTAAACCTTCTGAGTATGAGTACACGATGAAAGGTGCGAGAATAAAAAAGTCTACTCAAATAAGGGGTAAGGGGAGAGTGGCGGCAACTAATGCGCACCAGGATATTCCACCAGAAGCTGATCTTAGACATAGCACATCGGAAACACACACGATGAGTTATTCTGAAGAGACTCGGAACAGATTTCCCCAAAGTTCGGGACATACCGACACAGATCCCCCCAAAACTCCAAATTCAAAGCCCCAGAGGCCCCAAACTTCTGAAGTCCCCCGTCGCAAAAGTACCGATAGTACAAGTAAGCCATCCAATTTTCAAAATAATATTAACCATCCAATACAGTTTTTTAACTCTCAGGTGGAGGACGATTTTCCTCCGTATATTAAAAATTATATTCATTTCTACAATGATGTAATTGGAGATGGGAACTGCGGATTTAGAGCGGTTGCACTCGCAATCTACGGAAGCGAGGACAAATGGGGTAGGGTACGAATGGATCTTTATAATGAACTGCAAATAAGACGCGATTTACACGAAAATATTTTAGGTGGTTACACAACCTTTT
Organism: Stenogyne calaminthoides; assembly: GCA_037126765.1. Taxonomy (NCBI): domain Eukaryota; kingdom Viridiplantae; phylum Streptophyta; class Magnoliopsida; order Lamiales; family Lamiaceae; genus Stenogyne; species Stenogyne calaminthoides. Next base: position 10,749,967 of record JBBCBC010000002.1, on the reverse strand, counting down.
CAGATTTGGCAAAATCACTTAATCACTCCACAAATTCTGCCCACGTGATAAATGGTTTGCATTACCTGAACATGGATACCTGGTTGCAACCACATATAACATTTTTGTAATGTCATTTGGAGAACACGACGGAACTTTTTACCTTCCCGCAATATCAGAAGGGACGTCGAGGTCTTCCGACCAACAAATTGGTCTTGGGGAACGTGCACAACAACACTTATTGGATATTGGTAAGAAAAAAACTATATTAATGTTACTTTAAAGTTTATTTTATTTTTTATTTTTATTTAATTATAATAATAATTTTTTAATTGTTATTTAAGTTGTATATGCCAGGCGATGATCATCCAGTACCGTTTATATCTGGATATTGGGAACGCTCACATGATCCTTCTGTAAATGGTATACATTTACAATTTCTAGACATGATAGAGCTATTCCGTACATTACACGACTTGGATGCGCCGCGACGTGAGACTAATTATTGGGCTAGAAAGAATAATAAACCCCAATATTATAATTTTTTTTAATAATTATTAGACCTTTTTTCTAGCAACCATCGTTGTGATTTATTTTCGGATGGAAATTATGTAATGTGTAAAAATTTTTTCCATATAATGTGATTTTTTTTTCATGTTTAAATTGATAATTGAACTAATACTTTTCAATGAATGAACTAATACTTTATAACCAACTAACTTATACTTTTCAATATATTAACCAATACTTATCGATTGATGAACTAATATTGTGAATAACAAATAATAACTTTATAACCAACTAACTAATACTTTTCAATAAATTAACAAATACTAATCAATTAATGAACTAATATTGTGGATAAAAAATAATTATTACTTTTTATTTATTCAAATAATATCAATTAATTATTTAAATAAATTAAACCAGTAGTTAAAATAAATCAGTACTTTTATTTTAGTTAAATTAAATAATTCAATTAAATGTGTTAAATAAATTAAATAATTCAAAATTCGAATTAAAATAAAAAATTAGTTAAATTAAATAATTTAATTAAATGAGTTTAATAAAATAATAAAATCAAAAAATTAGTTAAATTAAATAATTTAATTAAATGAGTTTAATAAATTAATAAAATCAAAATTCAAAATTTAAATATAAATTAAATTTATTAATAAAATCAAAATTCAAAATAATAATAAAAAAACCGCATCGCATTGACCATGCAACGCCGACATTTTTCGTCGCATGGACCATGCGATCGAAACTTGGTCCGTCGCGTGGTCAATGCGACTGCCTCCTGTTCCGTCGCATGTCAGACGCGACCGTAGGTTGTATCACGTCACACGTCGCTTATGTGGATATAAAATGGTGGTGTTTAACACCCAGTATGCAAGCCTGTTTGTTTGTTTTGGCCGCTCTTTCCTTTATTGTTTGCTTCTGAATTTCTTGGTTTGTGTCACTTTTCATGAGGGTTTTCGAAACCCTAGCGCTGCACGCTCAGAGCCGCTCCGCTGGTGGCAGAGACCCACGGCGTGTCGTTCACGGCGGCGGAGTCATGCTTAGCCTCGTAGTGACAGCGGCGATTTGCTCCTCGATCTAGTGTTTTGGGCGATGACTCGCACGCCCACACTGAGTGGCAGCGGTGAATCGCTCGAACACGCTGAGCAGCAGTGTCAATTCGCTCATGCTCGCTTGTTGTGGCGGCGATTCATTGCTCATGCTCTGGTGCGGTGGTGATTCGCGCACGTACGGTAATCCGTCCTCTTCTCGCGATTGGTGGTGGTTCACTGCTGCATTCCGCTATTTTCCAGACATTCCTTTTGTCGGAAACTTTGTCTAAATCTTGATAATTTTGTGATGAACATTGTTTTTGTTCACTGATTGTTGGTTTGGATGTTGGGTTTGGAACCGATTGTCCCGCTTAGCAGAGAAATTCTGCTGTGATGCAAGGGGGCCTGATTGAAAATTTGATTTTCCTTAGGCCCTCCTAAGCAATTTTTGAAATTGTATCTGAGCCCCATAACAAATTAAAAAGAAAAATTGAAAAGTATTTATGTTGGACCAAATTAAAATAAAATTAATTAATTGATAATTATTTTTAAATAATGATTGTTGGGAAATTTGTATTAGGTTTTGATGAAAGTTCCAAAACAGTTTGTAATAGGACCAGTCAAGACCTGTTAGCTGACTAGTGATTTAGAATCAGGTTAGGATGACCAGCTGAAATGTATAGACAACTGATGTACAAGATAAGTCACATATTGAGGGGGAACTCAATTTGTATAGGCCATGTCTGAAGATTAGAAGACCAGCTGAGGTCAGAAGATCAGAAGACCAGATGAGGTCAGAAGATCAGAAGACCAGCTGAGGTCAGAAGATCAGAAGACCAGATGAGGTCTGGAGATCAGAAGACCAGCTGAGGTCAGAAGGCCAGAAGACAAGTCGAGTCAGAACACAAGACAAGTCAGATGATCAGGTGAAGACATGAAGCTCAAATTCAGAAGACCTGAAGATCAGATGACTACCAGAAGATCAAGACCAGAAGATCAGAAGACCTACATTAGTCGAGTTTGCTAGTTGAGCTAAGACAACTTGCACCAGAAGACTATATCAGGTAGACTGATCAGTTTTATCTGACCAGGTCAGCTCACACCAGGTGTTAACTGATGCAATACCAGATCATACGAACTATCAGGACAAGAAGAATGTCAACTTGAATTGGTAGAACAAACACTGAAAAGGTGTACCTGTTAACCAATGAGAGCGCGACACATACGTACGGAGCTGACAACGCGGGATTTGGCGCTGCATAAGTCAAACGGCTATAAAGAACAACTATTCACGGTTTTGGCCATGCCGTTCCTGAAGCACGTCACATCAATCCTGCAACCTACCAAATATAGCCGGAAATTCAAATTTCTCTCCAACGGCTCTTTGATTTCGAGGTCTATAAATATGGGATTGCTCTTCAGAGTGAAGACACGGAAATTATCATCAAGCTCAAGCTATAGCAAAATTTCCGCACGAAGAACACTAAATTCAAATTTATTTTTTGTGTGTTCATCCCATTAGTTCTTAGCATAGAAATCTCATCCTCTAGCTTTAGGCTACATAAACACTAGGATAGATTTCCAGTTGGAACAACAACAAATCTAAACCTCAACCCAAAAGTTAGATTAAGTTTGTTTTAGCAAGATTTCAGGCTAGGGTTTCTAGTTCTGATTTCTGGGATCGATTGAGTGAGAACTCTCTAAATATCTGTTGGTTGTAATGTGTTGGACTAACACAATAAACTAAGTCCAGTTGGTTAAGTTGGTGCCCCTTGTGATAGGGAAGAGTGGACGTAGGACTGGTTGTCCGAACCACTATAAATCTTGTGTGTATTTACTTGCTCTAAACTGCTTTACACTACTGCACACAACTTGGTTTAAACTGCATACATATTCTGAGTTAGGATCAGTCTACACCAAGCAACTGATCTGATCAGCTTGACAATTTAGTCAACTGATTGAAAACAGACTTCAGAATCTGATTTGATAAAACTGGTTTTTCACACGGGTATAAACTAGCTTCCGCACATCAGTTAAACTGATAGACACCGAACTGATCTGCCAATAGGCGATCAGTAAGTTGGATATCAGTCCAAACTGATTCACTCGCACTCTGATCAGGCAACCTGCCATCACACCTGATCTTGCACAATTTTTTTTTCAGAAGTCTATTCACCCATCCCCTCTAGACTTCTGCCCTCACAAAACCCGTTCGGGACCTACAATGATTAATTTAGGTGTTAAAATAAGGATTAAAGATTTTGGACTTTAACTTGTTTTAACAAGACCTAATCCCACTTGTATAGCAATTTGTAAGTAAATGATTGTTTTACTCGATTGTTGTGAGTCCGCATTTATAACTGTTTGGGTAGGTGGCGCCCAATATTTGCTTAATGTGACTTATATAGTTTATTGGATCTTGTTTAAGCAATTAAATACCCCGGCTTAAAATGTTCCTCAGTTAAATATGGTTTTTCATTTAAATGAATGATGTCTTCCATAAAATTTAAAAGTAGACCGGAGATTTCATTCCTACAGTATTTAAGATCCTAGTCTTTTGCTCGGAGTTACATCTTACGTAACTTTTATAGGGACATAAAATGTCGCTGCTTGATGGATGTAAACCACCTCGATTGTTTCACCAGCCCTAGCAAGAAAACAGTTGAGGGACATCGATCGAACTAGGTTCGATCAACTAGGAATTGCAGAGGTTACAATTGGTTTAGAGACCTACCAATTCTACTATTACAGTAATCTGCCCTAGCAGATACTGAACTAGTAGGAATGTGGATCCTAGTCCATTAAGATTTATATTGGATATAAATTCGTACTCTTCCGATGACGTCGTTGAGTACATGAAAATAATGGAGACAAAATAAATTAAAAGGTCATGTTTATTTTGACTGCTGAATATCGATAATAGGAATTGTCTGTTTAATTCTCATTTTATTTTATTTCTCTAGGCTGGTTAAAATGAATAACTTATCATTGAGAAGTGTTCTGGTAAAGAACAAATTGGCTGGGCTAAATTTTCTGGATTGACACGTAACGTGCGTTTGGTGCTAAGGCATGAAAAGATTGAATACGTGTTGGACATGGTAATCCTGATTACCCCTGCATCTGGTACCCCTGAGGCTGATGAGTTTGTCGTGGCAACTCAGAAGAAGCATCAGGAGGATGCTTCCCAGACGCAGTGTGTAATGTTGCTCGGCATGAACTCTAAACTGCAGAGGCAACATGAGAAAATGGGTCCCTATGAGATGCTCAAACATCTGAAGGACCTCTTTGACTCTAAATCTCGTTCTGAGATTTATGAGATCATGAGAGGTATGTTCAGATGTAGAATGACTGAAGGAGGGAAGGTTTCACCTCATGTTCTGAAGATGGTAGGGCTGATCGAGAAACTTGGGACTCTAGGCATTAAGCTAGGGACCAATGTTTCCATTTATGTTATCCTTCAGTCGCTCTCGGATTCATTTTCTAGCTTCATTGTGAACTACAATATGAATAAGACGGTAGTGACCATGCCTGAACTTCATACCATGCTCAAAAATTTTGAGTCCACTACCACTAAGGATAAGAGTGTGCTCATGGTGAGTACTCCTGCTGGATCTGGCTCCAAGGGCAAGAACATGCGGAGAAGCAAGGCTAAGAAGGGCTCGAAGCCCAACTTTCTGAAGCCTAAGGGTGGTGTTCAAAAGAAGGAGCGGGTAGACAAGGATGTGTGCCTTTACTGCAAGCAGAAAGGGGCACTGGAAGAAGGACTGCAAGGTTCTGGCTACTGAAAAGAAGGCACAAGGTGATTCAAGCACTGTAACAGGTGTTGGGATATTTTAGTTTTGATTATTTATGCCAAAACATTATGTATTTGTCAACTTGTATTGTTTAAGTTCATTTCTACAGGTAACAAGTTGAGGGGGAACTGATCTGAAGTTTCCTGAGAAAATAGGGCCTGAATGGAAAATAGGCCTGAGGAAAAGTGGCCTGAATGGAAGAAGGCTGAAGTCCAAAACCGCTGAATGTCAGAATGGCCTGAATTGCTGGAATCATGTCCTGAGTGCTGGAATCATGTCCTGAGTGCTGGAATACTGTCCTGAGTGCTGGAATCATGTCCTGAGTGCTGGAATCCTGTCCTGAGTGCTGAAATCCTGAGAGGAAGTTGCTGAAATCCTGAAGGGAAGAAGACTGAAATCCTGAGAGGAAGTATGCTGATTTCAGAAGGCCTGAATGCTGACGTGGACCAATCAGAGGCGGTCAAAAAGCCTGACAAAAAGCTGCAGAAATTACAGAATAGTATGGATTTGAATGTGACTTTCTCCAACGGTAACATTCAAATCCACACTATAAATACAAGCTCTTCCATCAAATTAAGTGTGGAAAAATGCTATAGAGCTAAGAGCCATATACTCAAGCATTCCCACCATAGAACACAAATCTGTAGATATACAAATACATCCATGAGTGTTCTAAAACCAAATCTAAGCAACACATGATATATCCTAAGCTTAGAGAGATTTTCCCAACCTTAGCATAAAGGTTAAACCATTGTAAGGGAAAATCTCAACCTAGTTGGAGACACCAACCAAACCCAAACCCTCTTGTTAGGTAGTTTGTGTGTGATTGTTGGAGTTGTAAAGAGTTAGTAAGCTGCAGTTGAGTCAGCCAGAAAACTCTAGAGAAGAAGAGAGTAAACTGTTTTAGACAGTCAGAAAGCTTGTATGGCAATCCCGTGGAGGGTGATAAGTCCCTTTTGAGTGAGGGCTCGTTAAATATCTGTAGGCAATCTCGTGGAGGGAGATAAGTCCCCTTTGAAGGAATTTCCCTAGGATAAGAGAGAGTGGATATAGGAGCTTGAGTCTCCGAACCACTATACTTTGTTGTGTTCTTTATTGCTTTATGTTCTTACTTGTCATATGCATTTGGTTATAAGCATAACACGTCGGTTAAAAGAATTTTTTTAAAATCACTATTTCTCCCCCCTCCCCTTTTTCATAAAATTAAATTAGTTTTTGGGACCAACAAAAGGTATGTGTGTTATTGAGATAAACATGTCTACTAATAATTCTAACTACTGGGTATTAGATACCGGATGTGGCTCACACATTTGTATGAATGTGCATGATCTCAAGGAAAGCAGAGCAGTTAGACCGGGTGAAGTTGCCTTGCACGTGGGAAATAGAGCACGAGTTGTTGCGGAACGTGTGTGAACTTATATTTTAGACTTACCCAATGATTATAGATTAGAACTTAATAATTGTTATTTCGTTCCATTTATTACTCGAAACATTATTTCCATTCTCATGTTAGACATTGAAGGGTTTTCCTTCCATTTTGCAAATAATAATTGTTATTTTACGTTAAATGGTACTCCCTCCGTCCCAAAGTTATTTACCCCTTTTAAAAAATGATCTGTTATAACACTTCAAAATTACATCTCATGTCATTACTTTTATCCAAACAAATCATCTGTTTTAGTAATAACATATAAAAAACTACAATACCCTCAATCAAAAACCACTTTATCACTTTAAATATTACTCCCTCCGTCCCAATCAAAAACTCCTATCAAAAGCAAAGTGTAAATAACTTTGGGACGAGGGTAGTATTATTTATGGGAATGCCCCTTTAGTGAATAGTTATATTTGTTGAATTGTGGATATGTTATTTTTAATGTACAAAACAAAAGACTCAACCTTACTAATCGGGAAACTCCCGCCTTTTTGTGGCACTGTAGACTTGGTCATGCCAATGATAAAAGAATTGCAAGGTTAAGAAAGTTAAACTACTTAACCCCATTCGACTTGGAGTCTTATGGAGATCGCAAATCTTGCCTCAAAGGAAAAATGATCAATAAACCCTTTTCTGGGAAAGGGCACGAGCCAAAGAAGTGCTAGAGTTAGTTTACACGGATGTGTGTGGACCGCTACCCACTCTAGCAAGGGGACACTTCGAATACTTCATCACTTTTACTGATAATTTCTCAAGGTTTGGACACGTGTATCTTATGAGACACAAGTCTGAATCCTTTGAGAAATTTAAGGAGTACAAAGCAGAAGTAGAGAAGCAACTTGGAAGGAGTATTAAAACTCTTTGATCAGATCGACGAGGTGAATATCTTAGCCATGAGTTCCTAGATTATTTGAAGTTGCATGGGATTCAATCTCAATGGACACCTTCCGGAACACCACAGATGAACGGTGTGTATGAAAGGAGGAACCGAACCCTGTTGGACATGGTAAGGTCCATGATGAGTTTTTCCTCTCTTCCAACATTCTTATGGGGTTACGCACTCCAAACTTCAATTTTCATCCAAATCAGTTGAGCAAACACCATATGAGCTATGGCATGGCAAGAAGCCATTGTTCTCACACATCAAAACGTGGGGTTGCCCTGCGTATGTGAAGAAGATGCTCACTAATAAGTTGGAATCTAAATGTGAAAAGGGTTATTTTGTGGGATATCCTAAGGAAACTAGAGAATATTACTTCTATCTCCACGAGAAACAAAATTTCATTGTTTCTAGACAGACGAAGTTCCTTGAAGATGATTATGTGTTCAAGGATAGAACTTGAAGAAATTCAAGAACCACAATTTAACACTGAGGCCGAGGACTTGTCAAAGAATCGCGACAAGGAATTAGTGGGAGCATTCAACAATTCTCACGGTGAGAGTCTTTCACTAGGTGATAGTCTTTCAGCCAGTGGGAGCATAATTGGAGCTAGCTTGCCTGTGCAAGAACCTTCAAATGGGTTGAATGAGAAAAACATAGTTCAAATTCCCGCTCAAGAAACGTTTGAAAGCGTAGCTCTTGAGAATTCTCCAGGCAATGATCAGGTCATTGTAGAAGAACCTTTTCACGATCAGAGTGTACAACCTGCACAACCACAACTCTGTAAGTCTACTAGGACTCATAATCCCCCTGTTAGATACGGTTTCCTCTTGGAGGAACACGATAACGTGGATATCCCTGATAAAGACGATCCTAAAATTTATACTGAAGCAATATTAGATGTTGATTCATGGAAATGGTGAGAAGCCATGAAATATGAAATGGACTCGATGTACACCAATCAAGTCTGGAACTTGGTTGAGTTTCCCAAAGGGGTTAGACCCATAGGTTGCAAATGGGTCTTCAAACGAAAGACTGATGCAATCTGTTAGTGTTAGTGTCCTAGAGACAATTCTATTGTAAGGACATAATGCTATAATAATATTCAGTATTGGTTTTAATATTACTATTTGTTTAATATTAAATGTATGGCGTTATACTTGTTTCAATATTATGTTTGATTGTTTGCATTTATTCTTATTTGTGTTCCCATGAATCATTGTTGTCATTGAGATTGTGAGAACTCAGATGATTTAAGCATGATTCTCAAAGAGCCCCGATTAAGGATCATCAAGAATGGGATATTGATGATGTAATTGAGATTGGTGTGCGATCTGCATCATACTCTTAGAGAGTGTAGTAAGATCTCACTTACTACGAGATACTAGGTATCTCATGATGGATGCACAGATACCTTAGAGGGTATTGGTATACCCATCCGAAAAACCATTTGATGTAATTCCACAATATGTGTCTACGGGTGTCTCGGTTAGTGGGAGCGATGCGACACTCCTCTGACTTGAGGTCAATACGCACGACATGTGTGGAGTGATGAACTTTGACCATGACTGACGCTTGCACCCTTCCATGGGAAGATATGGCTTGGATTGTGTTCATCACGAAGTGCATGTGCGTGGTAGTTGAGCCAAGAATAGGATTCATTCCTCAAAGTGGATTTAGAGAGAATACTCATCTTCTCATCATAATTAGATCTAAGTCATCGGCCGATGCACGTCACTTAGACTTTGTGGCTAAGTGTTACATACATGATCAATTAGTGATTAGAGATAATATGATTAAGTTATTTGAATAGACACTTCATCATGTTCAAGACTTAATCGAGTATTCGCGAATGAAAGGAAATTATCGTAATAGCCCATGTTTCAGTTATAGGTAGTTGCACGTTTCTCGCAACGTACCTCATATATTAAGAATGTCTGATTTATTATCTAGGGTTCAATTAAGACCGTTCGTTTGACTAATCACTCGATATATTAGGGCCTATGGGTCACACAACAAGTAATTCCCTAATCAGATTAAAGTTGGTTGATTTAGTATTGAATTGGATTTGTTGGGATATTTTAGTTTTGATGAATTATGCCAAAACATTATCAACTTGTGTTATTTAAGTTAATCTACAGGTAACAAGTTGAGGGGGAACTCATCAAGATAAGAAGAGACTAATGATTTCGTGTAAACTGGGATCAGAAAACTGTAATAAGAAAACTGTGATCAGAAAACTGAGATCAGAAAACTGAGATCAGAAAACTGTGATTAGAAAACTGAGATCAGAAAACTGAAATCAGCAGAGATGAACAGTGAAATCAGCAGAGATGAACAATGAAATCAGGAGAGATGAACAGTGAAATCAACACAGGTGAATAGTGAAATCAGCAGACCAGATGACAACACATATATGGATGTGACATAAAGCTGCAAACAACAGTGCAAAAAGGCAAAGAAAAGCTGGAAGACTATTAGTATGGATTTGTATTTACTCTCCAATGGTAATATTCAATTCCACACTATAAATACATTGCACTATCTTCAAAAGAAGAAAATGGAGGATGCTGCCAAGTGAAGATTAAAGCCAAATATTCAAGCATCTCCATTCAAGAACACAGAGCATTAAATATCCAAATTTACCCAAGAGTGTTCTTCATCATATCTAAGCATAAATGCCATATCATAAGCTTAGATAGATTTTCCCAACCTTAGCTTAAAGGCTAAAACAATGTAAGGGAAAATCTCACCAAGTTGGAAATAACACCAAACCCAAACCCTTTCTTGAGAGAGAATTAGTGGTTAAGTAAGGTAGTTAATAGGCAATCCCGTGAGGGAGATAAGTCCGAGAGAGTGAGAACTCATTAAACATCTATTGGCAATCCCGTAAGGGAGATAAGTCCCGAGAGAGTGAGAACTCATTAAACATCTATAGGCGATCCCGTGAGGGAGATAAGTCCCATTGAGTGAGAACTCATTAAACATCTGTTGGTTTAGTTGATGCCCCATGAAGAGAAGAGTGGATGTAGGAGTTGGACTCCGAACCACTATAAAAATACTTGTGTTCTTATTTGCTTTCATATTAACTATCATACATACTTTAGCAAATCTGCATAACACACATTCGCAAAAAAAAAAAATTTAAGTCACCTCCCATTGAGATTTTTCGGGTTTTAACTCGGTATTTTTCTGGACCAACAGGATTTAATATTTAATTTATGGAGAATTAATAATATATTAATTTTAAATTAATTATTATTACTGTTTAATTAGATTAGATTTAATTAAATAGGAATTCCAAATAATATATGGAATATTATTGTAGGAAAATATATGTAGGGAAAAACATATCTTTGGTTTTTTTTTGTAAGATTATGAAAGATATTCCTAATAAAGATAGCTTAAGATTTAAGATGGTCTTCCCCTATATATATGAGACCCTAGGGATTCATTATTCACAACAAGAAAACTTAGTTTTCTTCATAAAATCTTTAATAAGAATTTTCCTAGCAAATTCGTCTCGGGATTCAACGCTGGCAAATCTGTGTGGATCTGAGCAAGGGGATTACGTGGATACCATAGTACATAAATCTACGTACGATTTACTATAAGGTTTCTCTTTATGTTTATACGCATTCGATTATACAATTACGTGTTCGTTGTTGGTGAACTATTTATTTTCACTACGCATGTATTACGTGTTTACGTGCCTCTGTATTCCAACATAAACGACAAAGTACAAACCTACAAAGCTAAGTTGGTGGCGAAGGGTTATAGTCAGAGAGAAAGCATTGACTATGACGAGACCTTCTCACCAGTGGTAAAGATCAATTCCATTCAGATTTTACTTGCAATAACAACATACTATGATTACGAGATTTGGCTGATGGATGTCAAAATAACTTTCCTCAATGGAAACATTAACAAGGAAGTTTTTATGACTCAACCGGAAGGTTTCATATCCAAGTCAAACTCAAAGTTAGTGTGCAAGCTGAAGAGATCCATCTACGGATTGAAGCAAACTTCCAGGAGTTGGAATATCTATTTCGATGAAGCTATCAAGTCATTTGACTTCATCAGAAACATGGAAGATCCTTGCATTTATTGAAAGCATAGGGGGAAGAACACTATTTTCATAATCGTATATGTGGATAACATATTGATCCTAGGAAACAATATACCGTTAATGCAATCCGTGAAAGATTGGTTGTCAAAGACCTTCATGATGAAGAATCTGGGTGAAGCCTGTTACATCCTCGGTATACAGATCTATAGAGATAGACCCAAGAGGATGTTGGGGCTGTCACAATCTACCAATGTAGACAAGGTGCTAAAGCGTTTTTCAATGTAGAACTCTAAGAGAGGTTCTTTACCTGCAAATCATGGGATAAAACTGTCAAAGTATTATCCTTCCAATGAAGCTGATATCTAGCACATGAAGAATGTCTCATATGCATCAGCTATTGGGTCAATCATGTATGCCATGACTTGCACCAGGCCTGACGTGGCCTACGCTGTTAGTATTACTGGTAGGTACCAACAGAATCCAGATGAGCCTCACTGAATTGCTGTCAAGAACATTCTGAAATATCTTAGACGAACTAAAAAGTGTTTCCTAGTCTATGGTGGACAATTAGAACTAGTAGTAATTGGGTTCGCTGACGCCAGTTTCCAATTCGACTACGATGACTATAAGTCACAGTCGGGTTATGCATTCACACTCAACGGTGGGGTAGTAAGCTGGAATAGTTCCAAGAAAGAAACGACCGTAGATTCAACAACTGAAGCTGAGTACATTGCTGCATCAGAAGCTGTAAAAGAAGTTGTCAAGATTTTATAGTTCTTGAATGAACTAGGGGTAGTTCCGAGTACCAGCAATCCAATAAAACTGTATTGTGACAACACTGGTGCGGTTGCACAAGCAAATGAACCAAGATCCAATAACAAAAACAAGCATGTACTAAGGCGTTATCATCTGATTCGAGAGATAATAGCAAGAGGAGAAATAGAGTTAGAACGTGTTCCCACAGAAGATAATTTGGCAGACCCTTTCACCAAGGCACTGAGTGTCCATGTACACACTAGACATTTCGAGAGTCTGGGTGTTTGGGATATGAGTGATTGACTCTAGGCCAAGTGGGCGATTGTTAGTGTTAGTGTCCTAAATACAATCATTTATAAGGACATAATACTTGATGATATTTAGTTATTTAATATTATTATTTATATTAATATATGACATTGCACTTATTTGAATATTATGTTTGGTTGTTTGCATTTATTCATGTTTTTGTGTTCCCATGAACCTATGTCGTCATTGAGATTGTGAGATCTCAGATGACAATGACATGGTTCTCAAAGTAGCCCCAATCGAGGATCATCAAGAATGGGTTATTGATGATACCGTTGAGATTGATGTGCGATCTGCATCATATCCTTAGAGGATATAGTGGTTCTCACAACTACGAGATACATGGTATCTCATGATGGATGCACAAATATCTTAAAGGGTATTGGCATACCCGACCGAGAAACCGTTTGATGTATTCTATTTAAGTGTCTACGGGAATATCGGTTTGTGGAGTAGTGTGATAGTCCTCCGACTTGAGGTCAATACACACAACATGCACATAGTTATGGGCTTTGATCATGACCGCTTGCACTCTATACAGGGTAGATATGACATGTGTTGGGCATGTCACAAAGTACATGTGCGTGGTAGCTGAGCCAAGAATATGATTCATTCCTCAAAATAGATTTGGAGAGAATACTCGTCTTCTCATAATTAATTGGATCGTTAGCCATTGGCTAATGCACGTCACATTTGGAATGGTGTCCAAATGTGACATACGTGATCAATTAGTATAATGAGATAACGTGATTAAGTTATTTGAATAGACACATCATCATATTCTAGACTTAATCGGAGTATTCGTGAATGAAAGGATCTTATCTCCATAAGCTTCACATTACAAGTTGTTGCAAATCGTCGCAACGTACCTCATATATTGAGATTATCTGATTTATTGTCTAGAGTTCAATTAATACCGTTAGTTCGACTAACCACTTAATATATGAGGGCCTATGGGTCACACAACAAGTAACCCACGTTTACGAATTAAAGTTAGTTGATTAAATATTTGATTTGATCATAATATTTAATTTATAGAGAAATATAGTAATTATATTAAATTTTTATTATTTAATTAAATGTAAATCTATAATAATATATTAATATTATATGTAGGAAAATATATATTTGGTAGAAAATCTATGGAATTTGGCTTGGTCAAATTAAAGATGAATTTTGGCTTTAAGACCTATTAGGAAATCTCTTAGGGTTAAAAGGAAAGCCACCACTATATATATATGGGTCTTTGGGGATCCAAAATTACTGTAGAAAATAATCTCCTATAAGATTTCTAGATTAGAATTTTCCTAGTAAATTCAACTGAAAATTCAACGCGGTAATTCGTTGTGAATTTGTAGACGAGGATTGCGTGGATATTGTAGTAGAGGGATCTGCTTACGAATCACTGTAAGGACTTCGTTTTATTAATAATAATTCAATTATGTAATTTGTGTATGTTAATTGTTGGTGAATAACCCAGTTCCGCTGCATGTATTATTTTGGTACGTGCTTATAAATTCTAACAGAAGGTTGTACTAAAGGAGGCTGAGCAGAAAAAGGAGAAGGCCAAAAAGCTCATGAGTTAAGCAAGAAATCGGTGAGAAAATGAAGGCCAAAGAGAAGAATGAAAGGTTGAGGACGATTGCTGAAGTTGAAGCTGAACGCTCTGCTTCTGAAACTACTCGGGGTGATGTTATGGTAGGCCATAAATCGCCAATGGAGATGCTGGTAGCAGTGCCTACTGAGAAAGTTGTTGAGTAAACCTCAGAGGAAATCATTGTTGATATCATTGGGACATCTATCACATTCGATAGGGTGTCTCAAGAGATATTTTCAGGTTCCCAACAACCTGGAAAAGATAGTCAAATTCAAACCCAAGCCCAAACCATCTCAGAGCCATATCTTTCCCCATCCGAAATGGATTTAGACACTTTCTTGTCTCAACCATTTTTGGACCCTGCTAAAACTCAGATTGTTGTGGTCTCAATGCACGAGAAATCCATTCCTGAATTGAATGAGGGAGAAGTTGCCAAAAAAGAATGGAGGGATAAAGCAGAACGATTTGTGCTCGATCGCTATCCTGAGCTAGCAGAGTTTCCTGATCTACAAGAGATGTTCTTCCTGCTGAAGACTGTTGTTTTCATTGTCAGCCAGTCTGTCACTGACAATTTGACGATTGCTGAGTTCAGAGGAAAATAATCATGGACTGAAGAGGAAGCAGTGATGTTTGACTTCTCTGGTTTCAGGAAGTCAAAATTGAGGATCAAGAACTCAGAGTTTGATGAGTTAGTGAAGAAGAAGTTAGCCAAGAGGAAGCCTGCAAAACCACTAATGATGATGAAGGTGGAAATGGAGGTGATGATCAAGGGAAAGATGGTATTGATGAGGGAACTGAAGTTGTTGTGCCTGAGAAAGCACAAGAGACTGAAGCTGATGAGGGAAAATCATCTGAGGAGCCCAAGATTGCTGAGCAAGCTCTGAATCCTGAAGTTCAGGTTCTTGGTTCTCCCTTTTGTACAATCAGGACTATTGTCCCAAAAGCTGTTCAGGGGGAACTTAAGATGGTGTTGAAGAATCAGTCGGTTCAGACTGAAGCTGCTGAAGTTCCTGCCCCTGTGTTCCCACCCTTTTTTCAACCTGATGATCTCATTCCACTTGTGGAAAAGTTGAACAAGTTGGAAGAAGGAAATTATCAACTAAACAACACTTTGGAGAAGCTAAGCTATGCATCTGCAACTCAAGCTCTCGAGGTAACAAATCTTACTGCTTATGTTGTTCAAGGTAGTACATCCTTGTGAAGTCAAATTTCTTCACTTTCCAAAGATGTATTGACCACTCTTGAGAAGACTTTTTCTTAGAAAAATGAGGAGTTGGTGAAGCAAACTTTTGAGGAAATGAGTTCATTACTCATGTCCAAGATGACAGAGCTGATTCATGAGAAGTTCTCTTCTCAATTTGCACCTTTGGCTAAGGAGACCAGCATGATGAAGAATGTGCTCAGAAAAGTAGAAAATGATCAAGACAACATAGCTGCTGAGGTTAGGGTTGTTAGCAAAGAGCTGTATTAGATGGACTGCACTCTTTTTGAAGTTGTGGCTGGTTATGACGCCAAAAAGGGGGAAGAAAGAACCATCGTTCCTAAGAATTGGCTGAAATGTTTGGTGAAAAAGGAAAGGGCAAAGAGATTGAGTCTGGCCGAATCCTTATTGACCCCAACACTGCAAAATAAGTCTTTGCTGAAAGTTAAAAGAAAAGAGAAAACATGAGTCTAGCAAAGTTGGTGAGGCTTATGGACTATAGGTTCCTGAAAAACAGAAGGAGGAGGAGCTGAAGAAGAAGGTTGATCAGGCTGCTGAGCCTGAAAAGGAGAAAGAAGCTCAACAGGAACAAAGATCTGTTGCATTTGTTGAGAAAGAAGTGCCTACGAAAATTCGAAAGAAGGCACTTGCAATCAAGCCTGTTGAATCTTCAAAGCCTGAACCAACCTGATCACTAAAGAGAAGATTGTTTCCTGAATTTGGTGCATCTGATGAAGAAGAGGATGTGCAAATTGGTCAAGCCCCAGCTGTTGGGGTTATACTGGAAAGTATGTATTTTACTTTGTATAACCAAACTGAATTTCTTATTTATTTACTGAAAATAAATTATTTATCACTGTTGCATTAAATATGATTGAATATTATTTATATTTACTGCAAATCTGTTCAATAAATAGTATGTGTTACATTGTGTTGGTCCCAAAAAACCAAATTTAAAACTCGTAAAATCTCAGTGGGAGGTGACTTAAATTTTTTGCTAATGTGTTATGCAGATTTGTTAAAGTATGTATGACAGTTTCTATGAAAGCAAATAAGAACACACATATTTTTATAGTGGTTCGGAGTCCAATGCCTACATCCACTATTCCCTATCAGCAGGGGCACCAACTAAACCAACTGAACTTAGATTAAAGTGTTAGTCCAACACAATACAACAAATGTTTAATGAGTTCTCACTCTCTCGGGACTTATCTCCCTCACAGGATCGCCTATATATGTTTAATGAGTTCTCACTCTTTGGGACTTATCTCCCTCAAGGGATTGCCGACCCTCCCTTGCGGGAATGCTTCTTAACTACCTCACTGATGGGAGATGAAAATTTTGATTAGATCCCAAAACCTTCACCATTGCAAGGTTATGGGAAATCAAGCAACTCCAGAGCTCATTCGTATTCTTGCAAATTGAAGCACTCGAAAAACCTAAGATTTCCCAAGTGTTTCACATTGAAGAGAGCTCATTCACTAAGCCTAAAATTGTTATATAATCCAAAGCTTAGTAAGAGATATCCTAGCCTTTGAATCTGTTCTTATTGTCAAAGGATATCTCACCCTAGTTGGAAACCAACCAAAACCCAAACCCTACAGTTAGGTAGTTTGAGTGTGAGTTTGTTGCAGAGAAAGAGTTGTAAAGAGTAAGTAAGCTGCAGTTGAGTTCAGCCAGAAAACTCTAGATAAGAAGTTAGTAAGTTGTTTGAGACAGTCTGGAAGCTTTTGTGTTTTGAGTTAGTAAGCTATAGTAGTCTGCCAGAAAACTCAGTGTAGAAAAGTTAGTAAGTTGCTGAGTTCAGTCTGAAAGCTTTAGGAAGTAGTAGTAGAAGTGTGTTAAGGAATTTCTCTGAAGATCAGAGAGAGTGGACGTAGGAGCTTTTCCTCTGAACCACTATAACTTGTTGTGTTGTTTGCTTTCTGTTTTGCATTTTAACTGTTGCATATTTTACTGAAAGCATACTGATCTTCCTGACATTCAGTTGGAAATAATCCACTGAACTTGCATTAAACTGATCACAACCTTAACCACTGTTTTACTAAGGAAAAGATTTTCAGCAAGATAAAACGGGTATAACTTAGGGCCAACACATTCCGCACCTTTGATAAGCTAGAACAAATAATTACCAAACTGAACAAACTCTACTGAGTATTCAGTAAGATAATTATCTGATCAAAGCTTCTCAGGACTCTGATAAAATTCAGAATCAGTTGGGCTAATCTGAAGCTACTGAAAGCTGCTCAGGATCACTGTCTCAGTAGACTTTGACTCAGGGCGATTTGTGCTTCTCAGGGCAAATTCTCTGGACATCCTGACCCTACTTATTTCAGTAAAGAAAAGTTTTAAAAATAACTGAACACGTGTATTCCCCTCTCATACACGTGTAAGACTCATTACACCGGGACCAACAAGTTGTATTAGAGCAGTGGTTCATTTTGACCACTTGCTTTGGTAGCCATAGTCTTATTTGCTGAAAGACTTTGGTGGTCTACTGAATAGATCTTACTGCTAATATCTTACAAGGCTCATTCATCATGCCTTCTAAGAAACTTCCTATGTTATCTGTTGAGAGCTATGACCTATGGAGATTGAGAGTGCATGCACATATGTATTCTAAGCATGAAAGAATGTGGAGAGTGGTCTCTCAAGGACCATTTAAGTACACTGTGGTAAATCCCAGAATTACTAATGCTGAGAGAGATGATCCCAAAGATGAATTTCCTAAGCCTGATGACCAACTTACTCCTGATGAGAGAAAGTTAGTCAACTTAGACTACATTGCTAAAGATACTCTATACAACACTATTGATGATGGTGTTATGGGGATGATTTCTCATTGTGAAACTGCCAAAGAAATATGGGACACACTTGCTATCATGTGTCAAGGCACATATCATATTAAAGAGAATAAACTTTCTGTTGGCATTGCAAAGTTTGACAGCTTTGAAATGGAAGATGGTGAATCCATTGACAAACTAGAAGTCAGATTCACTAGTATCATGAATGATCTGAATGCTCTTGGGAAAAGATACCCACAAAGAGAAGTGGCACTGAAAATTCTTAAAGGATTGTCTAAGAAATTGGATATACATGTTGTGGTGATTGAAAACACCAAGAATATTGATTCTATGCCATACCAACAAGTTTTCTCTGAACTAAAAGCTTATGAATTTGTGATTGATAAGAAAACTAAGAAATCTGATAGCAAAGATGAATCTTCATCTAGCAAAAATGTGGCTTTCAAAGTAAAACAAAAATCCTGTAAAGCTAAAGAGTCTGATAACTCACCTGCCCAAAATCAGGATGAGCAAGAGGATAAGCTAATACTGTTGGCAAGGAGGTTTTAAAGATTCAATAGCAGATATGGAAAATACAAGAAATACTATAAGAACAACAGGTACAGGAACAGGAATAACTCAGAAGCTGAGGACAAGTCCACTGAGAAAAGGAAGGACCATAAAGCTGAAGGATCCTCATCCAGAAAAAAGGATGCCAAGACCAAGGAGGAATGTGATCAGAATGATGATGCCAACAGATGCTATAACTGCCAAAAGAAGGGCCACTTCCAGTATGAGTGTCCTGAGCTGAATGCCAAGGAAAGAAAGGAAAGACAAGCCAAAAGAGACAGGAAGATCTCCAGCAAGAAGGCTATGATTGCTGATGAAGAAGAACAATCTAAAGAAGGATCAAGTTCTTCAGAAGAAATATTTTCAGATAGTGACAGTGATGATGTCTGCCTTGTTGTTATTGAGGAGGTAAATTCTTCTATCTCTGTTATGGCTCCTACACAAGCACCTGAGTTATCAAGTTCATCTGTAACCAGTAATTTTGACCTGATGGATTCTTTTGAGAAACTTATGAAGGACTATTCTGTGTTACAAGAACTACTCATAGAAACTCAAGAGCAGAATAAGGAACTAACTGCTGAAAATCTGAGGTGGAAAAACTCTAATGCTGCTCAATTAATGGGAACTACCAATGAACTGGATATTCTGAAAGTACAACTCTCAGAAAAGGAAAAGTGATAGATGTCCTGAAAGGAAAATTAGAGAAATCCACTGAGGAGGATCAGCTTATCAGGACTGAATTCAATGACCTCTTTGAGAAACATGAAACTCTAAAGAAAAGTGAGGATAGTTTGCGGAGAAAGTTAGCTCTATTGAATTCTACATATAAATCAATATATGAAATTCAGAGTTATCAAAGACCTGCAACTATAAAGGCTGGATTGGGATATAATCCAGGGGGAACCTCACCAGGTCTTCTGAATGCTGCTTCTTCAAGTAGCACTAAGACTGTCTTTGTTAAACAGGTGGTATCTACTGATCTTCTTATTGAATAACAACCCCGTGTTTTAGACAAGGGTAAAGGACCTATGGTTTCAGAAAAACTGAAGGTTCAGGAAAGAAAGCCCAAACCTCAGGAAAATGCTAGAAAACCTAAACACCCAGTAGGAAATCCTCAGGCCAATACTTCGAAGCCTCAGGCTAAGAATACTAACCTGAAGAGATCTGCACTGAACCATCAGAGGAATCTTTAGAAGAGAAACACTCAGCAGAGATATTCTCAACTGAAGAGACCGAGTCCTCAGGATACTTAAAGACCAAAATTTCAGTACAGGCAACCTAAACCCCACTTGCCTAAGGGTAAAGGTTTCCTGAACCCAAGTCAGCAGAGACATAGACCAGTTGCACCAAGGCCAAACCATTAGAACAAGAGGCCTGAACCCAAGAAGAACTCTAAGGCTCATGTTCATGCTAAGGCTGGCACTCATACACAGGGTACTGCCAAGGCACCTAGGGTGGTGAATATGTATGTAGATGTTTATGGGAGATAAATCAGCCACTTTAAAGTAATTAGAGTTATCAGGCAGATTTGGGTTCCAAAAGGTACAGCTAACCTGGTAGGACCCTACACCAAATGGGTACCTAAGGCTTGATTTGTTTTTCAGGTGAAGGAAAAGGGCACTGAGCTGAATGAAGATAACATAGCCCTGATGAGTGGAAGTGAAGTAGCTCCTGCTGCATGGTATCTGGACAGTGGATGTTCAAGGCAAATGACAGGATACAAACATGTACTCACTAACTATGTTGAGCAAAAAGACCCTCAGATTACTTTTGGAGACAATTCATAAGGACAAACTAAAGGATATGGAACTCTTGAAGTTGATTCTGTTCATATCCATGGTGTTTCTTATGTTTCTGGTTTAAAGCATAATTTGCTTTCTATCAGTCAATTCTGTGACAAAGGATTCAGTGTTGAGTTCTCAAAGAACTTATGTTATGTGAAAGATAATACTTCACAACAAATATTACTGACTTGTACCAGAAAATGGAATGTGTAAAAATACATGTTTGGTTGCAAAAAGTTCTAAAGAAACATGTTTGGTTGCAAAAAGTTCTACTGATACCAGTTGGTTGTGGCACAAAAGGCTGAATCACTTAAACTTCAAAACCCTGAACAAACTTGCAATATTAGCACTTGTGAGGGGGTTACCCAATGAGGTGTTCAGTAAAGATCATGTATGTGATGCTTGTCAGAAAGGAAAACAAATCAGAGCATCATTCAAAAGCAAAGTAGAAGTTTCTACTGACAGAATACTCCAACTGTTGCATATGGATCTTTTTGGTCCAGTAACACCTGTAAGCACTAATAGCAGAAAATATACACTTGTGGTAGTTGATGACTACTCTAGATACACTTGGGTCATATTCTTACTCAGTAAGAAAGTGACTCAGACAAAACTGCCTAAATTACAGAAAAGACTCAGTATTAAAAAGAATCTGAGTGTGGTCAAAATCAGATCAGATAAAGGAACTGAATTTATCAACCATATTATATCTGATTATTGTGCAGTAAATGGAATAGCTCATGAAACATCAGCTGCAAGGACCCCACAACAGAATGGTGTTGCAGAAAGAAGAAATAGGACTCTGAAAGAAGCTACAAGAACAATGATTGATGAAGCTGACATTCCTAAGAGATTTTGGGCTGAAGCTATCAACACTGCATGCTACTCTCAGAACCGATCCATGCTGACAAAGAATCAAGGCAAAACACCTTATGAGCTGTGGAATGAAAGGAAGCCTCTTGTTTCTTTCTTTCGTGTGTTTGGTTGCAAGTGTTTCATACACAATAATGGTAAAGATCAGTTGAAAACTTTTGATAGCAAAGCTGATGAAGGGATATTTGTAGGATATTCTGAAGTCAGTAAAGCCTTCAGAGTCTACAACTGTAGGACCCTTATTGTGGAAGAAACACCTCATGTTGTTTTTGATGAATCTACTAGTGTTCAGAAGAAACAGGAACATGACTCAGGAGATCTGACCAAGAGAATCACCAGACTTAGCCTGAAAAAGAATGATAAAACATCCTCTGAGCCTGAAAAGAAGAAGTCAATCACTTTCTATGAATTGAGTGAATCAGACTCAGACCAAGAAGCTTGGGATGGAAATACTCAGGATGGTGAAACTCAGGATGACAGTTCTCCACTGAAAGAAAGCTAACACACTGAAGCTGACCAATCTGAACAAACACCAGTTCAGACTCAGGTATGTAATGCCGATGAAGATGTGGTCACAGTTGAGGCAAACTCTGAATCTATCAACAAAGGGGGAACCTATGTCACTGACAATGTTCTGAATAGATTTTCCCCTGAGGAAGATGATTCACTCTTTCCTTTTTTGTTGTTCCCTGAGTTTAATGAACTGCCTGAACCTAATATTTATAATGTTGAGGATACTACTGAAGGGGGAACATCCAGGAGAAGATGGTTGGATAGTCATCCTACAAGTCATATTGTGGGTGATCTATCAGAAGGAGTTAGGACAAGAAAGTTCCATGGTGAAAGTGCTCTATTCTGCTGTTTCCTATCTGAGAAGGAACCAACTGAGATTGAAGAAGCTCTTAAGGATTCATTTTGGATTACTGCTATGCAAGAAGAGCGGAATCAGTTCACAAGAAATGAAGTTTGGGAGCTAGTGGATAGACATTAGAGGCACAATGTGATTGGAACTAAGTGGGTGTTCAAGAACAAGAGAGATGAAAAAAACAACATTGTAAGAAACAAGGCAAGGCTAGTTGCACAAGGTTATTCCCAAGAAGAAGGCTTGGATTATGATGAAACCTTTGCACCTGTTGCAAGACTAGAAGCCATCAGACTGTTTCTTGCATATGCTGCCCACATGAAATTCACAGTCTATCAGATGGATGTGAAAAGTGCATTTCTGAAGGGTGTGCTTAAAGAAGAGGTTTATGTGGAACAACATCCCGGATTTCGTCAGAATGACCAAGTTTACAGGCTCAGAAAAGCCTTGTATGGTCTAAAGCAAGCACCCAGAGCATGGTATGATACACTTTCTCAATTTCTTACTGACCATGGTTTTACCAAAGGAACTGTTGATAGAACCTTGTTCAGGATAGAAGATGGGAAATATATCTTACTAGTTTAGATTTATGTGGATGACATCATATTTGGATCTCCTAATCATCAGATGTGTGAGAAGTTTTCTGCTCTGATGAAAGGAAAGTTCGAGATGTCTATGATGGGGGAGATGAATTTCTTTCTAGGACTTCAGGTGAAATAAACTAAAGAAGAAATATTCATCAATCAGGCAAAGTACACCAGAGATCTGATTGCTAAGTATGGTGTACAAAATTGCAATATAGTTAGAATTCCTATGAGTAATAACTACAAGATGGATCCTGATCCTGAAGGCAAACAAGTGAATCATACTGATTATAGAGGGATCATTGGATCATTGTTATATCTCACAACAAGTAGGCCTGATATTACCTTTGTTGTTGGGATATGTGCAAGATACCAAGCTAATCCTAAGGCTAGTCACATGGATGTTGCCAAAAAGATTTTGAAATATCTTAAAGGCACTGTGAATAGAGGATTATGGTATCCAGCTGATGATAACCTTGAATTAACTGGTTATTCAGATACTGATTATGGTGGCTGTAGAATTGACAGGAAGTCTACTACTGGAACTTGTCAATTTCTTGGAAGTAAACTGATATCATGGTTTTCAAAGAAACAGACCTCAGTAGCAACCAGTACTATTGAAGCTGAATACATGGCTGCAGGAAGCTGTTGTGCACAGATTCTTTGGCTCAGACAACAATTGAGGGATTATAAGATTGTAGCCAATGAAGTACCTTAATTTTGTGACAATAATAGTGCAATTGTTGTTACACAAAATCCAGTATTGCACACCAGATGTAAGCATGTTGATATTAGACAACACTTCATTAGAGATCATGTGGAGAAGAAGGATATCAGAATGGAGAAAATTCATACTGATAAACAGAGAGCTGACATCTTGACTAAACCTTTGGCTGAATCAAGATTTCAGGAACTATCAGTTGAATTAGGTATGTTGGATCCAGGTGAATAAAGTAATCTAAAAAATTGAAGGTTTTCAGATGCATGAAGTTTTTCAGGATTCACTGAAAAACTCAGGATAAAATAAGGTTTTCATCACTGAGTCTTGGGAAACTCCGTAATCTTAGTTCAGTTATAAAAAATACACTGACTTTTTATCAAGGTCAAAACTCAGTAAGACTGATAGTCAAAATTAGTCTGAAGAAGTTAATGACTCATGCACCTCAATTATTGTCTAACTGATTCTCAGAAATCATTGGACATAAATGATAAAACACCTGAGGAAATAAATGGGCGGGATGTTTGAAATTCTCGGAAAAGTCAACATTCTGCAGAAAAAGTGATTAAAAAACATTGTTCATTAATCACCAATAAGGATAAAAATTGGCGGCTAGTACTCGCTAGTTGTCCTTTCAACTACCCGATTTTAACCTATTTGAATCTTGGTCGTTGATCATTCTTCTACGTGATTTCCCGTGGATTTTTCCAAGATAAATACCTATTTTGTGCTTCTTAAACACTCTATTTCAAAAGCCTTCGTCTTCACAATACTCTGCTTTCCAAAATTTCCGATTACCCAGAATTCTCTGCTATTTCAAAACCCTTCACAAATTACCAAAATGACGTTCACCATCTTTGATAAGCTTGCTGTTACCAACAAGCCATGGTATGAGAATGTTGTATCTTTGGAAGATACAGCAAACGCAGCACACGAGGTGGAGGCACTGCATATGCTCCGATTGGCCAAACTCACCTGTCTGGTCGCAAATCATCCTGATGTCGAATACTCACGAGAGGTAATCGAATTTGTAGCTAATATGAATCTTGATGAAAATAACTGCATAGACTATAGGATTACCGTCTCTCATTTGGTTTATGGTGAGAAGTATGTGGATTTTGTTAGAGAGCTTTACATAATCCCGAATAATTTAAATGTCGTATATGAGTTTAATGATAGAGGGGAGTGATGGTCTCGAAAAACCCGATTTAAAACTCGTAAAATCTCAATGGGAGGTGACTTAATTTTTTTTTTTTTTTAATGTGTTATGCAGATTTGCTAAAGTATGTATGACAGTTAATATGAAAGCAAATAAGAACACAGGTATTTTTATAGTGGTTCGGACAACTCGTCCTACATCCACTCTTCCCTTCATGGGGCACCAACTTAACCAACAGATGTTTACCGAGTTCTCACTCAAACGGGACTTATCACCCTCTAAGGGATCGCCTACCCTCCCTTTCGGGATTGCTTAGATGTTTACCGAGTTCTCACTCAAACGGGACTTATCACCCTCACGGGATCGCCTACCCTCCCTTTCGGGATTGCTAGATGTTAACCGAGTTCACACTCACCTACAAACTTAACCGACTGATTTGGGTAAGGTTTGTTTGGTTTCCAACTAGGTTGAGATTTTCCCTTACATTTGTTTAACCTCAATGCTAAGGATGGGAAAATCTCTCTAAGCTTAGGATATAGCATTTGTGCTTAGATCTAGGGTAGAACACTTTTGAATATATGTGTGTATTTCTTGCTCTGTGTTCTATGAATGGAGTTGCTTGAATATTTGGCTTTAATTTCACTTTGCAGATCTTCCATCCGCTTCTTTTGAAGATAGTGCAATGTATTTATAGTGTGGATTTAAATATTACCGTTGGAAAGTAATATTCAAATTCATACTAATAACTTCCAGCTTTTCTTTGACCTTTTGCACTTTTCCTGCGCACTTTATGTCACATCAATATGTGTGTTGTCTTCTTATTGGCCAAACTTTTGTGTGTCTAACGGATCGATCGATCATTCGTCGGATTCTTTGTTCATCTCTTCGATTCTCGTCGCTTTGATCCGGTCCATTTGAAATCGATCTATAGAAATGCGGTCTCTTTGAAATCCTTTGTTCATCGATCTTTGAAATCATTGTTCATCCGAATCGATTTCACTTATTCATCGAAGCCGATTTCCTTTGTTCATCCGAGCCGATTTCCCAAACTGATTTCCTTTGTTCATCGAACTGATTTCTGAACTGATTTCCTTTGTTCATCGGGCTGATTTGATTTTCATCCGAATTGATTTGATTTCTGATTTGATTTCTTCTCTTTGATTTCGATTTCTTCTGACATTTTATCGTTTTTTCTTCATCACAAATCAGCATGCTTCTTCTTCTTGTTCACTCATCGAGTTAACTTTCGGAACTCATCCTACTCATCGATCTCGTCGGCCTCGTCTCTGCTGACCTGTCGATCTCGATCATCTTAAATCGATTTTATGAGTTCCCCCTTAACTTGTTCTCTCGTTCCCCCTCAACTTGTTATCTGTAGATTATCTTAAATAACACAAGTTGATAATGTTTGTGCATAACTAATCAAAACTAAAATATCCCAACAATTTCCCCCTTTTTGATAATGATGCCAAAACTAACTAACAATAAAAATATACGAGAAAAACAGTGTTAGTTAAACAAGTGAAATAATGAAGAACATTGTTTTCATTTTAAAAAATGAGAAGATGATAGTCAACCTCCATGAATTTTATAAAATTTATGCATTTTAAACTAAATGGGTTTTAATTAAAAAGACCAGTTCAGGTGTTCACATTAAAATCTAGTGAACTTTTGAACCCCTGCTCTGATACCACTTGATGGTCCCGAAAAACCCGATTTAAAACTCGTAAAATCTCAATGGGAGGTGACTTAATTTTTTTTTTTAATGTGTTATGCAGATTTGCTAAAGTATGTATGACAGTTAATATGAAAGCAAATAAGAACACACGTATTTTTATAGTGGTTCGGACAACTCGTCCTACATCCACTCTTCCCTTCATGGGGCACCAACTTAACCAACAGATGTTTACCGAGTTCTCACTCAAACGGGACTTATCACCCTCTAAGGGATTGCCTACCCTCCCTTTCGGGATTGCTTAGATGTTTCTGAGTTCTCACTCAAACGGGACTTATCACCCTCACGGGATCGCCTACCTCCCTTTTGGGATTGCTAGATGTTTTACCGAAGTTCACACTCACAAACAAACTTAACCGACCGATTTGGGTAAGGTTTGTTTGGTTTTCAACTAGGTTGAGATTTTCCTTACATTTGTTTAGCCTCAATGCTAAGGATGGGAAAATATCTCTAAGCTTAGGATATAGCATTTGTGCTTAGATCTAGGGTAGAACACTTTTGAATATATGTGTGTATTTCTTGCTTTGTGTTCTATGAATGGAGTTGCTTGAATATTTGGCTTTAATTTCACTTTGCAGATCCTCCATCCGCTTCTTTTGAAGATAGTGCAGTGTATTTATAGTGTGGATTTAAATATTACCGTTGGAAAGTAATATTCAAATCCATACTAATAACTTCCAAACTTTTCTTTGACCTTTGCACTTTTTTCCTGCGAACTTTATGTCACATCAATATGTGTGTTGTCTTCTTATTGGCCAATTTGCTTTTTGTGTGTCTAACGGATCGATCGATTTCGTCGATTCTTGTTCATCTCTTGATTCTGGTCACTTTGATCTGGTCCGCTAAAATCGATCTATAGAAATGCAGTCTGCTGAAATCTTTGTTCATCGGTCTTTGAAATCCTTGTTCATCGATTCTTTGAAATCTTGTTCATCGAGCCGATTTCCTTTGTTCATCAATTGATTTCCTTTGTTCATCGAACCGATTTCCGAAGGCGATTTCCTTTGTTCATCGAAGCGATTTCACGAAGCCCGATTTCTTTGTTCATCGAGCGATTTGATTTCTTCTTCTCGCTTTGATTTACGATTTCTTCTACGCGATTTACGATTTCTTCACTGACATTTTATCGATTTTTCTTCATCACAAATCAGCATGCTTCTTCTTGTTGACTCATCGGTTAACTTCGGAACTCATCCTACTCATCGATCTCGATCGGCCTCGTCTATGACCTCGTCGCGATCTCGATCATCTTAAATGCGATTTTATGAGTTCCCCCTTAACTTGTTCTCTCGTTCCCCCTGAACTTGTTATCTGTAGATTATCTTAAATAACACAAGTTGATAATGTTTTGGCATAATTAATCAAAACTAAAATATCCCAACAGGGAGGACCCTACGATGTAAATGGTGGGTAGGGAGCAAGAGTATTTGGACAAGATTGTTGAAACCCCTGTTAAATTTGAGGCCACATTGAACAAGAAGCATTTGAAATTGAAATATCGTGTGCTTCTTGACATTGTGAGCAAATGCCTCATGAGTTGGTCTGGGAGCTTCGAGCAAATCAGTAAGCCGAAGTTGAGGTTGATGGCAGCCATTGAAGACTCTCCTTCAAGGGCATTTAATTGGTTACAATACTTGATAAAAGTGGTGAGTGATCAAACCAAGCATGTTAAAAAGGATAATGATACGGTGGTGATTAAAGGGAAAATTTTGCATGCAACCAAGATTGCCTTCATCTTGGAAACCTGCAGGGAAGAGGAAGACATATTTGTTGATTCAAAAGCCTTCCCGGTGTCCAAGATTATGTTTAGGTCAACAAAGAAGATACTAAGGGGCAGGAAGGAAAAGCCTACTGAGTCTCAGGAG
This sequence comes from Stenogyne calaminthoides, assembly GCA_037126765.1. Lineage (NCBI taxonomy): Eukaryota > Viridiplantae > Streptophyta > Magnoliopsida > Lamiales > Lamiaceae > Stenogyne > Stenogyne calaminthoides. The sequence continues at coordinate 10,721,461 of JBBCBC010000002.1, read as the reverse complement.
GAGACTGCAGAGGAAGAGGCTAAGGAGGATGCTCCAGTAGCTGAGCCTGTCAGGGAAACTAGGAAAGACACTCAGAGATCCACTGAGCCGAGTGATGAAGAGGTTAAGAAAGCCAGGGGGAAAACCCTTCTGAAAATCAAGAGGGAGACTGGTGAAAAATTAAAGAAGAAAGACTTAGCACCTCAGAAAAGAAGGAGGTTATCTACCATCGCTGAGAAGGAGGCTGAGGAGGCTGAGGAAGAAGAAGAAGTTCAGGCTGAGACTCAAGGCCTTAAATCACCACTCCAAGTTTTGGCTCAGGTGGTAAAAACTATAGAAGAGAAGGAGGTTGCTGAGGAAGAGAATGTGTTCTCTGAGATTATGGAAACCTCTATTGCACAAGATAAAATTTCTCAAGAAATCTTTACAGGTTCCCAACAACCTGTTAAAGATAGCCAAATACAGATCCCACCCTCACACCTCTCAGAGCCAAATGAACCACAAGAAATCTTGAATCTTGATGCATTGCTTACTGAACCCTTTCTTGATCCCTCTGCGCCCTACAAATTATCCAATCTGAAAAACCAATCCCTCCACCACTACAGAAAGGAGAAACCGAGAAAACTGAATGGAGGAGCAGGGGGGAAAGATTTGTTTTAGATAGGTACCCTGAGCTCACAAAATTTCCTGACCTTATAGACCTGTTCATCCGACTGAGGACAACTGTATACATCCTGAATCAAACTCTGCCTGATATGATAAATATTGTTGCATTCAGAGGTGAGGAATGGTGGACTGAGGAGACAGCCATTCTCACTGAGTTCTCAGGATTCAGGAAATCAAAGCTCAGGATGAAGGTCTCAGACTTTGATGAGTTGGTGATCAGGAAGATTGCAGAGAGAAGGCCAAGTGGGACAGGTGAAACAAGTGGGAATGTTGAGCATGGAAAAGATAAAGATGGAGGACATGGTGAAAAAGGGACTGAACCTGAGAAAGAGGAAGCACAAACTGCAAAGATCATTCCAGCTGCTGATACTCAAATTCCTCAGATTGGAGATAGAACCCTTCTGGTACCTTTTGGCACTATTACTCATTATGCCAAAATTACTGAAGAATCTATCATTAAGTTTGTTGATTTTGGTATGCAGACTGAGGCTCAATCAGGACACACTTCTCATGCTCCAACGATTGACTTGACTCCAATCTTGGATGAGCTAAAGAAAATTGAGTCATTGACAGCCACAATGACACAGATGGAGATGATGGTGGCTGATCAATCAAAGAAAATGGAGGTTGCTCTGAATGAACAAACTTAGACAATGAAGACACTGAACACCTCTGCTGAAGTTAAAGCAGCTCAGGAAGAAGTGACTGCAAAGATCACTGTCCTAGATACAAAGATGGGAGACATGTCCAAGAAGATGTAAGAGGAGCTTAATGCAAAATTCAATGAAAGGAAGCTGACTGAAAAGAATGAGGGAATTATCAGGCTAGCTATTGAGGAAATGAGTTCATTACTCATGTCCAAAATGACAGAACTGATGCATGGAGTTCTTGCCAATCAATTTGCTCCACTATCTGAAGAAGTCTCAGTTGGCAAGAATGTCCTAAGGCGCATGGAGGATGAACAAGATGTTCTGGCCGGAGAGTTAAGGGCCATTGGCAAAGAACAGTTTCATATGGATGCCACCCTTTCCCAAATTCTTCCCTTGTATGATGCCAAAAAGGGGGAAAGGACATCTCATATTGCAATGGGTAAACTGGACACCCATCTGAAGAAAACCAGGGAGAGAAAAGCTCAGCAAGAATTGAAAGCTCAACATGTTCTAAAAACTCTACAGGAAATAGAAGCAACTGAGAAACTAAAAGGAGTTGAACCTGAAGATACTGAATTTATTCAGACTGATAAGCAAACTGCTCAGGAAGCCATGATCTTAAGACAGACAGAGAAAAGAAAAGCTGGAACAAGCCTGACTGCTGAGGCTCATGCTGCCATTAAGAAAACAGAGAAAAGAAAAGGAGCAGCAATGGCTGAATCTGAGAAAAATAAGAGAAAAATCTCAGCCAAACCACTTCATAGGAAATTGACTGTTGACTTCTCTGAACCTAAAGAGTCTGAAACTCAGAAGGACATTGAAGCTAAAACTGAGGAGCTGTTTAAGGAAGGATTTGGTGTATATGACTCAAGCTCTCAAATTTCAGACTTTGACTGGCATAATAAGCTCAAGGCTCTAAACATTGAAAAAGGAAAGAGACAAGCCATGTCTGTATCAGGAGTAGAGCTGACTATGAAGAAGAGGGAAGAAGAGCAGAACAGGAGGGGAAGCTTCAGGAACTTCATGAGAAGAAGATGGGGCAAGACCAGAGTGCAGAAATGGTCGCACATTGATAAATGGATACCAATCCAGATCAATGATGCCTGGGAAGAAGTCAAGAGAACCTTCTGGTTCAATCATGACATTCTGCAAGAATGGAGAGGAGGAAGCTCAGACCGCAATGAAGCCTTTCTGGAATACCTGCTGACATTCTATCCAGAGTACTTACAGAAATGGATGAATCTGGCTGATGAAAACAATGTATCTCTGAAGGCACCAGGTCAGTATAAGTACCCTGCTCCTAGATTCAGCACTGGAGTCATAAATGAAACTGATGTATCAAAGGAGGTTGCCGAATATGCTGCTCAGATGGGTTTGACATGGAGTCACCCAGAGATTATCAGAAAGGGGACGCATTGAAGAAGAGATACTATGGGATGTTCAATCTTGAAGTCCCTGATGATGAAGTTGAGGAAGATTGAAGACTTTGATTCAGTTTGTATGTCTTTTGTTTTTGAATTTTCATTGTAAAATGTAACTCCTATCTTACAATCAATGAAAATCTGCTTTTGGTGTGTTCAAACAAGATAATATCTCATTATCTTTTAATATGTTTCATACTAATCTCATATGCCACTTAATGTAATAAACAACTGAAACCTGAGTATAGGTTAGGTTTTCTTAAATGTAACAAGATGGTTTTGGCATCATCAAAAAGGGGGAAATTGTTGGGAGATGAATTTAATAAGATTTTGATTAGATCCCAAAAACCCCTGGTATGACATGTTCAGGATAATCTTGATAGTCTGAGAGTCAGGTTTCAGTATAGAATAGTTCAGGAGATATCTGCACCATGCATAGTCAGCAGATATTTCTCAGGACTAATGTTAGAAACAAATATTATCAAGAAGACTCAGAAGACACAGAAGACTCAGAAGACTCTGAAAACTCATAAGACTTTGAAGACTCAGAAGACACTGAAGACTCAGAAGACACTGAAGACTCAGGAAGACACTGAAGACTCAGGAAGACACTGAAGACACTGAAGACTCAGATATCACTAAACACTCAGAGGGACCTTGAAGACTATCTACCTGAGGACATACAAAACTGAGAAAGACTCGCATTTATAAAAAAATAAATGTTGACCAGATATTCAATTGCAGACAAAAAGAACTAAAACTAAGTGTTGTTTAAAGTTGTCTCATTCAGAAAGTTTGACCTAAAAGAGCCATTATGTTTGTCTACATTCACTGAAGACAAGAACCAATCAGAGAAAGACAACACTATACTTCACTGACACAGAAAGCAACAGGGCACTGAATATGTCAGTAGTATTAAGTTCCAGACTGCAAAACTTGGTGATTGGCTGCATTGGTTACTTGTTACCCAAACCATGCAAGGGCATTTTCAAACCCTAAAATAGTCGTTCATCAATAACCAAAAAAGGAAACCCTTGATGCTATATTTCCAATGGATAGTTTTTCAGGAGAGACCTTGGAGAAGTTGCTTATAAATACCAGTAACCTTCACCATTGCAAGGTTACGGGAAATCCAAGCAACTCCAGAGCTCATTCGTATTCATGCAAATTGAAGCACTTGAAAAACCTAAGATTTCCCAAGTGTTTCACATTGAAGAGAGCTCATTCACTAAGCCTAGCATTGTTATATATCCAAAGCTTAGTAAGAGATATCTTAGCCTTTGAGTATGTTTTTATTGTTAAAGGATATCTCACCCTAGTTGGAAACCAACCAAAACCCAAACCCTACTGTTAGGTAGTTTGAGTGTGAGTTTGTTGGAGAGAAAGAGTTGTAAAGAGTGAGTAAGCTGCAGTTGAGTTCAGCAAGAAAACTCTAGAGAAGAAGTTAGTAAGCTGTTTGAGACAGTCTGAAAGCTTATGTGTGTTGAGTTAGTAAGTTGCAGTAGTCAGCCAGAAAACTCAGTGTATAAAAGTTAGTAAGTTGCTGAGTTCAATCTGATAGCTTTAGGAAGTAGTAGTAGAAGTGTGTTAAGGAATTTCTCTGAAGATCAGAGAGAGTGGACGTAGGAGCTTTGCCTCTGAACCACTATAACTTGTTGTGTTGTTTGTTTTCTGTTTTACATTTTAACTGTTGCATATTTTACTGAAAGCATACTGATCTTCCTGACATTCAATTGGAAATAATCCACTGAACTTGCATTAAACTGATCACAGCCTTAACCACTATTTTACTAAGGAAAAGATTTTCAGCAAGATAAAACGGGTATAAGTTAGGGCCAACACATTCCGCACATTTGATAAGCTAGAACAAATAATTACCAAACTGAACAAACTCTACTGAGTATTCAGTAAGATAATTATCTGATCAAAGCTTCTTAGGACTCTGATAAAATTAAGAATCGGTTGAAATTTGTCTGAAACTCTTTGAAAAGTCTTTCGGGATCACTTTGTCTCGAGAGACTTTGACTCAGGGCGATTTGTGCTTCTCAGGGCAAATTCTCAGGACATCCTGACCCTACTGATTTCAGTAAAGAAAAGTTTTAAAAATCACTGAACACGTGTATTCCCCCCATACACGTGTAAGACTCGTTACACCGGGACCAACAAGCCATTTTGTTTGTCTCTGTTCAAAGGCAGATTCAACCAAATGAGGAGGCAACAACAACGTACTTTACTGACACTGAAAGCGACATCTCACTGAAAAAATGTCAGGGCTGATATCTTCCAGTTCACAGAAATTGGTGATTGGCTACGTGGCTGCATATTTCCTAAAACATGGAAGGGTGCGTTCAAACCCTAGAAATAGTCGTTCATCAATAACCAAAAAGAGGAAACCCTTGATGCTATCTCTTCCAACGGATAATTTTTCAAGAGTAACCTTGGAGAGTTGCCTATAAATACCAGTGACCTTCACCATTGCAAGGTTACGGGAAATCAAGCAACTCCAGAGCTCATTCGTATTCTTGCAAATTGAAGCACTTGAAAAACCTAAGATTTCCCAAGTGTTTCACATTGAAGAGAGCTCATTCACTAAGCCTAATATTGTCTTATGTCCAAAGCTTAGTAAGAGATATCCTAGCCTTTGAATATGTTCATATTGTAAAAGGATATCTCACCTTAGTTGGAAACCAACCAAACCCCAAACCCTATTGCTAGGTAGTTTGAGTGTGTGATTGTTGGAGAGTGAGAGTTGTAAAGAGTTAGTAAGCTGCAGTTGAGTTCAGCCAGAAAACTCTAGAGGAGAAGTTAAATAAAATTTGTTTGAGAGCAGTCCAAAGCTTGTGTGTGTTTGAGTTAGTAAGATGCAGTAGTTCAGCCAGAAAACTCATTGTAGAAAGTTAGTAAGCTGCTGAGTTCAGTCTGAAAGCTTGAGGAAGTAGTAGTAGTGAGTTAAGGAATTTCTCTGAGGATCAGAGAGAGTGGACATAGGAGTTTTGCCTTTGAACCACTATAATTTGCTGTGTTGTTTGCTTTCTGCTTTACATTTTAACTGTTGCATATTTTCATTGAAAGCATAGATTTTCCTGATATTCAGTTGGAATCAGTCCACTGAGTGTGCATTGAATTGATCACAGCCTTAACCATTAATTTTTACTAAGGAAAAGATTTTCAGCAAGATAAAACGAGTATAAACCTAGGGCCGACACATTCTGCACCCTTGATAAGCTAGAATAGATAATTATCAAACTGAACAAACTCTACTGAGTATTCAGTAAGATAGTTATCTGATCCAAGCTTTTCAGGACTCTGATAAAATCTCAGAATTAGTTGGGCTAATCTGAAGCTACTGAAAGCTGCTCAGGATCATTGTCTCAGTAGACTTTGACTCAGGGCAATTTGTGCTTCTCATGTGTAATTCTCAGGACATCCTGACCCGCTGATTTCAGTATAAAGAAAAGTTTTAAAAAATCATTTAACACATGTATTCCCCCCATACACGTGTAAGACTCGTTACATCGGGATCAAAAAAGTGGTATCAGAGCAGTGGTTCATTTTGACCACTTGCTTTGGTAGCCATAGTCTTGTTTACTGAAAGACTTTGGTTGTCTACTGAATAGATCTTACTGCTGATATCTTACAAGGCTCATTCATCATGCCTTCTAAGAAACTTCCTATGTTCTCTGTTGAGAACTATGACCCATGGAGATTGAGAATGCAGGCACATCTATATTCTAAGCATGAAAGAATGTGGAGAGTGGTCTCTCAAGGACCATTTAAGTACACTGTTGTGAATCCTAGAATTACTTATACTGAGAGAGATGATCACAGAGATGAATTTCCTAAGTCTGATAACCAACTTACTCCTGATGAGAGAAAGTTAGTCAACTTAGACTATATTGCTAAAGATACTCTATACAACACTATTGATGATAGTGTTATGGGGATGATTTCTCATTGTGAAACTGCTAAAGAAATATGGGACACACTTGCTATCATGTGTCAAGGAACATATCACATTAAAGAAAACAAACTATATGTTGCCATTGCAAAGTTTGACAGCTTTGAAATGGAAGATGGTGAATCTATTGATAAACTGGAAGTCAGATTCACTAGTATCATGAATGATCTGAATGCTCTTGGGAAAAGATACCCAAAAAGAGAAGTGGCACTGAAAATTCTTAGAGGATTATGTAAGAAATTGGATATACATGTTGTGGTGATTGAAAACACCAAAATATTGATTCTATGCCATACTAACAAGTTTTCTCTGAACTGAAAGCTTATGAATTTGTGATTGATAAGAAAACAAAGAAATCTGACAGCAAAGATGAATCTTCATCTAGCAAAAATGTAGCTTTCAAAGCTAAAGAAAAATCCTGTAAAGCTAGAGAGTCTGATAACTCACCTGCCAAAAATCTGGATGAGCAAGAGGATAAGCTAGTACTTTTGGCAAGGAGGTTTGAAAGACTCAATAGCAGATATGGAAAGTACAAGAAGTACTACAAAAATAACATGTACAGGAACAGGAATAACTCAGAAGCTGAGGACAAGTCCACTGAGAAAAGGAAGGACCACAAAACTGAAGGATCTTCATCCAAAAAGAAGGACTCCAAGACCAAGGAGGAGAGTGATCAGGATGATGATATCAACAGATGCTATAACTGCAAGAAGAAGGGTCACTTCCAGTATGATTGTCCTGAGTCGAGTGTCAAAGAAAGAAAGGAAAGGCAAGCCAAAAGAGACAGAAAGAATTCAAGCAAAAGAAGAACAATCTGAAGAAGAATCCAGCTCTTCAGAAGAAATGTTCTCAGACAGTGACAGTGATGATGTCTGCCTTGTTGCCCTTGAGGAGGTAAATTCTTCTATCTCTGTTGCTGCTCCTACACAAGCACTTGAGTTATCAAGTTCATCTGTAACCAGTAATTTTGACCTGATGGATTCTTTTGAGAATCTTATGAAGGACTATTCTGTGTTATAAGAACTGTTCATAGAAACTCAAGAGCAGAATAAGGAACTGACGGCTGAGAATCTGAAGTGGAAAAACTCTAATGTTGCTAAAATCACTTCTCAATTAATGGGAACTACTGATGAACTGGATGTTCTGAAAGTACCACTCTCAGAAAAAGAGAAAGTGATAGAGGTCCTGAAAGGAAAATTAGAGAAATCCACTGCGGAAAATCAGCTTATCAGGACTGAATTCAATGACCTCTTTGAGAAACATGAAACTCTAAAGAAAAGTGAGGATAGCTTGCGGAGAAAGGTAGCTCTTTAGAATTTTGCATCTAAAGCAATAGATGAAATTCAGAGTTATCAAAGACCTGTAACTATAAAGGCTGGATTGGGATATAATCCAGGGGGAACCTCACAAGGTCTTCTGAATGCTGCTTCTTCTAGTAGCACTAAGACTGTCTTTGTTAAACCGGCGGTTCGTACTGATCTTCTCATTGAAGAACAACCCCGTGTTTTAGACAAGGGTAAAGGACCTATGGTTTCAGAGAACCTGAAGGTTTAGGAAAGAAAGCCCAAACTTCAGGAAAAGACTAGAAAACCTGAACACTCAGTAGGAAATCCTCAGGCCAGTACTTCAAAGCCTCAGGCTAAGAATACCAACCTGAAGAAATCTGCACTGAACCATCAGAGGAATCTTCAGAAGAGAAACACTCAGCAAAGATATTCTCAACTGAAGAGACCAAGTCCTCGGGATACTGAAAGACCACAATTTCAGTACATGCAACCTAAACCCCACTTGCCTAAGGGTAAATGTTTCCTGAACCCAAGTCAGCAGAGACATAGACCAGCTGCACCAAGGCCAAAGCATTGGAACAAAAGGCCTGAACCCAAGAAGAACTCTACGACTCATGTTCATGCTAAGGCTGGCACTCATACACAGGATACTGTCAAGGCACCAAGGGTGGTGAATGTGTATGTAGATGTTTATGGAAGACAAATCAGCCACTCTAAAGTAATTAGAGTTATCAGGCAGATTTGGGTTCCAAAAGGTACATCTAACCTGGTAGGACCCTACACCAAATGGGTACTAAGGCCTAATCTGTTTTTCAGGTGAAGGAAAAGGGCACTGAGCTGAATGAAGACAACATAGCCCTGATGAGTGGAAGTGAAATGGCTCCTGCAGCATGGTATCTGGACAATGGATGTTCAAGACACATGAAAGGATATAAACAATTACTCACTAACTATGTTGAGCAAAAAGGCCCTCAGATTACTTTTGGAGATAACTCCAAAGGACAGACTGAAGGATATGGAACTCTCAAAGTTGATTCTGTTCATATCCATGGTGTATCATATGTTTCTGGTTTAAAGCATAATTTGCTTTCTATCAGTCAATTTTGTGACAAGGGATTCAGTGTTGAGTTCTCAAAGAACTTATGTTATGTGAAAGACAATACTTCACAACAAATATTACTGATTGGTACTAGAAAAGAAAATGTGTATCTTGCTGATTGGAGATTATCTCCTAAGGATACATGCTTGGTTGCAAAAAGTTCTAGTGATACCAGTTGGTTATGGCACAAAAGACTGAATCACTTGAACTTCAAAACCCTGAACAAACTTGCAAGATTAGCACTTGTGAGGGGGTTACCAAATGAAGTATTTAGTAAAGATCATGTGTGTGATGCTTGTCAGAAAGGAAAACAAATCAGAGCATCATTCAAAAGTAAAGTAGAAGTTTCTACTGATAGAATACTTCAGCTGTTACATATGGATCTCTTTGGTCTAGTGACACCTGTGAGCACTAATGGCAGGAAATACACACTTGTGGTAGTTGATGACTACTCTAGATATACTTGGGTCATATTTTTACTCAGTAATAAAGAGACTCAGACAAAATTGTCTGAATTACTGAAAAGATTCAGTATTGAAAAGAATCTGAGTGTGGTCAAAATCAGATTAGATAAAGGCACTGAATTTATAAACCATATTATATCTGATTATTGTGCAGCAAATGGAATAGCTCATGAAACATCAGCTGCAAGGACCCCACAACAGAATGGTGTTGCAGAAAGAAGAAATAGGACACTGAAAGAAGCTGCAAGAACAATGATTGCTGAAGCTGACATTCCTAAGAGATTTTGGTCTGAAGCAGTCAATACTGCATGCTACTCTCAGAACAGATCCATGCTGACAAATGATCAAGGAAAAACACCTTATGAGATGTGGAATGAAAGGAAGCCTCTTATCTCTTTCTTTCGTGTGTTTGGTTGTAAGTGTTTCATACACAATAATGGTAAAGATCAGTTGAAAACCTTTGATAGCAAAGTTGATGAAGGAATATTCTTAGGATATTCTGAAGTCAGTAAAGCCTTCAGAGTTTAAAACTGTAGGACCCTTATTGTAGAAGAAACACCTCATGTTGTTTTTGATGAATCTACTCGTGTTCAGAAGAAATAGAGACGTGACTCAGGAGACCTGACAAAAAGAATCACCAGACTTAGCCTGAAGAAGAATGATAAAACATCATCTGAGCCTGGAAAGATGAAATCAATCACTTTCTATGAATGGAGTGAGTCTGACTCAGACAAAGAAGCTCAGGATGGAAATACTCAGGCTGGTGAAACTCAGAATAACAGTTCTCCACTGAAGGAAAGCCAACACACTGAAGCTGACCAATCTGAACAAACTCCAGTTCAGACTCAGGTATGTAATGCCAATGAAGATATGGTCACAGTTGAGGCAAACTCTGAATCTATCAACCAAAGGGGAACAAATGTCACTGACAATGTTCTGAATGGAATTTTCCCTGAGGAAGATGATTCACTCTCTCCTTTTCTGTTGTTCCCTGAGTTTAATGAATTACCTGAACCTAACATTTCTGATGTTGAGGATACTACTGAAGGGGGAACATCAAGGAGAAGGTGGTTAGATAGTCATCCCTCAAGTCAGATTGTGGGTAATCTATCAAAAGGTGTTAGAATAAGAAAGTTCCATGGTGAAAGTGCTCTATTCTGCTGCTTCCTATCTGAGAAGGAACCAACTGAGATTGATGAGGCCCTTCAAGATTCATTTTGGATTATTGTTATGCAAGAAGAGCTGAACCAGTTCACAAGAAATGAAGTTTGGGAGCTAGAAGATAGACCTAAGAGGCACAATGTGATTGGAACTAAGTGGGTATTCAAGAACAAGAGATATGAAAACAACAACATTGTAAGAAACAAGGCAAGACTAGTTGCACAAGGTTATTCCCAAGAAGAAGGCTTGGATTATGATGAAACCTTTGCACCTGTTGCAAGACTAGAAGCCATCATATTGTTTCTTGCATATGCTGCTCACATGAAGTTCACAGTCTACCAGATGGATGTGAAAAGTGCATTTCTGAATGGTGTGCTTAAAGAAGAGGTGTATGTTGAACAACCTCCAGGATTTTGTCAGAATGACCAAGTTTACAGGCTCAGGAAAGCCTTGTATGGTCTGAAGCAAGCACCCAGAGCATGGTATGATACACTTTCTCAATTTCTCACTGATCATGGTTTTACCAAAGGAACAGTTGATAGAACCTTGTTCAGGATAGAAGATGGGAAAGACATCTTACTAGTTCAGATTTATGTGTATGACATCATATTTGGATCTCCTAATCATCAGATGTGTGAGAAGTTCTCTACCCCGATGAAAGGAAAGTTTGAGATGTCAATGATGGGGGAGATGAATTTCTTTCTAGGACTTCAGGTGAAACAAACTCAGGAAGGAATATTCATCAATCAGGCAAAGTACACCAGAGATCTGATTGCTAAGTATGGTGTACAGAATTGCAATGCAGTTAGAATTCCTATGAATACTAACTACAAGATGGATCCTGATCCTGAAGGCAAATCAGTTAACCACACTGATTATAGAGGGATTGAGGGATCATTGGATCATTGCTATATCTCACTGCAAGTAGGCCTGATATTACTTTTGCTGTTGGAATATGTGCAAGATACCATGCTAATCTTAAGGCTAGTCACATGGAAGCTGCCAAAAAGATTCTGAAGTATCTTAAAGGCACAGTGAATAGAGGATTATGGTATCCAGCTGATGATAACCTTAAATTAACTGGTTATTTATATGTTGATTATGGTGGTTGTAGAACTGACAGGAAGTCCACTACAGGAACTTGTTAATTTCATGGAAGTAAACTGATATCATGGTTTTCAAAGAAACAGACCTCAGTAGCAACCAAAGACTAAAAATTTGAATACATGGTCTGCTTGAGGAAGTTGTTGTGCCATGATTCTTTGGCTCAGACAACAATTGAGGGATTACAAGGTTGTAGCCAATGAAGTACCTATATTTTGTGATAAGAATAGTGCAATTGCTATTACACAAAATCCGGTATTACACACCAGATGTAAACATGTTGATATCAGACATCACTTCATCAGAGATCATGTTGAGAAAAATGATATAAGGATGGAGAAAATTCATACTGATAAACAGAGAGCTGATATTTTGACAAAACCATTGGTTGAGTCAAGATTTCAGGAACAATCAGTAGAATTAGGTATGTTGGATCCAGGTGAGTGAATTCACTGAAGGGGGAAGTCCTTCAGGTGCATGTAGTTATTCAGGAGGAATAACTCAGGACATAATTTTCTCAGGAAGGAAACTGAGACTCAGGATAATTCTTGTCAAGGTCAGTATTCAGTAAGGATTATGCATTCGAAATAATCCTAAAGTGATGTTGACACATGCATTAATTCACATCATTTATTTCACTCAGTAATCATTTGGAATAAATGACAAAAGACCTGAACTTTTAAGTGGGAATGTTTGGAGTATTTTTTACTGGAAGAAAATACGAACAGTCTTCTCATTTATCGAGAAACATCCATTTGTCAACCTATAAACCGCTATTTGCCTATTGTCCAGAAAATTATCCAAAAATAGCCTTACCCTCAAGATTTTCCTTAAAATCTGATTAAATCTCAGCCATTCACTATATTTTCCTAGATTTAATCACAGCCCCTGATATATGATTTTCAAATCATATATAAACCAACTGTTTACCTTCATTCGTCACTTTGCATTCAAACGATTCAAAACCTTAAAACCCTTAACTCTTCAAAAACCCTCATATTCCATTACCCAAAAATATTCTTACAATGGAGTTTCCAAGTTATGCGATGATCAAGGATCTTGCAGAGACAGAGAAACCATACTTCGAGTATGTGGTGGCCATGATAGACAACAAGGCTACCAAGGTGGAAAAAGAGGCTCTAAATATGCTGCGGATGGCTCGTTTATCACTGTTGGTGAGCAATGTGCCAGACTTGGAACTATCCCAAGACGTGTTGCAGTTTGTTGTTAACCTTCGAGAAGGAGGACGAGGGAGGACTGGTTTCGCAGCTAAGTTTTGGAACTTATGCGAAATCGAAAGCAGAGGTGGTTTGCACCAAGCAGGTAATATTGTCTTTAGATGATATTAATTTTGGTTTTGAATTAAACGATAAGGGAGAAGATCCAGCCCTGTATATGCCTGGAAGAGAGCAGGAGATATTGGACCGTTTTGCAGAAACTAAGGCGGAGTTGAAAGGAGCTCTGCATAAACGGTGTCTTAAGCCAAAGTACAGAGTGTTGATTGACATCGTGGCCAAGTGCTTGATGAGCACTTCTGGTAGTTTGGAGCAAGTAAGCCGGAACAAGTTGAGGCTTATGGTTGTGATTGAGGACTCACCCTCTATTGATTTTAATTGGTTGAAGTTTTTGGTGGATTGCATTCTTCACCAAAACCAAAAATTGAAGTATGCCAAGGGAGCATTCACAAAGAGTGGGAAGGTCTTGTTTGGAACGAAGATCAGCTTCTTGATTGAGACCTTGCCCAGAGAAAACATGTTCTTGATGACAGGAGTGGAATTTTCTCTGACTCGGAACATGTTCCGAAAGCCCAAGTCCCAGAAAAGGAAGGCTGCTCCATCAGGTAGCCAAGTGTTGGGAAATTTATAGTTTTGATGAAAGTTCCAAAAACACATGTAATAGGACCAGTCAGACCTGTTAGCTGACTGATGTTTACATTACTGCGATAGGAGACCAGTTGATAATGATTGTATAGAAAAACTGATGTAATAGATAGGTCACATATTGAGGGGGAACTCAATATGTATAGGTCAGATCTGAAGAATCAGAAGAAAGTCGATATCAAATGGCGCGAGCGTTAAACCGTAAGCGGAAGATCAGATCGAACTGATCTAGTCAGATAACTCAGCGGAAGTCATGAAGCTCAAACCTCGAATACTAGAAGATCAGATGACTTCCAGAAGATAAGACCAGAAGACCTACATCAGCCTGAGTCGATTCGGTTGAAGCTAAGTCAACAAGAAGACTCCATCAGTAGATTGGGTGGTGATCGGATCAAATCATAAGATGAAAACCGATGTTTCATCTTATCATACGTCTGCGATCTAAACAAGAAGAAGACCAACCTTAGTTGGAGGAACAACACCGCAGCAAGGCTTCCATCCAATAAGGAAGAAACACGTATGAGCGAGAGGCGACATCGCGGGATTCGATGTTGCTCTCTCAAGCGGCTATAAAATACACATTCACGCTTTTCGGCCATGCCGTTCTCAAGACGTCACATCAAGCTCGCAACTCTACCTAAAATAGCCTGAGATTCAAATTGCTCTCCAACGGCTCTTTGATCTCAAGGTCTATAAATATGGGATCACACTTGAGTGAAACACGGAAATGCTTGGACAAACAACATAATCACGAAGCTCAAACTATAGTCGATTTTCATACGAAGAACACAACAACAAGCTTATTTTATATTGTGTTCATCCCATAAGTTCTTAGCAAGAAATCTTTTCATCTAGCTTTTAGGCTGCTTGTACGCAAGGAAAGATTTCATAGTTGGAACCTCAACAATCTTACCCAAACCCCAAGTTAGGATAAGTTGTTTAGCAAGATTCGATCTAGGGTTTCTAATCTTGATTTAAGGATCGGTTGAGTGAGAACTCTTAAAACATCTATTGGTGTCTTGTGTTGGACTAACACACTAAACTAAGTCCGATCGGTTAAGTCGGTTAAGTTGGTGCCCCTTGTGAAAGGGAAAAGTGTGGACGTGGGATTGGTTTGTCGAACCACTATAAATCTTGTGTGCCTTTACTGCTTTGATTAACTGCTCTCACATCGCACAATCTTAAAAGCGCATACATTCTAAGTTAAGATCAGATAGCACCAAGCTTCTGATCTGATCGGACCTGAAATTTCTGTCATCTGATTAAAAAGATAAAACTTGGAATCTGATTTATACAAACCGGTTTTTCACGGGTAAAACTTAAGCTTCAAGACACATCGTTAATCGATAGTTACCAAACCGATCTTTTACGGCGTCAAGAAGTTGGTTATCGACCAAACCGATTCACTCAAGACTCGATCAAAGGTATCCGCTCTCACACGACCAAGACGAAAAGTTTTTTTCGTAAGTCTATTCACCCTCCCTACAGACTTCGCCCCTCACTTAACCCGCGGGACCTACAAGTGGTATCTCGACTACGTGTCATTGTGGTCAACTGAATCGATCTTGAAAAACCGTTTTAAAAACTCATTCATTTTCCAAAATCACTTTCAAAGATGGATAACACGCGTCGGTATGTATCATGATCTCGCGAAGTTCTCAATTGATGAGTATGCAGATTGGGCCATATATATGTCCAACCATCTAGGCTCGATCGATGGCGCGGAATGATGGAAGTCATCGAGAGGACCCATCATCATTTACTACGACAATCCTGCGATCGGAGGAGATCCGGACTTTCCCACGGGGAAGTCTTGTCGAAAAAAGCCCAAATACGATGGACACGGAAGAAAGAAAAGCGCATACTCTGGACACCATTGCAAGACATATCATCATGAAGACAATGGATAAGGTCACCAAAGAAAAGATTAAGTATCTCAAATCTGCGAAAGCAATGTGGGATACTCCGGCCGAGATCTGCGAGGGAAATGAAGCAGGATAAAAAAGATAAATCTTCTTCGTTTTTGGTGAAGTTCGAGAAAATCAAGATGTCGCTTCAACGAAACCATCAACGAACTCGATGGAAGAATTACAATGTCTATAAACAAGCGAGAACTTGGTAGAGATGTCGATAAAGATATCAACTATAAGATCCTAAGGTCTCTCACCAAGAAGTGGGACATGAAGGTCACGGTAATCAAAGATTGCGGGATATTTCAAGAATGAAACCTAGTAGCTTGTTCTTGAGTCTTAAAGCTCACGAGTTCGACACCCGATTGAAAGAGGTCAAGCCGATGAAGACGAGGTCCCCGCTTTGAAACCTCGACTTCAAAATCGATTGCTTTCAAGGCAACGATGAGAACAAAGGCCAATGAACCCATTGGAAATATATTAAGTCGAAGAATCGGATCGCGTTGCTTACCGGGAAGCTTGAGAAGTCGGATATACAACTTGGTAAGTATCGAAGATTTTATAAGGACTATCAACATAGCCGAGGGGCGAGATAGGAGATCGGATAATAGATCTCGAAAAGAACCAGATCGATGATCGGAGGGATCCAGAGATGAAAGGGAAAGAGATAGTCGACGAAGGAAGGAAGAGATAACCAATCGGATAGAAGGACTACTATCTAAAGGAAATCACCGATAGGTCATACAGACGGAGTTGATTCACGGGAAGGAAAGGAACGGTGGATCAAGGAGCGCGTTTTTGGGAGAAGTTGTGTCACTATAGCACAGACGCCTGGACTGACGCCGAGAGAGGAAGAAAAGAGAACAAAAGAGAGCAACCTTTATAGAGACAGAAGAGCCATGGTTGTCGATCGTCAGAATGACGATTCCTTATATCGCCCTCCGAGGACTCGGACTCCTTTCAGAGAAGACTTCGCTCGATCGAACAATGTCGCCGACTTCTATGAAAATGAAGATCCGATATTTCGTCGGACGATGATGAACTCACCGATGGCGGGGAGGACCAAATCGAGGTAACCTCCAAACCCCTTCGTTCTCTTCTACACCGCTATCATTAGCACACGGCTTTGGGAGATTGACTGCATTTCTACTCGAGCAATTGCTTGACGATCTCTCCAATGAGAAACTTATGCTATTGTGGAATCGAGAATGATAAGCCGAGGAAAAAAAATCAACAGCTTTGGTCAAGAAAATGATCTCGAAAAAGCCTCACGAACTTAGATCGGTGGCCTCGCTCGGAAATGGCGGGAATTTAAAATTCTCGAAGTTAAAGCTTACGATGGAAAAGCAGATCAAAGATCGGATGGAAATTAACAGACAAACAAAGTCGATGACTTCAAAATCTTGCAAGCAAAAATTCGATGAGCTATTAAGTGCATGAAAACCGAAATCCTCGAGGATAATCTGCGAAGAAAATAGATGTTTTTTCAAAATCATCTCAAACCGATTAAAGACATGAACGCCTATTTTCGAAAGTAAAGATTGATAAGGAGGGACTTGGCTATGAGAAACCCTCCACATCCTCAAAAAGCCCCGATCGATTCACCTCGAAAGGTGTAATCAGGCAATTTCGAAAAAAGATACACCAAAAAGCTAAACTTGTATCTAATAGGGGTAAGAGACCGGTTGAGCGGTAAAGGCAAGTGCCTAACCGTAAAAGGAAGAAATGGACCCCAACCGGTAAAGCATCCCGAAGAATCAACGGAAGAACCCGGTTCTTACGAAGAGACCTCAACGATCAACGGATCGAGAATCGAGAAGACAACCTACAAAAGGAAGTCTAATCGAGACCCGATCAAGGTCGGTTTGCCTAATAAGCATGCTTCGTAAAAAGCTACGAAAACCATCTATCTAAAAAAGGATATGAATCTTTTGATGGTAGCAAATGTACCTACCCCTATAGTCGAAATTTAGGGGTCGCTGACTTTTTGAACCACATCGATAAAAAGAAGACAAATGAAAAAGTTAAATCATAAGTCTTCTAAGTCATCCAAGGTTCACACAAGTAATCATACAAATCGAGAAAGCATATGAGGATAAGTATGATTATGTTGACAGTATGGGAGACAAATCGGGCCTTCGATGACCGATCACAATAGAAGTGCTCTGTTTGTATGGATCCCCAAATCCAAACCTAACCCTCAGGACCCAATCCAGAAGGGTACCTAAAACCCGATCCGAT
Source organism: Stenogyne calaminthoides (assembly GCA_037126765.1). Lineage (NCBI taxonomy): Eukaryota > Viridiplantae > Streptophyta > Magnoliopsida > Lamiales > Lamiaceae > Stenogyne > Stenogyne calaminthoides. Next base: position 10,703,642 of record JBBCBC010000002.1, on the reverse strand, counting down.
TGAGGTTCGCGTGGGTCGGCCAACAAAGGAGGTGTGCAAGCAACTATCCGTACATCGATAGTGGATGCTCAAGGCACATGGTGGAAGCAAACATCTCCTCGGTTCCTACATAGAGAACGAAAGGCCAGCGTGTACTCTTGGTGATGATAACTTTGGTTATACCAAAGGGTTGAACTTAGAGAATGATGATGTACAAGTAATGGAGTCTCGTATGTTGAAGCACAACCTATTATCGGTTTCTGGTCTGCGACAATCGGATTTGAGGTGTTGAGTTCTCGAATGATCAATGCACTATCAAGAATCGAGTCACTCAACGAGTTTGCTAAATCTGGTTCAAGAAAAGGGACGATCTACGGTGATTGGAGCAGTTGTCCAAGAAATGCGTGTTCGATTGTTAAGAGTTCCAAAAGTAGCGAGGTTGGCTCTGGCACAAAAGAATGAGCCATCTCGAACTTTAAAACTCTTAATAAGATAGCTAGGATGTCTCTAGTGGAAGGACTTCGAATGAAGTGTTCTCAAAGGATCGGACATGTCTTCGCATGTCGGAAGGAAAACAGTCAAAGCTTCATTCAAAGGAATTTCCGGACCGGCATCAATGATCTGCAATAACTTCATATGGATCTGTTTGGACCGGTTACACCGGTCGATCTCAACGGACGCAAATACACTCGGTAATCGTGGATGACTATTCCAAGTTTACTGGGTTATATTCTTACATAAGAAGAATGAGGCGACAACCAAGATAAGGAGTCGCTAAGAAGATTACAAAATGAGAAGCGGTGTCGGACAGTAGTAAAAATCGGATCGAGATAAAGAATTTCGAACTCCTTTATTCTTGATTTTTGCTCTAAGTTTGGTATCTGACATGAAACATCATTGTGAGGACGCCTACAACAGAATGGAGTAGCCGAACGGAGAACAGAACTCTCAAAAAAAGTTCGCCGAACAATGTTAAATTTGAACATGCGATACCAAACCGTTTAAAGCGCAGAATAATCAACTTTGCATGCCATCTGCAGTACGGATGTCTCCGACTAAGGCTCACTACAAAATACCCTATGAACTGTGGAAGGCGTAAAACCTCGTGTTTCTTACTTCCATGTTTTTGGGTGCAAGTGTTTCATACACAACAATGGGAAAAGTCGGGTTGAAGACTTTTTGAGGCCAAGTCGATGAGGGTATATTTCTAGGGTATTCCTCATCTAGCAAAGCTTTTCGTGGTCTACAACAAACGAACCCTAATTGTGGAAGAAACACCCCATGTTTTCTTTTGATGAAGCATCTTTCGATCAAGAGAAATCGCCTCGTAACAAGATCGATCTACGTAACGATATTGGAAAATGGATCGCCTAACGATCAAGGAAAAGGATCGAAATCAGATCAATTTACATTCCAGATCTACCGATTCACCGGATCAATCAGATCCTAAGATACGAACAACTGTCGATGAAAAAAGTCGATTCACCAGAGAAAGAGTAACTAAACCATCCGGTTGAGGGGAACTGGTTCTCATTTAATGACATCAAGACATGATGATTCCAACATCGGTGAGACTTGTTCTTATCAAGTGGACCATAACCTCGCACCACTCCCAATCACTAGTAATAAGATTTTATCGAAACGGACGATGTTCTCAAAACCTTTAAATCGAGTAAGAAGGACTGGATTCATCCAACTGATCGATAATCGGAGACCCGTCGTCGATAAAATTAAAACTAGACATCGATTGGTGAAAGTGCCATGTATTCTTTGTTATCTGTCTATGAAGGAACCAACTACAATAGAGGAAGCATTACAAGACGCAAACCGGATTCTAGCCATGGGGGAGGATTTGGAACAGTTCGAGAGAAATGAAGTATGGGAACTAGTGAAGCGGAACGGTCATCAAGACGTAATTGGCACGAAATGGATCTTCAAGAACAAGAGAGATGAGAAAAATGTTATCACCGTAAATAAGGCAAGACTTGTTGCTAAGGGGTATTCACAATCGAAGAATTGATTACGATGAGACCTTTGCACCGCCGCCACTCGAAGCCATTCGGTTGAGCTTATGCTTCCTACAGAGGGTTCATTTGTGTATCGATGGACGTAAAGAGTGCTTTCTAAAGCGGGTACTAGCGGAGGAAGTTTATGTCTAACAACCTCCGTGCTTTGAAAAAGGGCAACCAAGTGTATCGTTTAAGAAAAGCTCTTTATGGTTGAAAACAGCTCATGAGCTTTGGTATGATACACTCTCTCAGTTCTTGATCGAAAGTGGGTTCACTAAAGGAACAAGGGACGTAACCTTATTCGCAATAGAAGATGGAGAAGATATTTCGATGGTTCAGATTACGTGGGCGACATCATCTTGGATCTCCTAACAAGAACCTATGTGAAAGATTCAAAGAACCGATGCAAGGAAATTGAGATGTCCATGATGGGTCGATGAATTACTTTCTAGGTCTCCAAGTTAAACAAAGTATGTAAGGGATATTCATCTCGCCAAGCAAAAGTACACTAGGAATCTTTTGGCTAAGTTTGGAGTTCAAAATAGTAAGGAAGCCAAAATTCCTATGATGACCGGATTCAAGATGGATCCAGATGAGGCGATCGTAAAAACAAATCGAGAAAGAATATAGGGCTCTCATTGAATCTCTATTATACCGCCGCCAAAACCGGATATCACTTTTTTGCAAGAGGGTGTATGTGCAAGATTTCAAGCAAATCCAATGATCACCACCTAGAAGCGACTAAGCGGATTCTTAATATTGAAGGAACAATAAACCTTGGTTTATTCTACCCATCGAGATGATAATCTAGAGCTTAGTGGGTATTTCGATTACGATTATGGAGGTTGCAAGATCGACGAAAAATCAACCTCGAGAACATGTCGGTTCTTAGGAAGTAAAACCGATCTCGTGGTTTTCAAAAAGCGGACATCGATTGACATCAACAATCAAGCGAATATATGCAGAAAACATTGTTCCTAATCGCTCTGGCTCAAAATTGAGGATTACAACATTGTAGCTAAGAACGTACCTATATTCGTGGCGATAATAGTCTTATTGCAATCACTCAGAATCCGGTTCTACATACAAGATGCAAGCATGTGGATGTCAGACACCACTTTATAAGAGATCACGTTGAAAAGAAGAATATCAGAATGGAAAAGATTCATACTGATATACGTATATCGATATTCTAACCAAGCCACTAGCTGAGATCAGATTCAGAGATTTATGCAATGAGCTAGGACTTCTAGATCTTGGAGAAATGTCACCGAAAATGTTTGATGGAATGTTCTCCAGAACTAGCTGGTTAAGAGACTAACCAGATCGAGAGAAATCAGTTGAGTTTGGTATCTTAACTGATCTCAAGAGACTGATAAGCAAAAATCGATCAGACTTACACGCTACCAGATCCAAAGAAACTGATCAGATTCAAGGTTTATCAGATTTAAGGTCTATCAGTTTAAAGGAACTGATCAGATTCAAGGTTTATCAGATTTAAGGAAAATGCTCAGTTTTAAAGGATTATCTGATTAAATCAATTTGGTTATAGTATTTCTTTGTGATTCGATTTAGCTGATATTCAACAAGCAAGATTCAGAGATTAAGAGCTAACAATCGCATAAGAAAGCAGGAATTTACACAACGATGAAATAACAGAACTTTTCATTGATAAAAACCCGAAGGTGAGGTTACATTACGAGTTACAAGTACAAGAAGACCCGGAGGTCAGTACATAAATGTTAACCAAAATCCTAAACCTAGAAACCCTAAACCTTCATCCAAACCCAAACCCGAACTCATTGGTTAAGTGTTAAAGAAGGGAAGAGAGAGAGATTTTATGAAATCTGACGCTCTCATTTTTCCCCACTTAACAGGAGGTGGGGGCTTGAAAGGTAATCCCATGTCATGTTGATGGACTCTCCAAGTGAAGTGAGAGCGGCATTGATAGATTACTAAGCCAGAGCCCTAAAAGGGAGAGTAATAGGGCTCTCAATTTGTTAAATGGAGCACACGTGTGCCAAAGAGTTGGTCGTCCGGATCTCATGGGCACATGTCAAAGATATTTTATACTGAACTAAGTCCGATGGTTTCAGTTACATCATCGGATAGACACACAAGGTGCATACGGTTAGGAGAAGTGTCTTCTCGGTTAAATGACAATGAGATCCATACGGGTGGTAGAGAAGCTTTGCGACAATCGTATGTGAAATCGAAGATGATGAAGAAAAACAGCAATAAGGGATGCAAAGGGTTGATTTGAGAAGGTGAAATCATATAAAAAGGGTGTAAAAAGTGTTTAGGAAGTCTCACCGGAAACAAGGGTTCACCAAGATACATGATTCTTACAAAGAAGATAAGTATGGTGAATGGGTGATGTTGTACAAAAAACATTGGTCCAATTTATAGAGGCCAAGCAAGGATGCAAATGCAATTTTCATTTCAAGAAGCCTATCAGAAATTTGCATCAAAAGGAATGAGTGTAGAAATCACTTGACCGATAATTGGATAAATTCACGGTTGATTGACATATCGAGAGATTGCACGATATTTACATGTCAATCACGCCTACTTAGGGAATAGAAGCTACTACTCTAGACTAAGTTTTGGCGGTAACACTTATCCCAAGAATTGGCTTAATCGAAAAGAATGGGGATGAGGTCAACCAAAAATCGATTACTTACGAGCATGATCGGATGAGAGAGATCATTGAGCTTGAAACTCAATAAATCGGATATATCGGTCTAATGTCGGAAATATCGGTTGAAGGGGAACTTCAACCGATCAAGGAGGATCAAAAGGAAATCGGGCGTACTAAGGAAAGATCTAAACTGAAGTTTCAACAAATCGGATGCAACCGGAAAGATCGGTTTGAAAGGATCAATTTGGGAAATTTCTTAAGGCTTAGGCGAGAATGATTAAGATCAACAAGTGGAATCAACATTGACAAGTAATATTGATGATTACAATATATCACCAAATCACGATCTCTTTTCTCTTGTTCTTTACTTATTTATCGGATCGTGAATCGATATTATTTGCCTTTATCGTACCTCCACTATCCTTGTGGCGTGTACTCGCAAATCATTTAATGCGGAGGTGGGGTACATGTATTAACCGCTATTTGATCGTGCTTTTAAATCCAAAAGTTTTTTGTACGTGCGTTTTTCGACCCTACGATCAAAAACTTCTAAATCTGGGCGTACAACCTTTTCAAAAACGATTGATCTTCAAAATCTTGTCTTATTGTACCCTCCGCCTCTATATAAGATTCATCAAACCTTACGAGTTTTTACGCTTCACAAACTTGCATTACTTTCAATCGAAAAACTTCAAATTTTTCTACGTTTCAAAACGATTTCTTAGAGTTCAAAATCTTCTCTGAAAATTTGAAACGGTAATATTTTCTTTTAAGCTTAATGATGAATCTTTCTTTCCGATAAAAACGTTGTTTTCAAAAAGTTGTTTTTCGGAATTTATGCTTCATTGCCTTTTGTTTTCCCGGTATGATATTGATATTGATTATGCACAAATTTAATGAGTCTATCTCACTGTAGATGGCCACTCATGGACTAGGAAAGATCATGTGCAACTATGCGGTGGCAACGAAGATCTTTGAGGATAAGTTCGTTCGATTTGGAACCATCGAGGATTCGAATCCATGGAGGTGGAACAAATTACGAAGAGGATCGAAACATATATCGCAATCCGGTGATGCAAGATGAAGCACTTCAATTCTTTGCAGAATTTGAGTGTGGATCTGAAAAAAACCGAATGTCGTATCAGCGGAGAAGAAATCGGGTGACAAATGCAGACATCACTCGTCTTTGGCTTACCAAAAGGGCGAATCTCACACTGAGGGGAGAATGAGGACGAAGAAATCGAAGAGGAGCTCTTAAGAGAGGCGGAGACAAACATCGAAAGCCGGATTCATCGAGGCCAATGCTCAAAAGAAAGTATGATTGTTGTTTGACATTCATCAAGAACGATCATGGGAATCTCATTTAGCCCGGATGCTCTCACATCACCAAAATGTACAAAGATGGCAAAGAATAATTGATGGGGCTCGAGAACATCAATTGGCACGGCTTCCTCGAAAGCCATCTTGCTCCAAGAACACGAAAAAATTTGGAGTCAATGAATCGTGTGTCTTTCAAAAAGAGAGTCGGCAATCTCAACAAGGTTGCGCTTATATTGAAGGACAAACCGCCTTTACCGAATGGAATGAGAATGAAGTCCTACAATGCCTTCCTTCATCAACTTGGTTATATGGGCCACCAGACGATGACAAGGAGCCCACCCAACAAAATCAAGAAAGGAAAGAGCAAAGAAGCCGCCTCATCCACGAGTTGCTCCACGTAAAAAAGAAACGAAAATCGTGAAGGCAGGAGAAGAGGCCAAAGAAAGCAAAGCAAAGCTACCATGACTCTAAAGACTAGAAGATGAGTCGAAGAAGAAAAAGAGCTTTAACAAATCATTGCGCAACAAAGAACAGACGGGACAGCAAGCCTCTCAACCCGAGGGCTCTTTTAACGATCCGAGGTAGAAGCACAAACCGATAAATCTACTTCTCCTCAACCTCAAGCGATTCACCGCCGGACTAAAGCACGCTGAAGCATGTCTCTCCCGCTAGTTCACCCGCTCATGAACTCCGAACCAGAGATACAAATCGCCACTACAAGCAGAACCCATCGCAGTCGAACTTGACTGAAGCTTCCACATCTCATCCAACGTAATCCGGGAGGATAATTTCAGATTCAGATCAACAAAGCGGAAAAAGACTAAGAATTGAACGAGAGATTGATGAGACGTATCCACAACCGGGTCGCCCATCCCGCTATAAGAGAAGAAGTCATGGAGATCCTCACCGGAGAGATCTCGATTAAAAAGCTTCTCGATCTTATTTTACTTGTTGAACAGATGGGTGGGTGCGGATGAGTTCGCAGATTTTGACTTCGATATGAGGAAGTCGCCAAAGTGGGATCACCAAATGAGCTAATATCCGAGCAAATCGGAAAGCTCGATCCACAGGTGAAGTTGGAATTGGGAAGAAGGGAAATTCAAGAAGCTACGAAATGGAGAATGGAGAGGGGAGGATGAAAGTGGAACTGTGTCTTTGCAGTTCACGACCAACCACGGAGGCACAAACAATGAACTCGATCAAGTGATGGATCCGATTCCTACATCTCATATCACCACCGATCAACTTCAGAGATGAGATCTTGTCTCAAAGATCTCCCCGAAAGAAGAGATTGATGTTAATCGATCGAGACAAATTAGTCTCAAACAAATCGAAGCAATCGAGGTTCTCCCAATCCATGACCACCATGTTCACGAGCTTACAAAAATGGGTTGATGACAAGTCAAGGTGGATCAAAATCAATCTTCTTTTTCGACGCCACCGAGAAAAGGCTCGAGTTATCTAAGAGAAATTTGACAAAATGATTTGGACACTCTCTACAATGGAAATCGCCAAGAAAGAGCCGACATAACCTGCTCGAATCTCTTGACTCAAACTTCGTGTTTATACGCTAATGATCTAAATCCCGGGCATTGTCGATCAACTTTGGGTCTCGACTTCCCCACTCAACGCGCTTTTTTGATCAAACCAAAAAGGGGAAGGATTCGAGAAACCAATCGACACATCGGAAAGATAAGGCCCATGGACAAAGCTCAATTGCAAGAAAGGCTGCCTGGTCTTTGGGACATCAAAATCGGACCGATTACTCGAGACCGGAAAGTCACGGAAACCGACTAGTCGGACTGGTGATAAAGGAGCTAGTTTGTAAAATTGTCCAAAGAGCAGATGAGTGAAGAAGAAAGAAGGACAGAAAAACGGGCACAAGCAGAAGGGTTGAAACAGAAGTTCAAATCAAGGGCTAAGAAAGGATTATTGGAAAATCGCACTGTAACCTCGGTTAAGACTAAAGAGTCGACGAGATCATACCAAAAACTGCTGCACACGCTAAGAGGTTTGAGGAATGGAATAAGATCAGAAGTGAATGGCTTCTTGATGCCTTTGTCCTTGATCTTGTTCCAAAGAAGAATCACCGGATGATGAGTTCCAACCGGGTTCTGTAATAAATATCCAGACTTTCTGAAAGTATCTGGAAAATGAGGCCAAGCTTATAAATGTAAAGATATCTCGCCAAGAGTATGATCTGTTAATATACTCGAAGAAGGCAGATGGCTCATTTGACAGACTGGCATTTGAGAGATTCTACTTTGACATCTTGAGCAAATCGCATATAATCGATCAAGTGCGCATAACCGATGTCAAATGGAAACTCTATCGATTTTTCAACGTTCCACAAGACCAAAGAGAAATGCCGGAAGGATACAAGCCAAGGAGTGAAGAATGAAGAATCAAGACGCCCAGGGATCACCTTTTAAATTCAAAACTTTTACGATGTAACATGTAATCAACATATCTAATGAAAAGTTTATTTTTTCGATCCCAAGACAAAATCTCTTTGTCTTCGATTACTTGTTTCTTTAATCGTTCTATACTTATCAAACTGTTTTGGTTTCTCGGTGTTTTGGTTTCATCAAAAGGGGAAATTGTTGGGAAATTTATAGTTTTGATGAAAGTTCCAAAACACATGTAATAGACCAATCGGACTGTTAGGTCGATCGATGTTTACATTATTGCGATAGGAGACCAGTTGATAATGATTGTATAGAAAAACCGATGTAATAGATAGGTCACATATTGAGGGGAACTCAATATGTATAGGTCGATCTCAAGAATCGAAGAAAGTTCGATATCCGACAGGCGTAACGTTAAACCCGAGCGGAAGATCGATCGAATCGATCTAGTCGGATAACTCGGGAAGTCATGAAGCTCAAACCTCGAATACTAGAAGATCGGATGACTTCGGAAGATAAGACCGGAAGACCTACATCACCGGCTGAGTCGGTCGGTTGAAGCTAAGTCAACAAAGCGAGAAGACTCCATCGTAGATGGATTCAGACCGATCGGATCGACTCATAAGATGAAAACCGATGTTTCATCTTATCATACGTCTGCGATCTAAACAAGAAGAAGACCAACCTTAGTTGGAGGAACAACAACAAAGCAAGGCTTCCATCCAATAAGGAAGAAAAACACGTATGAACAGAGCCGATACTCGCGGGATTCGATGTTGCTCTCTCAAACGGCTATAAAATACACATTCACGCTTTTCGGCCATGCCGATTCTCAAGACGCCACATCAAGCTCGCAACTCTACCTAAAATAGCCACGAGATTCAAATTGCTCTCCAACGGCTCTTTGATCTCAAGGTCTATAAATATGGGATCACACTTGAGTGAAACACGGAAATGCTTGGACAAACAACATAATCACGAAGCTCAAACTATAGTTGATTTTTCATACGAAGAACACAACAACAAGCTTATTTTATATTGTGTTCATCCCATAAGTTCTTAGCAAGAAATCTTTTTTCATCTAGCTTTTAGGCCGCTTATAAAGGAAAGATTTCATAGTTGGAACCTCAACAATCTTACCCAAACCCCAAGTTAGGATAAGTTGTTTAGCAAGATTCGATCCAGGATTTCTAAACTCGATTTGGGATCGGTTGAGTGAGAACTCTTAAAACATCTGTTGGTGTCTTGTGTTGGACTAACACACTAAACTAAGTCCAAATCGGTTAAGTCGGTTAAGTTGGTGCCCCTTGTGAAAGGGAAGAGTGGGCGAGGACCGGGTTTGTCCGAACCACTATAAATCTTTGTGTGCCTTTTCTTTGCTTTGATTAATCGCTCTCACATCGCACAATCTTAAAAGCGCATACATTCTAAGTTAAGATCGAGATAGCACCAAGCTTCGATCGGACGGACTGAAAATTTCGTCATCCGATTAAAAGATAAAACTTGGAATCGATTTATACAAACCGGTTTTTCACACGGGTAAAACTTAAGCTTCCCGACACATCGATTAATCGATAGTTACTAAACCGACCGCTTCACGGCGTTGAAGAAGTTGGTTATCGACTAAACGATTCACTATAGACTCGACAAAGCATCCGCTTCACACCGTGACTTAAAAGTTTTTTTCAGAAGTCTATTCACCCTCCCTCTAGATTCCGCTTCACTTAACCTTCGGGACCTACACCAAGGTTCTATGATTCAGGAGGAACCAGAAGAACATGATGAATCTTATTCTGATCAGGACAATGTGGTGCTTACTGAAGTCATTCGGAAGGAGTCCAGACAAAGATCAAGAAACATCCCGAGGAGTCAGAGAGGAGGAGAAAGAAAGAAATCTCGAAAGGCCGAGAGTAAAAAGAGAGATTAGCGAGAAAAAGAAGGCTCAGGATGAGCAAAAGAAGAAAAAGAAGAGGCTCAGAACGATTAGGGAACAGGAGTTAGGAGTGAAGTCCCCACTCGATACACTAGCCAAGGCAAAGATCTCAGTCAGCCGCGGGTCAAAAACCACTCAGCAAAGGATTCCCTCAGAGGTGGAGGTGAAGAGGACGTCTTCACTGTGGTACTTGGTACCAGTATTGACAATGACCGAATTACCCAGGAGATCTTCACAAGTTCCCAAAAACCTGTTGAAGAAAGCCAAATTACCCTCCCACCCACTCACCCCTCAGAGCCATACATATCCATACCTTCAGAGGCTCATTCTAGATCTGAAGAGGAGGCGCCTGTTCCTGAACTCAGGAAAGGTGAAGCAGAAGAGAGGGAGTGGAGGCAGAAAGCGGAGAGGTTCGTCTTGGATGAATACCCAAAATTAGTGAACTATCCTGATCTTCAGGATATGTTCTTCAGGCTAAAAAACCGTCATGTTGATTGTCAATCAATCCTTTGCTATGATGTTGAAGATTGGCAACTTCAGGGGCGAGGAGTTTTGGGCTAAGGAGGTAGCTGAGCTTGACGCCTTTTCAGGTCTGGGGAAAAGGAGACTAAGAATCAAGTAGGCTGAGTTCGATGCTCTTGTCTTTGAAAAAAGATTCTCGAGAGAGGAAGTTTAGCTACCACGTTTGGGGGACAAGGATGATCAGGGATCCTACTCAGACAAAATGAGGAAGATTCGGCCGTCATGTGTGGAGGCTACAATTCAGGGGGAATAAGCTCGGGATGTTCCACCCCTGCAGATGATAACACTTGGCCAGACAATTCAATATCCTTCAGAGCCTGAGGTAACAGATGCTTCACTGAGCTAGCAATTGAAGGGAAGCTGCTGACTCAAGAGGAGACTGTGGTGCTTAAGGGAAAGAGAAAGATGCTTGAAGTGACAGTGCATCCTGATGCTGCAGTTGATGTCCTTCAGGAATGGGCGAAAAGACAGAGAGCTCATGAGTCCAGCAGAATGGGGGAAGCTTATGCAACCATGAATCCAACTCCTACTGATATTGAAGCTCAGATAAAAGCACATGCAGATAAGCCAATCAGGAGGAAACTTTCTAGAGAATTCTCCAAGACTGAAGCCCACAGGAGTAAAGAATCTGAAACTGGTGAACTCTTCAAAGAGGAATTTGGTGAGTATGATGTGGCATCTAAGAAAATGGACTGGGATTGGCACAATTCTGTTAAGATAATTGAGGCTGAGAAGAAAAGAAAGACTGCTTTGTCTGTGTCAGGATCAGAAACGCAAGGAAGGCAAGAGAGGAAGCCAAGAGGAACAGAGGTGGATTCCAGAGGATGATATACAGGAGGAGAGGCACAAAGCAAAGGAAGAGGATGTGGCCTCATGTGGATAAATGGATGCCCATTGAGCTAAATGATAAGTGGGAAACGACCAAGAGGGAATTTATGTTCAATTATGACATTCTATAGGTCTGGCCGCGTTCCATTACTTACAGGGATGATGCTTTCATTGCCTACATTCTGAAGAACTTCACTATTGAATGCCAGAAATGGTTCAATGTGTTTGACACATTAGGCTATCACCTGAAAGCACCAGGGCAGATCAAATATCCTCCACCAAAGTTCAAGAATGGGATGATAAACTACGATTTCATCTATGCTGACTTCGTGGATCAGGCTGAGTACCTCGAGCTGACCGGGAATGACGCGCAGATTATTCAGAAGAGGGAAGAACTGAAGAAGCGGTACTATGGAACGTTCAATCTCAATCCACCAGCTGATGAAATTGAATCAGAAGAAGACTGATGTAATTTTATGTTTTCTTATGTTGTTCAGTAGAGTAGGATCAAACTTTGTATCCTGTACTTGATTTCTTATTAATGAAACTCTACTGATGTTTTTGCTCTGAAAAGATAATATCTCATTATCTTACTGATTATGTTGATGATTGCTATATATTTTTTTGTTCTTCCTTAGGAATTGAAACCTGAATAGATGATAGGTTTATTTCTATTATGTTCGCATATTTGTAACAAGATGATTTTGGCATCATCAAAAAGGGGGAAATTGTTGGGAGATGAATAATAAAGATTTTGATTAGATCCCAAAATCCCTGAGTATGACATGTATCAGGACATCTTGGTAATATAGGATCATGTTTCAATAGATATTAAGACTCAAGATTATCTGCACCCTGTATAGTCAACAGATATAGATCAGGGTCAAATAGGTTTGCTTTAATTTTACTAAAGAACTCAGAAGTTCCTGAGTAGCTTAGAAGAATCCTGAAGACAGAAGATCCTGAAGACTGTTTTTGTACTGATCAAAGAGACCCTGAACAGCTATTTTGAGTAAATAGTGTTATGTTCATTCTTAGTACAAACAAACAGAATGTTAGACATTTGTGGACATTAAGGAACATATCAGCTCAGTAAGGTTGACCTAAATAGAGTTGTTTTGTTTGTCTCTGTTCAAAGGCAGATTCCAACCAATGAGGAGGCAACAACAACATACTTTACTGACACTGAAAGCAACATCTCACTGAAGAAATGTCAGGGCTGATATCTTCCAGTTCACAGAAATTGGTGATTGGCTACGTGGCTGCATATTTCCTAAAACATGCAAGGGTGCGTTCAAAACCTAGAAATAGTCATTCATCAAAACCAAAAAGAGGAAACCCTTGATGCTATCTCTTCCAACGAATAGTTTTTTAAGAGTAACCTTGGAGAGTTGCCTATAAATACCAGTGACCTTCACCATTGCAAGGTACGGGAAATCAAGCAACTCCAGAGCTCATTCGTAATCTTACAAATTGAAGCACTCGAAAAACCTAAGATTTCCCAAGTGTTTCACATTGAAGAGAGCTCATTCACTAAGCCTAGTATTTTCTTATATCCAAAGCTTAGTAAGAGATATCCTAGCCTTTGAATTTGTTCATATTGTAAAAGGATATCTCACCTTAGTTGGAAACCAACCAAACCCCAAACCCTATTGCTAGGTAGTTTGAGTGTGTGATTGTTGGAGAGTGAGAGTTGTAAAGAGTTAGTAAACTGCAGTTGAGTTCAGCCAGAAAACAAAACTCTAGATGAGAAGTTAGTAAGCTGTTTGAGACAGTCTGAAAGCTTGTGTGTGTTTGAGTTAGTAAACTGCAGTAGTTCAGCCAGAAAACTTATTGTAGAAAGTTAGTAAGCTGCTGAGTTCAGTCTGAAAGCTTGAGGAAGTAGTAGTAGTGAGTTAAGGAATTTCTCTGAGGATCAGAGAGAGTGGACGTAGGAGCTTTGCCTCTGAACCACTATAATTTGCTGTGTTGTTTGCTTTCTGCTTTGCATTTTAACTGTTGCATATTTTCACTGAAAGCATAGATTTTCCTGATATTCAGTTGGAATCAATCCACTGAGTGTGCATTGAATTGATCACAACCTTAACCACTGATTTACTAAGGAAAAGATTTTCAGCAAGATAAAATGAGTATAAACCTAGGGTCAACACATTCCGCACCCTTGATAAGCTAGAACAGATAATTATCAAACTGAACAAACTCTACTGAGTATTCAGTAAGATAGTTATCTGATCCAAGCTTCTCAGGACTCTGATAAAATCTCAGAATCAGTTGGGCTAATCTGAAGCTACTGAAAGCTGCTCAAGATCATTGTCTCAGTAGACTTTGACTCAGGGCAATTTGTGCTTCTCATGGCTAATTCTCAGGACATCCTGACCCGCTGATTTCAGTATAAAGAAAAGTTTTAAAAAATCACTTAACATACACGTGTAAGACTCGTTACACCGGGACCAACACTCACTTAATCGCTAATTCTCTCTCAAGAAAGGGTTTGGGTTTGGTGTTATTTCCAACTAGGTGAGATTTCCCCTTACATTGTTTTATCCTTTAAGCTAAGGTTGGAAATCTCTCTGAGCTTATGATATGCCATTTATGCTTAGATATAATGAAGAACACTCTTGGGTAAATCTGAATATTTAATGCTCTGTGTTCTTGAATAGAGATGCTTGGATATTTAGCTTTAATCTTCACTTTGCAGCATCCTCCATTATCTTCTTTTGAAGATAGTGCAATGTATTTATAGTGTGTGTTGGGATATTTTAGTTTTGATGAATTATGCCAAAACATTATCAACTTGTGTTATTTAAATTAATCTACAGATAACAAGTTGAGGGGGAACGAGAGAACAAGTTAAGAAGAAGAAATCAAAAATCAGAAGAAGAAGAAATCAGAATAACATATCTGCTGTGCAGTTTCTGAACTGCTGTGCAGAATCAGATAAGTTGTGCAGTATCAGATCAGCTGTGCTGAACAGATCAGATCTGTTGTTCTGAACTTATCTGATATGCTGAACTGATGCAGTTTATGATGCAGTTTTAGATGCAGTGCTGATGCAGACCAGACCAGATTTCTGCATACCAGAAATTAGCAGACCAGATCAGGCGACCAGATCAGGCGACCAAAATCTGAAGAGATGAACAATAATCTGGCGAGCTGATCAGATCCGTTAGACACACAAAAGTAGCTGGTCAATAAGAAGATAACAACACATATATGGATGTGACATAAAGCTTCAAACAACAAGTGCAAAAGGTCAAAGAAAAGCTGGAAGACTATTAGTATGGATTTGAATTTACTCTCCAACGGTAATATTCAAATCCACACTATAAATACATTGAACTATCTTCAAAAGAAGAAGATGGAGGATCTGCAAAGTGAAATTAAAGACAAATATTCAAGCAACTCCATTCAAGAACACAGAGCATTAAATATTCAAATTTACCCAAGAGTGTTCTTCATTGTATCTAAGCAAAAATGTCACATCATAAGCTTAAAGAGATTTTACCAACCTTAGCATAGAGGTTAAACAAATGTAAGGGAAAATCTCAACCTAGTTGGAAACCAAACAAACCTTACCCAAATCAGTTTGATATGTTAAGTTTGTAGGTGAGTGAGAACTCGTTAAACATCTATAGGCGATCCCGTGAGGGAGATAAGTCCCGTTTGAGTGAGAACTCAGTAAACATCTAAGCAATCCCGAAAGGGAGGATAGGCGATCCCTTAGAGGGAGATAAGTCCCGTTTGAGTGAGAACTCGGTAAACATCTGTTGGTTAAGTTGGTGCCCCATGAAGGGAAGAGTGGATGTAGGACGAGTTGTCTGAACCACTATAAAAATACGTGTGTTCTTATTTGCTTTCATATTAACTGTCATACATACTTTAACAAATCTGCATAACACACATTCGAAAAAATTTTTATTAAAGTCACCTCTCATTTAGATTTTTTGGGTTTTAACTCGGTATTTTTCGGGACCAACAGTGTGGATTTGAATATTACCGTTGGAGAGTAAATTCAAACCCATACTAATAGTCTTCCAGCTTTTCTTTGTCCTTTTGCACTGTTGCTTGCAGCTTTATGTCACATCCATATATGTGTTATCATCTTCTCATTGGACAACTTTTTGTGTGTCTAACAGATCTGATTTCAGCTCGCCTGATTACTGTTCATCTCTTCTGATTCTGGTCGCCTGATCAGATCAACACAACAGATCAGGTCAACACTGCATCTGGACTGCATCTGGACTGCACGGCATCAGGCAACACAACATCAGGCAGCACGACATCAGGTCAGGTGCATCAGGTAGCACGACATCAGGTTAGCTGCATCAGGCAGCACGACATCAGGCAGCACATTGTTGATACACACGTTGCTGGTCCGCACGCTACCTGATCAGTCCGCACACAATCATTAGTCTCTTCTTATCTTGATGAGTTCCCCCTCAACTTGTTACCTATAAAATAAAACTAAGTCTAGAAACACAAGCTTTCTATACAACTTAGTTTGTTCTATTACAAGGTGTTTTGGTATAATAATCAAAACTAAAATTATCCCAACACGTTGCAGTTAATTTGGTCATACCAGATCACATAAGATCAAATTAACAATTCCTTGTAACTAAGTACAAATTCACAACCTAGATGGAAATGAACAATCCATTGTGAAAGGTTGAAGTGTAAGGCTCATATTGGTTTGTCTTGGCCAAGACATTACACTAGTGCATTATGATGCACTGAATAGGACCTACAAGAGGATAAATTCTTCAGTACTGAATAAAGAAGAATTCTTCAGTGGTTCGTTATTTCTTAATCTTCGTTCCTTAAATAGGATCGTGTGAAATTAATAATTATTGCTTTGACTTATGTTGGGTAGAGAATCAATGAGATTCAATACTTTATATCTTGGGCAATATTATTAGTTACATGACGATTGCTAAGATTTAATACGGAGAATCGTGTGCAAGTACGTCTTGCGTGATTTGTCCCCTTGGGAAGCTCAGAAGTTTTATCATACTAAATCTTGCAAGTGGAATTAGTTTCCGGTATGGATAATAATGTTGAGTCGTTCTTAATCCAAGAAAAAAGATATTAATTAATATGAAGTTTTTTAGTGGCTTAAATTAATTAATGGACTGGATAATCTTTAACACGGGAAATAATAACCGGGAGCCATATTACAGTAATATGGGTTAAGATGGATAGTGCAATAATAATTATGTAGTGGGATTAATTAATATTTATGGGCTTGAATAATATTGTGGCTCAATATTGATAATTCAAGGTCCATTGGAAGGATCAATCTTAATTCTCCCAAAGGCCCCTTTAGTAGCCCAAAACTAAAGTCCAATAACTGAAAAAAGTGTTTAAAATAAAAGAAATATTGTTGCCTATTTTTCCTCATTTTTTTCGAAAATAATAAGGAGGAGAGAGAAAAGATTTTCTTGGAAATATTTATGGTAAAAGATAATTATTCTTGGAATACAAGATTATCCCATAAATTCAAGAAAAGTCAAAGATCTTATTCTTTCTTATTTTGGAATTTTCGAAAATTGCTTATTTATAAATAAGGGGATATTTTGTTGGGATTTATTTATGGGATATATAATATGTTGGATATATTCAAGATTGTATCTTGAGAAGATACAAGTAAATCTCTCATAGGGAAAATAAAGCCCAAATTTTCGACCAACCCCTCATCTATAAATAGGGGATGAATTTTTCATCCCCAAGATAATTCCATGTGTGGGAAAAATTAGAAATCCACAAAGGTGGTGCAACAATTTTTCTCTTTTCCTTTTGTTAATTATTTGAAGGAGATTCCTCCACCGGGATATCAAATAAAGATGTGGGAATACTATTGGGGTTAAACTGGAAAGTATGCTTTTACTTTGTATAACCAAACTGAATTTTCTGTCTTATTTACTGAAATAAATTATTTATCACTGATGCTTTAAATATCATTGAATTTTACATATATTTATTGCATAATTGTTCAATAATCAGTACGCGTTACATTGTAGTTAATTTAGTGATACCAGATCACAGAAGATTAAATTAACAGTCCCTTGTAACTAAAAGTACGCGGTTCACGACCTAGATGGAAATGAACAATCCATCGTGAAAGGTTGAAGTGTAAGGCTCAGATTGACTTGTCTTGACCAAAAGATTACATTAGTGCATGACTGATGCACTGAACAGGACCTACAGGAGGATAAATTCTTCAGCACTGAACCAGGAAGAATTAGACCTCAGTGGTTCGTTATTTCTTAATCTTCGTCCCTTGAATAGGATCGTGTGTGGTTAGTAATTATTGCTTTGACTTATGACGGGTAGAGAATCAATGAGATTCAATACTTTATATCTTGGGCAATATTACTGGTCACATTCGATTGCTAAGATTTAATATGAAGAATCGTGTGCGGGTACACTCGTTTGATTTGCCCCCTTGGGAGATTCATGAGATTTATCATACCAAATCTTGCAAGTGGAATTTGTTTCCGGTATGGATAATAATGTTGAACCGTTCCTTGACCAAGGACAAAAGATGTTAATTAATGGAAAGTTATTTCAGTGGCTTGAATTAATTAATGGGCTAGATAATCTTAAACAAGGGAAATAATAATCGGGAGCCATATTAACAGTAATATGGGTTAAGATGGATAGTGCAATA
The DNA here is from genome assembly GCA_037126765.1 of Stenogyne calaminthoides. Taxonomy (NCBI): domain Eukaryota; kingdom Viridiplantae; phylum Streptophyta; class Magnoliopsida; order Lamiales; family Lamiaceae; genus Stenogyne; species Stenogyne calaminthoides. The sequence continues at coordinate 10,685,335 of JBBCBC010000002.1, read as the reverse complement.
TTAATTATGTAGTGGGATTAATTAATATTTATGGGCTTGAATAATATTGTGGCTCAATATTAAAAATTCAAAGTCCATTAGAAGGTTCAATCTTAATTCTCCTAAAGGCCCCTCAAGTAGCCCAAACATAATGTCCAATAACTGAAAAAGGTGTTTAAATTAAATAAAATATTGTTGCCTATTTTTCCTAAATTTTCGAAAATAATAAATAAAAGAGGGAGAAAGATTTTCTTTGAATTTTGTTATGGAATGTAGATAAGTATTCTTGGAATAAAGATTATCTCATTAAATTCAAGAAATCTCCCACGTGGTTATTTATTAAGAAATTTTCAAAAATTTTGAATAAATAGGAGAGGAAAGATTTTCTTGATTTTCTTGGAAAGATATGTATTCTTAGAATACAAGAATATCTCATAAATTCAAGAAGATCCAAATCTTGGATTCCTACTCCTTGTTGATTTCGAAATATGTCATAACAAGAGGAGTTGGGATTTTTGTGGAAATATTTAATTATGGAGAAAAGAATATATGAGATATATTCAAGATTTCTTGAAGATCAAGAAAAGATTTTCTCATCTTATTTTTCCACCAAAAAAATCGACCAACACCCCTCTATAAATAGGGGATGAGAGTTTCATTCCTAAGTGCAATTCCATGTGTTGGAAAAATTAGAAATCCACAAAGGTGGTGCAACATATTTTTTATTTTTCCCTTTTGTTAAATTGTTCGCGAGTTCCTTCCACCGGATTGTTGAACAAGGTCAAGGGAATACTTGAGAAGACCTTTTGGTGTGTTCGTGTGAACGGGATCCATCTTCTCAACGGTTGTCACTCCGAGAGGTTAGTTTACGTAAACTCGTAGTAATTCCGCATGCGTAGGATTTACGTGAACTAATTGTATGCATGATTGGTTGTTGAATTATTATTTGAATTAATATAGGATTATTTCATGCTAGTAATAATGTTAGAATTAAATTTGTATTTAAATATTCAACCCGAATAGATCCGGGTAATTAATTCCCCAACAACTGGTATCAGAGCCTCGGTTTCGGGCTCTGAATTTTAAATTGTAATTTAATTCATTTTCATTAAATTTGAAATTGGATAGTAGAATTGCTAGATCTTTTTTGCAGGTATCCAATTGTCATGGAATTTAATGTGTTTATTTATGCATGCATATAAATTGTGGTTTTTAATTCGATCTGCTCAATTGCTTTTGCTCCCGAGAAAATCCACGAGTAGATTAGGATTTATTTGATTTGTTCAATGTAATAGACTAGTCTAGATCTAGGTTTATTTATTTTTTGTAAATAAATTATAACCGGATCGGAAATGGAGGCGGAGACGAAGAATTAAAAGATAGATCCCGAACCGTACGCGGACGACGTGCATCGCAAGAAATGTGCCAAGGGAGACACGCGCACGATGCGGACGTCGCTATGCGAATGGGCACGACGCCAGCGCCGGGCGGATCGCCGACGAACGCTGGCGCAGCACCGCGACGCCGGTTGCCGAGGCGGACGGGCGCGAACGCGAAGCGCTGGGCGATATGCGATACGTCGCCTGCCGAATTGCTGCCGAGTGCTACCGAGGCACGGGCGGGTGGTGCCTGCCGAGGCATGCCGAGGCTGATTCGGCCAAGGGGCCGGCCGGAAGCGGGTGTGCATCCCGGCTGCGAGCTACTTGGCGTGGCGTTTCGAGATGGAGTTATTTTTCTGCTTTGCTATATTTATTGTTGTGTTTTCTTGTGCTTTATTTAATTTGTTTAAATGTGTTTGCATGAGAATTGCCCAACGAAAAATCTCACCTTCAAAATTACTAAGTATGTTTAAATAATTAATTGATAATTTTATTCCGGATAATAAAATTGAATTAATTTTGACCTCCATGATTTATTTATTTGTGGATTCTTTTGGAGAAATTCCCCCCACGGGACGGTTCAAAAGATAGATTTCACGTGAATAAATTCCGTAAGGATGATTGTGGGTTATTATTAGTGGTGACGATGACCCTCCCCACGAGGCTCGTTCAAAGCGAAGTAATAATTCTGTATTTAATCATGGTTATTACTTAGGTATAAAATTGATATGCATATACTTCCCCGAAGTCCTTATCAATTTTATATTGGTCAAGTGGGGGCCAACTATTAATCTTGATATTAAAGGTTTATAACTGTTTCTCGTTTGTAACCTGCTTGAATGTGTTTAAATAATGACCCACCCCACGTGGCTTATTTAAACTGTTTTGAGATGTTGGTTGATGCATGTTCATATTTTTTTGAGATTTAAATATGATGCATGTGATCGAATCTTGTGATATATTTGTGCTTATACAAATTGTTATTTATTTCAGTTCAGCATGTCGCAACCTTTTAATCCGTTATATTCTATACTCAAAGACCATCAATTAACTGGTGAAAACTACTTCGTTTGGAAACAGAAAATTATGATTGTTCTATCTGCACAAAAATCTGAATGGGTGCTTGACACACCAAAACCCGAAAAACCTGCTAAGGGTACTAACATATGGGATGAGATGGAGCATAGTGAATGGGAGTTGACTAATCAATTGGTGAAGGAAACAATGTTGGCAAATATGTCTGATTTGTTGAAACGCCTTCATCAAGGATTTGAATCAGCTGCAGACATTATGCGGAATCTCGAAGAGATGTTTTCACATTCGGCCCATATGGTTATCCAAAGCATAAGGCTTGAAATGGCCAAGATAATAATCGAAGAAGGAACGACCGCAAGGGAGCACGTTCTTAGGGTTATGGTTCTCTTTGAGGAACTTGAGATTCTTGGCGAAAAATGCGATTTCAAAACTAAGGTTGATTTCATTCTCCGTACTCTGCCAAAGAGCTATGATCATCCCTATCTAGAGTACCTATTGGAAGATCTAGATTTCACTGTGGACGATCTGATAAATGCTCTTACATTGGTCGAAGAGGAAGAGGAGCGCAAGAAAAGGCACTTGGTTATGAAAAGGTCTTCTTTTCCTTCTAGGCCAATTGGTGGTAAGAAGGGTGAGAAAGAAGGGTTAAACCAAGTGGACTCAATGTCCATCAAGAGTGAAGGGTCAAACAAGAGGAAACATTTGGAGAGCGGAAGTTCGGGACAATGGAGGTCAGCCTGTTCCAATCCTAATGGAAATGGAAAGAAAGGTAATTCTCACGCACTAGTTGTTGAAACTTGTTTAGAGGCGTATGCCTCCCATTTATGGGTAGTGGATACGGGATCCACTGATCATGTTTGTTTCACTTTACAGGGGTTTCAAGCGGACCTGGCAACTTAGTGGGAGTGAGATCCTCATCACACTGGGCGATGCTACGAGAGTGGCAGCTGAAGCAGTGGGAGAAGTGCACCTGTCTTTTGAAGACAAAGTTTTAATTTTAAGAGATGTTCTTTACGTTCCTACTTTTAGAAAGAATTTAATTTCGGTTTCTAAACTTTACATTGATGGATATTCGGTTACTTTTGATAAAGTTGTTACCATTTCTCTTTATGATAAATTTATCTGTCATGGAACGTTGTTGAATAATCTCTATACAATTAATTGTGCACACCACTCACGAAATGCATCCTATAACACATCAATTGTTTCCGATAAAAGAAAACGTTCATCAGACGTGAACGAGACACTTCTATGGCATCTTAGATTGGGACATATTAATCCAAAAAGGATTCAAAGGTTGGTAAAAGATGGTTCATTGGAGTCTCTCCGGGTTGAACCAATCCCAACTTGCGAATCTTGCTTGGAGGGTAAAATGACCAATAGGGCATTCGGAGCCAAGGGGAATAGAGCCAAAGAAGTGTTAGAAATCGTTCACACGGACGTATGTGATCCAATGTCGATCAAAGCAAGAGGAGGTTATGAGTATTTCGTCACCTTCATTGATGATTACTCAAGGTACGACTATATTTTCCTTATGAAGCATAAATCTGAGACCTTTGACAAATTCAAAGAATTTAAGGCTCAAGCAGAGAATCATGGGGAAAAACGTATCAAGTTTCTATGATCTGATTGTGGAGGCGAGTACCTCAGCGATGAGTTCTTGAACTACTTGTCAGATGAAGGGATTGTATCCCAGCTAACTGCACCCGGAACCCCTCAACAAAACGGGGTTGCAGAGCGAAGAAACAGAACTCTTTTAGAAATGGTTAGATCAATGATGAGTTATGCGGATCTACCCAAGTCATTCTGGGTTCACGCCTTGGAAACAACGGCTTATATTCTGAACTTGGTGCCATCCAAGTCGGTTCCCAAAACTCCCAAAGAATTGTGGACCGCGTGCAAGCCCAGTTTGAGACACATGAGAATTTGGGGGTGTTCGGCCTATGTGTTGGACAAGGAAGCTGACAAATAGGACCCTCGATCAGAATTAAGGCTGTTTATAGGATACCCCGAGGGAACAAAAGGGTGTATGTTCTATGGTCCCGAAGATGAAAAGGTGGTTATAAGCACCCACTTTAGATTTTTGGAAGAATACTATATGAACGAAAGAAAGCCCAGAAGTGAGATTACCTTAAATGAGCTTAGAGGGCCAACCTCAGTGCCAACTGTACAAGATGACATACCAAATGACACTTACACAACCGGAACCTCGACGTAGTGGGAGGGTTGTGAGATAACCCGAGAGATTCATGGGGATAGGAGAATCCTCGGACTTAGTTCCCGGTCAAGATGAATCAGACCCATGGACTTACGACGAGACAATCTAAGACAAGGATGCGGTTTCTTGGCAAACAACAATGGAAGCCGAAATGGGTTCTATGTATCATAACAGAGTGTGGGAGCTAGTCGAACCACTCAATGGGGTCAAACCCATTGGTTGCAAGTGGGTATACAAGAGGAAAAGAGGACCGGACGGGAAGGTGGAAACCTTCAAGGCAAGGCTTGTGGCGAAAGGTTATACTCAGAAAGAAGGGATCGACTATGAGGAAACCTTTTCACCTATAGCAATGCTCAAGTCCATCTGAATTCTCTTGTCGATTGATGCGCATCTCGACTTTGAAATTTGGTAAATGGATGTCAAGACGGCTTTCCTTAACTGAAGTCTTGAAGAAGAAATCTATATGCAACAACCCCAAGGCTTCATTGAAAAAGGCAAAGAACACCTAGTTTGTAAGCTCAATAAGTCCATTTACGGACTCAAACAAGCATCCAGAGTTTGGAACCAATGTTTTGATCATGTAATAAAGTCTTATGGGTTTGATCAAAATGAATACGAAAGTTGTGTGTACAAAAAGCATGTCGGAACTGCATTGGTATTCTTAGTACTATACGTAGACGATATTCTGCTCATCGGAGACGATGTACAGGTATTGTCAGACGTAAGGGCATGACTTTCAAAATAGTTTGATATGAAGGACTTAGGGGAAGCCGGACACGTCCTTGGGATCAAGATCACTCGAGATCGCAAGAAAATGATGATAGGCTTATCGCAAGCTTCATATATAGACACTGTCTTGAAGCGATTCAGCATGTAGGATTCCAAGAAAGGCTTCGTACCTTTCAGGAATGGAATCCATCTATCCAAGGATATGTGCCCTAAGACACAAAAAGAGATAGATGGCATGAAAGGCATTCCTTATGCTTCGGCTGTCGGAAGCCTTATGTATGCAATGCTGTGCACGAGACCGGATATCTGCTTTGTCGTTGGCATGGTGGCATGATATCAAAGTAACCCGAGAAAAGAGCATTGGACGGCAGTTAAAAACATTCTGAAGTATCTGAAAAGAACTCGGGATAGATTGTTAATTTATCAGTCAGATAGTCTAATCCACATCGCTTACACGGACTCGGATTTTCAATCAGACTTAGACTCTAGAAAATCTACCTCCGATAGTGTGTTTTACATGGGGGGAGGAGCCATGACATGGATAAGCGTTAAGCAGAAATGCATCGCCGATTCTACCATGGAAGCCAAATACGTAGCTGATTGCGAGGCGGCGAAAGAAGAGGTTTGGCTCAAGAACTTCCTAGTGGACTTGGATGTAGTTCCGAATTTGTCCAGCACAATCACTATTTACTGTGATAATGCCGGAGCAGTTGCAAATTCAAGGGAACCAAGTACCCACAAGGCCAGCAAACACATTGAAAGGAAATACCATCTTATACGAGAAATGGTTAAGAGAGGAGATATAGAGGTGGCAAAAATCGCGTCAGAAGACAACCTAGCAGATCCATTCACAAAGGGTCTGCCTCAGAATACATTCGAGAGACATGTGGAAGGAATTGATGTCAAGACTGTTGCCAATCTGCTTTGAGTATAAGTGGGAGATATTATTAGGTTCGTGTAGGTGACATTAGATGTCACGAATTAGGAACTACATGAGATGTGTTGTAGTATACTTAAAAGCAGACTTTGAGTATAAGTAGGAGATTGTTGGGGTTATACTGGAAAGTATGCTTTTACTTTGTATAACCAAACTGAATTTTCTGTCTTATTTACTGAAATAAATTATTTATCACTGATGCTTTAAATATCATTGAATGTTACATATATTTATTGCATAATTGTTCAATAATCAGTACGTGTTACATTGTAGTTAATTTAGTGATACCAGATCACAGAAGATTAAATTAACAGTCCCTTGTAACTAAAAAAACGCGGTTCACGACCTAGATGGAAATGAACAATCCATCGTGAAAGGTTGAAGTGTAAGGCTCAGATTGACTTGTCTTGACCAAAAAATTACACTAGTGCATGACTGATGCACTGAACAGGACCTACAGGAGGATAAATTCTTCAGCACTGAACCAGGAAGAATTAGACCTTAGTGGTTCGTTATTTCTTAATCTTCGTCCCTTAAATAGGATCGTGTGTGGTTAGTAATTATTGCTTTGACTTATGACGGGTAGAGAATCAATGAGATTCAATACTTTATATCTTGGGCAATATTACTGGTCACATGCGATTGCTAAGATTTAATACGAAGAATCGTGTGCGGGTACGCTCGTTTGATTTGCCCCCTTGGGAGGTTCATGAGATTTATCATACCAAATCTTGCAAGTGGAGTTTGTTTTCTGTATGGATAATAATGTTGAACCGTTCCTTGACCAAGGACAAAAGATGTTAATTAATGGAAAGCTATTTCAGTGGCTTGAATTAATTAATGGGCTAGATAATCTTAAACACGGGAAATAATAACCGGGAGCCATATTAACAGTAATATGGGTTAAGATGGATAGTGCAATATTAATTATGTAGTGGGATTAATTAATATTTATGGGCTTGAATAATATTGTGGCTCAATATTGAAAATTCAAAGTCCATTAGAAGGTCCAATCTTAATTCTCCTACAGGCCCCTCAAGTAGCCCAAACATAATGTCCAATAACTGAAAAAGGTGTTTAAAATTAAATAAAATATTGTTGCCTATTTTTCCTAAATTTTCGAAAATAATAAATAAAAGAGGGAGAAAGATTTTCTTTGATTTTTATTATGGAATGTAGATAAGTATTCTTGGAATACAAGATTATCTCATTAAATTCAAGAAATCTCTCACTTGGTTATTTATTAAGAAATTTTCGAAAACTTTGAATAAATAAGGAGAGGAAAGATTTTCTTGATTTTCTTGGAAAGATATGTATTCTTAGAATACAAGAATATCTCATAAATTCAAGAAGATCCAAATCTTGGATTCCTACTCCTTGTTGATTTTGAACTATGCCATAACAAGAAGAGTTGGGATTTTATTGGAAATATTTAATTATGGAGAAAAGAATATATGGGATATATTCAAGATTTCTTGAAGATTAAGAAAAGATTTTCCCATCTTATTTTTCCACCAAAAAAATTGACCAACACACCTCTATAAATAGGGGATGAGTGTTTCATTCCCAAGTGCAATTCGATGTGTTGGAAAAATTAGAAATCCACAAAGGTGGTGCAACATATTTTTTATTTTTCCCTTTTGTTAAATTGTTCGCGAGTTCCTTCCACCGGATTGTTGAACAAGGGCTACTTGAGAAAACCTTTTGGTGTGTTCGTGTGAACGGGATCCATCTTCTCAACGGTTGTCACTCCGAGAGGTTAGTTTACGTAAACTCGTAGTAATTCCGCATGCGTAGGATTTACGTGAACTAATTGTATGCATGATTGGTTGTTGAATTATTATTTGAATTAATATAGGATTATTTCATGCTAGTAATAATAGTTAGAATTAAATTTGTATTTAAATATTCAACCCGAATAGATCTGGACAATTAATTCCCCAACAAATACTAGAGAAGGTCGTTGGGTTTGTGCATCGATTTTCCTCCGTTGAATCCGCCAAAAGGTACGCCTTACGTAACTCCTAGAAATCCGCATGTGTAGGATTTACGTGGCTTTTTGTACGCATTATATGTTGTTGTGATTTAATTGTTATTTGAATTAATATAGGATTAATTCATGCTAGTAATAATTAAATTAATTTAAATTTGTATTTAAATTGCACCTCGAATAGATCCGGGCACCCTATTTCCCAACAACAGCTATCCCTGAAAATGAAGAGATATTTCAAGAGGGATTTGGATGTTATAATGAGGGTAGTGAGTGGACTTTGACTGGAAGAAGAGGCTGAAGGTGATTGTTGCCGAGAAGAAGCAAACTTTATCTCAATTTGTTGCTTCAGCTGAACTAACCAGGAAGTAGAGAGAGGAAACTAAGCTAAGAAGAGGAGGCTTTCAGAGATTCACAAAAGAAGAAGTGGAGCCAAGCCATCTGGGAGGAAATGGCATCATATTGACAAGTGGATGCCAATAGAGCTGAATGATAATTGGGAAGCAGGTAAGAGGGAGTTTGCCTTCAATTATGAAATTCTTCAGACTTATGGCAATCCTGATAGAGATGAGTCTTTTCTACAATTTATGCTAGATTTTTATAAGGAAGATACTTTTAAGTGGGGCAGATTGTTTGAAAAGAAAAATTGGCAACTTGTGGCTCCAGGAGAGATCAAGTATCCACCTCCAAGATTTCATAATGGCCTGATAAATGAAGGTATGATCATCAAAGAGTTCAATGAAATTGCCACTTCTTTAGACTTGACTGGAAGGAATCAGGAAATCATTCGAAAGCGCTAAAGAAGAGATATTATGGATTGTTCGGTCATGAAGCTCCTGAAGATGAAGTGGAATTTGAAGGTGATCTTGCTGAAGAACCCCTCTCTGGAAAATTGTAATCTTTTGTTTTAGTAGGCTAGGATATTTATCATTGTATCTTGTACGTTACTTTCACATGAATGAAGTCTTTTGTTCTCATTGTGCTAACCTTTTATTGTCTTCTTAGAATCTGGAAACCTGAATATGAGTTAGGTTCCTTTTACACTATAACAAGAAGGTTTTGACATCATCGAAAAGGGAGAAATTGTTGGGAGATGAATTTAATATGAAGATTTTGATTAGATCACAAAACTCCTGAGTACGATGTTATCATAATATCTTGATAGATGTATTCATGTTTCTATGTCAGGGTTTAGTTTTTTCAGGTAAATCTGCAAATTTTATATACAACAGATTTAGATTAGGTTAGATTTTGGATAGGTTTATTCTAAGGCATGAACAAGTCATCTAAAGGAATGAACACATTGAGGGGGAACTAAGTGATGTACAAGACAAGTTCAGAAGACCTAAAGATTAAAGTTTTGAAGGGTCGAAGGACTGAATTCAAGAGTATTGAACATTTATTAAGAAAATAAATGTTGCTTGAAATTCATGCAGACAAAGGGAATGTAGACTTAAAGTCTATCATTTGATCTTATTAAGGTTGTCTTTCCCTTAGTGAAGTTGATCAAAAAGGCCGTTTTGTTTGTCTCTGCACAATTGAAGATTGGAGCCAATTACAAACCGCCAGCAACGTACGGATATTGACACTGAAAGGGACAACTCACTGAAAAAGGTCAACCCTGCATATCAAACACTCTGCAGATCGGGTGTAAGGCTATACTTAATACATGTTACCTAAAGCATGCAAGAACTTGAAGGAGGATCAGAATAGCCGTTTTACACCAACCATAAGAGGAAACTCAAGATGTTATCTATCCAACATATAACTTTCTAAGTTGCCTATAAATACAGAAACCTTGGTCACAAACAAGGTTACAGGAAATCAAGCAATTCCTAGAGCTCAAACATATTCAAGCATACCTTTGAAACACTCGAACCATCAAGATTTCCCAAATGTTTCTTCCTTGAAGAGAGTTCATCTGTATTTCACTAAGTCTAGTATATTGCATACATTCAAAGCTTAGTCTGAGATTTCCTAGCCTTTCGTTGATCTCATTGTAAAGGATATCTCAACCCTAATTAGAACCAAACCAAACCCAAAACCCTAAGTGTTAGGAGTGTTGAGTAGTTTGAGTTTGAGAGTTGAAGTTAGTGAGTGTGTTCAGTTTGAAAGCTGTTGTTGTAGTAGTTTCTGAGTACTAGGATTCATGAAGTAGTTCCTAGGGAACAAATCACATAAGAGATAGCTTTATTTATTCAGTACACCTTGGTACTATAAAACAAGAGAATTCCAGTGTTGAAGAAATTCCCCTGCCGAATCAGGGAAAGTGGACGTAGGAGCTTGAGCCTCTGAACCACTATAACTTGTTGTGTTATTTGCTTTCTATACTGCATATCATACTTCATCTTTTCACTAAAGGCATATAAAGGCTTTTTATATTTCAGCTTGGTACCAAACCACTGAAATTTGCATGAACTGAATCACAGCCTTAACCACAGTTTTATGAACTAAAAAAAATTAATTTTCAGTAAGTGAAACGAGTATAAACTTAGGGCCTACACTTTCCGCACCTTAATAGCTAGTGTAGATAGCTATCAAACTGAGCAGTTTACTTAAACATTTAGTAAGACAGTTATCTGTGCAAAGCTATTTATAGTTCTAAAATTACTCAGGGCTCACTTCTCAGTAGACTTGAACTCAGGATGATTGTTCTATTCAGTGATTAATCCTCAGTAGTCTAGCTCACTGATCAAAGAAGATTTAAGAAAAGTTTTGAAAAAACTGTACACGTGTATCCCCTCCCCCTCCTTACACATATGAGACTCGTTCACCTAAGACCAACAATTGTTATGTTTTTGCATGTAATACTAGTGTTGGGAAATACGGGGTGCCCGGATCTATTCGAGGTGTATTTAAATACATATTTAAATTATTCAATTAATTACTAACATGAATCAATCCTAAATTAATTCAACATAATAATTAAATAAGCAACAATAACATGCGTACACGTAATCCACGTAAATCCTAAGCATGCGGAATCTAGGAGTTACGAGATTACATACCTCTTGTAGAGACAACTGTTGAAACGATGGATCAACCCAAAGTGCCTTCTCAAATATGTCCCACGTCCACGAACGTAATCCGGTGGAAGGATTCTCACGAACGATTTTAATCAGCTGTCACTCTCGTAGCATCGCCTAGCGTGATGAGGATCTCACTCCCACTAAGCTGTCGGGTCCGTTTGAACCCCTGTAAAGTGAAACAAACATGATCAGTGGATCCCGTATCCACTACCCACGAATGGGTAGCATACTCCGCTAAACATGTTTCGACAACTAGTGTGTGAGAATTACCTTTCTTTCCATTCCGCTTGGGTTTGGAACAGACCGACCTCCAATGTCTTTTCTCACCGCATTCCAAACACTTCCTCTTACTTAGACCTTCAATTTTGATGGAAGTCGAGTAGAACTGGTTTATCCTCTTTGTCTCCTCATCATTCTTACCACCAATTGGCCTAGAACGAGAAGAAGACCCATTTACAACCAAGTTCGTTTTCTTGTGCTCTATTTCCTCTTCGATCAAAGTAAGAGCATTTACAAGATCATCCACAGTAAATTCCATATCTTCAATTAGATATTCTACATAGGGGTGATCATAGCTCTTTGGCAGATAATTGAGAATGAAATCAACTTTAGTTTTGAAATCACATTTTTCGCCAAGAATTGCAAGCTCCTAAAAAAGAACCATAACCCTAAGAACGTACTCCCTTGCGGTCGTTCCTTCTTCCATTTTTAGCTTGACCATGTCATGCCTAATGCTTTGGATTGCCATATGGGCCGGATGTGCAAACATCGCTTCGAGATTTTTCTTAATGTCTGCAGCTGATTCAAATCCTTGATGAAGGCGTTTCAATAAATTTGACATGTGTGCCAAGATTATGTTCTTTATCAATTCATTGGTCAACTCCCATTCATTATACTTCATCTCTTCCCATATACTAGCATCCTCAGCTGGTTTTTTGGGTTTTTGTGTGTCAAGTACCCATTTGGATTGTTGTGCAATTAGAACAATCATAAGTTTTCGTTTCCAACCAAAATAGTTTTCTCCAGTAAGCAAATTATCTTTCAGTATATTGAACAGTGGATTAAAATGTTGCGACATGATGATACTGAAAATAAACATACATCTTGTGTTCATGCTAACACAAAGAAAATCACATTATTCGATCACATGAATCATATTAAAATCTCAAAAAAATATGAACATGCATCAGCCAACATCTTAAAACAGTTTAAATGAGCCACGTGGGTGGATCATCATTTAAATCACATTTAAGCAGGTTACAAACAAGAACAATTACAAACCTTTAATTTTAAAAAAATTAATAGTTGGCTCCCACTTGACTAATATAAAATTGACAGGGACTTCGGCGAAGTATATGCATATCAATTTTATACCTAAGTAATAACCATGATTAAATACAAAATTATTATTTCGTTTTGAACGAGCCTCTTGGGAGGGTCATCGTCGCCACCAATAATAATTCACAATCATCATTTTGAAAATTTATTCATGTGAAAGCTTTCTTTTGGCCGTCCCTTAGGGGAATTTCTCCAAAAGAATTCACAAATAAATAAATCATGGAGGTCAAATTAATTTGATTCAAAACCAAATTAATTATATAAAACATACTTAGTAATTTTTGAGTTTGAGATTTTTCACAAGCAATATCTCATGCAAACACATTAAACGAATTTAAACAGAAGCATAAGAAAAATCAATTAATCAAATAAAATTAAACACATTGGGCACAAATTATCCAATTGTCATGGTTTAATTTTTCTTGTCTTGATCTTGAGAAATTGTCCGTCTTCAATTTCTCCCACTCGAATGTCTCAAAAAGTCACGCCTCGTGTACCGACCAGCTCGCGGGTCGTGGTGCACGCCTTGCACCCGACCTAGGTGAAACTCGACGGCCTCGGCGACCTTTCGGCGGCGCACAGATGCAAGCTATCAAGACATGCCTACAAGACGCCCGTCGCCGACTTTCGCCCATGTCGATCCGTCAAATCCGTGGCGTGTCGTCTTGGCGCATACTCCGCCTGCCGCCCGTTCCGTTCCGCCCAAGACGCCAGCGCGATTGCTTGTACCAGACGCGTTCGCTTTGCCCGACCCACGCGCCTCCCCCTTGCGTTTAGCGTGATGCACGTTATGCTGCTCGGTTAGGATCCATTTTAATTTCTTGCCTCCGTTTTTATCTTCGATCAGGTTACAATTTATTTTACAAAAAAAATAACCTAAATCTGGACTAGTCTATTACATTGAACAAATCAAATAGAGTAATCTACTCGTGGATTTTCTCACGAGAAAAACAAATTCGAACGAGTCGAATTAAAACAATCATACGCATGAAATTAATAAAACACATTAAATACCATGACAATTGGATACTTGCAAAACAAATCTAACAATTCTACTATCCAATTTTCAATAAAATTTAATGGCCAACAAATTTAAATAACAATTTAAATACAGAGCTCGAAACCGAGGCTCTGATACCAGTTGTTGGGAAATACAAGGTGCCGGGATCTATTCGAGGTGTATTTAAATACATATTTAAATTATTCAATTAATTACTAACATGAATCAATCCTAAATTAATTCAACATAATAATTAAATAAGCAACAACAACATGCGTACACGTAATCCACGTAAATCCTAAGCATGCGGAATCTAGGAATTACGAGATTACATACCTCTTGTAGAGACAACCGTTGAGACGATGGATCAACCCAAAGTGCCTTCTCAAATATGTCTCACGTCCACGAACGTAATCCGGTGGAAGGATTCTCACGAATGATTTTAATAAAGGAGAAAACAAAAAATATATGCCACCACTTTTGTGGATTTCTAATTTTTCCAACACATAGAATTGCATTGGGAATGAAAAATTCATCCCCTATTTATAACAAGGGGTTGGACAAAAATTTTGGGCTTATGGGACTATTGGAAAATTTCCTTGCTTCTTCCTCAAGATATAATCTTGAATATATACAATATATTCTATTTCCCAAAATATCTCCCAACAAAATCTTCTCCTCCTTTTGCCTTTCATATTTTTCGAAAATTACCTATTAATGGGGAAGGAAAAAAATCTTTGACTTATCTTGAATTTATGGGATAAACATGTATCTCAAGAATACTTATTCCATAAAAATCTTTCCAAGAAAATCAAGAAAATCTTTTCTCCCTCCTTAATATTTTCGAAAATATTGGGGAAAAATAGGGCAATAATATTTTCTTCTCCTTTTCATTAATTGGACTTTAATTGGGCTATTTGAGGGGCCTTTAGGAGAATTAAGATTGGACCTCCAATGGGCTATGAAACTTTAATATTAAGCCAAAATATTATTCAAGTTCATTAATATTAATTTACTCCACTATAAAATTAATATTGAACTATCCATCTTAATCCATATTACGATGCTACAATAATATGACTCCCGGTTATTATTTCTCATGTTTAAGATTATCTAGTCCACTAATTAATTAAGCCACTGAAAAAGTTTTATATTAATTAATATTTTTATCCTTGGAGTAAAGACAACTCAACATTATTATCCATACCGGAAATAAATTTCCACTTGCAAGATTTGGTATGATAAAGCTTCTGAGCCCACCAAGGGGACAAATCAAGAAAGACGTGCTTGCACACGATTCTCTGTATTAAATCTTAGCAATCGTCGTGTAACTAATAATATTGCCCAAGATATAATGTATCGAATCACGTTGATTCTCTTCCCATCATAAGTCAAAGCAATAGTTATTAATTTCACACGATCCTATTTAAGAAATAACGAACCACTGAGGTCTAATTCTTCTATATTCAGTACTGAAGAATTTATCCTCCTGTAGGTCCTATTCAAAGTATCATAATGCACTAATGTAATCTCTTGGTCAAGACAAGTCAATCTGAGCCTTACACTTCAACCTTTCACGATGGTTTGTTCATTTCCATCTAGGTTGTGAATTTGTACTTAGTTAACGAGGAACTGTTAATTTGATCTTCCGTGATCTGGTATCACCAAATTAACTACAACGTAACACGTACTATTTATTGAACACGTGTACAGTAAATATATATAACATTCAATCATATTTAATACAACAGTGATAAATAATTTATTTCAATAAATAAATAAGAAATTTAGTTTGGTTATACAAAGAAAAAATATACTTTCCAGTATAACCCCAACGACTGGGCCGTTTTGATTTAATACCATTCGAAATTTTCATATTTCTCATGTTTGAATGTATAACTGTTATGTTATTTCATGTGATATTATTATATTTTGAAGGTAATATTGTTATGTTTTACCTGTAATATTGTTTTAATTTTGTGTGTAATACTCTTTAAAATTATAAATTTGTAATAAAAATTAAAAGAGATAAATAAATTAGTGAAAATTCTATTTAATCAATTTATGTTATAGCATAACGGTGTGTTATATTATTTTGTTAGCTCGAGAAATTTTCACTGTTAAAATTTTCACACAAGACGCATTCTTTTCATGTAAACTCTCAATAAAAATATTAAAACTCGAATTTATTGCAAAATAATACTCCATCCATTCAAAATAATATGTACACTTTCCTTTTCAGTCCGTCCCATAATATATGCACACCCCCAAAATCGAAAACCCTCTATAATCTTCATCCTCACAAAATTCACAATATTTCACAAGACATAAACTCGTATGAGACGGTCTTATACATGAGACGGAGTACAATTTAGCACAATTAACACCCATCTTTTCAAAGTGTTAAAGCGTCAATGCCCAAATTACTCTCCGCGTCTCACCGTGAGATGGTCTAACGCAAGAGTGTCTCATTACACAAAATGTTATTACTTTTGGCTCCACACATACACACAATTCATTTTATTTTATTTTATATATAAAAATTTATAAAATTACCCATCAAAACTCTACTCATTATTACTCCCTCCGTCCCAATCTTAACTGCATTTTTTCCATTTAAGGCGTCTCAATCTTAACCGCACATTTCCTTAAATGAAAATATTCATTTTATCACTTTATCACATAAAATATTAATAAATAACTATTTCTGTCCCTATCACTTTATCATATAAAATATTAATAAATAATTTTTTGTACCCCAATTCTTTATCACTTTATCATTTTTTCTTAAAAATTGAACACACAATAACCCACTGGTTAAAATTAAGATGAAAGGAGTATATTTTTATAATTTTTATGCCCAAGTAAGAGTACACATTATCTAGTAACAATTTATTATACTAGTAAAAATAAAAAAAATGAACGATTGGGTGGGGAGATTTCTAGTAGCTCTGAAAGCACAGGCACATGCCTCTATCCCTATCACTATAAATAGCATCTGCCCTTCCCCTGTTTTTCCTCACATCTCACCATCTCTCATTACTTTGATACTTGTAAAATATAATATCTTTCTCCCATCTGACTTTTGGACTTTCTCTCCTCACATAATCTAAAAAATAAAAAACTCAAACTTTTTCCCTTCCTTATAGAAAAAAAGAAGATTTAGATGGAGCTAATACAGAGTAGCAGCTGCAGCAGTGGGGGTGAAACCGTTTCTGGGCCTATTCGGAGAGTGATCCTTATATCTGCTGGTGCCAGCCATTCTGTTGCTCTTCTTTGTAAGTCACTCCCTGTATCTATAGTGTATGTATGTATTCGTACCGTTGGATATGCAGATATGGGTTTTCAATTCTTTTTTCATCTGGGTTTTGTTTTGTTTGAGTAATTTGAAGAGAAAAAAGAGAGAGAAAAAAGAAATTGACGGTGGTGTTGTGTTTTACTGTTGATGTGGAAAATGGAGGTGAAGTTGGTTGGGAGATGGAAGTCATTTATTTGCATGGACTACATTGATCCACGTTGCTTGTGGATTTAATAGAGGGCAGAAAAGTAACTTTGATGGTGATGTTTTTACGCCCTATTCTTAATTTTAACAGCTTTAAAAAAAAATTATACTCCGTACCTAACTCTATAGAATATTTATTACGTATACAAATTTTAAGAAAAAAATTATTTATTATTATTATTAAACGAATTTTAAGAAAAAAATTATTTATTATTATTATTAAAAGGGATAATTTTTTTTTTTTTTTGGGATTAAATGGTGAAGGTAGCGACATTTGTGTAATTTAAATAAAATGAAGTTGACTTTATTGTTCAAAAAGTATCGACATTATTAGATGTAATATTGAGATGTTTAAGGGATATAGATAAAAGAGAAAAATTGTTTTATTGCCAGTTTTTTACCTTTTTGGCAAAATGATCAATTGAGTTGGAGACGAGGGGAGTACTGTGTACGAGTCCACGAGATAGCCAATGCTTCTTGTTTGCGAGTTTTTGAGTTTCAGGAAATTTTGATAAGAAGATGGCTATGTTGAAGTTCTGAATTAATACAAATTCTGAACTAGAAAAAAATGTCACATTCTAAATATAAAGCTAACTGTTCTTCTAAAAAATATCACAAGAAACTCCATTACACGAAATGCACAAGAATTCATGGATCATATGTATAATGCAGCTGGTAATGTTGTTTGCTCATGGGGAAGGGGAGAAGATGGACAATTAGGCCATGGAGATGCGGAAGATCGGTTTTTGCCTACTAAACTGAGTGGATTGGATGATCAAGAAATAGTTTCTGTTACTTGTGGAGCTGATCATACAACTGCGTATTCCGAATCACAAGTTCAAATGTACAGCTGGGGATGGTATGTCAATTGTAGAATTTGCTGTATTTAGATACAAGTCATGTATGTATCACAAGTTTCATGAATCATAGAAATCTTGGTCGAAAAGTATTAGTTCATGTCATTGAAAGTATCAGCTCATACAATGAAAAGTGTTAGTTGTATATTGAAAAAGTATTAATATTGTTCAGCCTACAAACTAATAATTTTCTTATTTATGAACTAGTACTTTTCTTCATATGAACTAATATTTCTCATTGTATTTCAATGTCTTTGTGAATGAGTCAGATTTTGGTCAAAATTGTGTGTGCGTGGAAGTTTTTTCCTGTAGAATTTACTATATTTAGTTATGAATCTTGTGTGTATTCATGAAATCTATGCCTTCATATGATCTCAGAGTAGTATGACTTTGTTGGTAATAAAATGAATACTTTGCAGGGGTGATTTTGGGAGGTTAGGCCATGGAAATTCTAGTGATTTGTTTTCTCCTCAACCAATCAAAGCTTTACAAGGTCTGAGGATAAAGCAAATCGCATGCGGGGATAGCCATTGTTTGGCAGTAACCATGGATGGCGAGGTTCAAAGGTTGGTCGATTCTAATCCCTTCTTCCTTCTTTCACTTCTTTTTTCTATACTATCTGATCAATGTTGCTTCTATTCGATTGAAGTTGGGGACGGAATCAAAACGGTCAACTAGGACTCGGGACCATAGAAGATTCTCTTGTACCCCGAAAGATTGAAGCTTTCAAGGTATCAAAACCTAATATCAGTAAAACAGCTAATGCTGACCAACTAATACCTTTTAATAGAACAACTAATACCTTTTAATAGAACAACTAATACCTTTTAAAAATACAATTGAGTTGCACGATGCAGCTGGTGCATAAGAATTATTTGCCTATAGATCAACAAAATCTCTTAAATGAGTTTTGATGTGTATAAACCGTCTGTACCGTTTCACAGGGAATATCAGTGAAAATGGTTGCTGCTGGTGCTGAACATACAGCTGCTGTAACAGAAGATGGTGAGCTTTACGGTTGGGGCTGGGGGCGATACGGTAATTTGGGATTAGGTGACAGAGATGACCGTTTAGTTCCCGGAAAAGTTTCAACTGTTGAGGTATGTGTCCACTCTTGTTCGCACCTTCGTATTTTTGAATCAATAATACACCTAATAGGCATTAGAAAAGCATATGCTTCTTGCTAATCTGTTCCTAAGTTTTGGCTTCTTTAATTGAGTGTGAAGTTTTAACTCGATGAAACACCAGTGTAAAATGAAGCAAAGATTGATGTCTTATATAAGATCCAGTTCTGGTAACATGATTAGATTTCTTAATGCAGTTTTCCTGTTTGTAAAGGAAATACCTAGCTTGGTTGAAACTTTTAAAAGTAAATATAAGCAGATCAATGTGGTTTTCTTGAGCTGAAGAAATTCTTGCAACATTATAACCACTTTTTTAACTTTTCAAACGTATTTTCCAGTGTGTTATCTATCTTCCAAGTGATTAAATAATCTAACGGAAGCTATAATCTATAAGTTGGTCATTTAGGGGGTGTTTGCAACCTCATCAAAACAGCGTAGAAACACTTTTTTGAGAAGTAGGTGTGACCCAACTTTTAAAAATAAAAAAGTATACTTGGAGTTGTGATTGCAAACAAGCCCTTAATGCTTTTGCTAGCTTCTACAAACTTTTTCAATGTATTTGCAAACACTTGCCACTTTTACTACTAAGCAATAATTCCCACATTGCACATTCACTAAATTAAATATCTTCTGTAAAACCATAACTTTTTGCAAACACCCCTTTAGCACCCATTTTTGTAAGTCCCTAAAAATCTGTTGTCATATATATATATTTGCTCTTGAATTCTTTATAACCGTTGATACAGGGAGAAAAGATGATCCTCGTAGCATGTGGATGGCGACATACAATATCTATCTCCGATTCAGGCAGTTTGTATACTTATGGATGGAGCAAATACGGCCAACTTGGACATGGGGATTTCGAAGACCACCTTATCCCTCATAAGCTGGAAGCTTTGCGTGAACATCGTATCTCCCAAGTACGTACTTATTTTCAGATCAATTTAAAAGAGTTGCATATTCTATTTATGAAGAAAACTATGATGGAAGTTTTAATGCTCGTTTGTGCGCAGATTTCAGGTGGTTGGAGACATACAATGGCAGTGACAAGCGAAGGAGAACTCTATGGTTGGGGCTGGAATAAGGTTCATTACTTAGTTGCTGCTTTCATTACATTGTTATGGTTTTCATGATCAATAGAACTGATTTATAATTTGAAATGTGTCTCTATAGTTTGGACAAGTTGGCGTTGGGGACAACGTGGATCATTGCTCGCCAGTGCAAGTTAAATTTACACATGATCAGGTATGTGTTTTTTTCGATTATTTCCCTAGTGGTTAACTAGATTCTAATTTGGTTTTCGTGTTTTAGAAAGTAGTGAACATCTCCTGTGGTTGGCGGCATACGCTGGCCGTAACGGATAGACAAAACGTGTTTTCATGGGGAAGGGGTACGAACGGTCAGCTTGGCCACGATGACTCTGTTGATAGGTAACAAACCAAGTCTTGTGTAAACCAGTATTACTTGTTTCATTCAAAGGTATTAGTTGTTATACTATAAAGTGATAGTTTTGAACCATTTGTATGGTGAAACTGTTTTACATAACACCAACTCTAAGGTATATCTTACATGCAAGTAGGTCTCATGTGAACCACGTTCGCGAACTGTCTTTTCTAAAGTAATACCTTTTAGATTAAAAAAGTAATACCTTTTAGCATACAAAGTATCACGTTTTAAAGAATGTTTGATTTGAAAGGCTATTCATCTCAAAATCACTAAAACTCGATATTCTGTCACCCTCTTGCAGAAATGTTCCCAAGATTATAGAGGTATTAAGCACCGATGGATCAAGCGGACAACACATAGAGGCCTCCAAAGTCGACATATCATTAGGTTTGTTTTCTTTGCTGTTTTTTCCCCCATTGAGCCCAATACTTTCAGTTATCATTACATATAGAGTGGGTCTCATGAGGTGCACTATGCACTCGTACTGCATTTTAGAACCGTGCAACTTGTTATATTGAAATATGCAACTTGTTTACACTGAACCGTGCAACTATTACTATGGAAAAATAGTTGCACGTTTCAGTATAAACAAGTTGCATCATTCAGTATAATAAATTGCACGATTCTAAAATGCACTCATATGCATACAAGACTTAGCCTTACATATAACATGTTTCTGATTTTCATTACCAGATAAAAGCTGGGTCTCGCCCACTCAAAGATATGCAGTAGTCCCAAATGAAAATGTAAGTTCGTTGTACGATCACACTGCTTCTACACTTGGCAACTGTACAAAAAAATTATCCAGTATAAAAGTCACTGATTCTACTTTCCGTGCAGGTTCGGATGCAATCTGAGCCGACGGTTGGTCTCAACGGAAATGACGCCAGCGTCCCTGAAAATGACGTAAAAAGAATGAGGATTTGATAAAACCAAGCTTTGGTTAGTAACCCAATGTTTTGCTGAAAATGATGTTGTTTCTGATCACTTGCATGGTGTTTATCCTTAAATGCTATTCTCATTCGTGTTCCGAATAATTAGGGTTTGATTTAAGTTCAGATTTTCAGGGCATTTGGGGAGGAAACTAACATTGTTATGACAAGTTTTATGCGATTCTGTTATGTAATGAATTCTATTATATTTGGTAATGCTTAAGCAGAGGCTGAAATTTCCTCTACTGATTTCGAATCCATCATGCCTATATGAGGCTTGCTTTTGCGAGTTTAGAATGAAATACAATTTTGGTAGAGTTGATGATTTGAGCTAGGCATAAGATGATTTTAATTATGAGTTGCTTTTTGTGTGAAAATTTTCAAATATGAAAATACTAGTTTAGTGCCCGCGTATCACGCGGTTCTTTAATTAAAAATATAATATTTATAATATATAATATATTTAATTAGACAGAATCCCAATCTTTAGTCAATTCTATTTTAAAAAGTTTTTTTTTGTGAATGATTTTAATTTTATTCTTTTCTAGCCAAGATAATATTTTTTTTACCAACTATACCCTCATCACTCTTTTTTAAAAAGACCAGTTTTTAATGGTGGTACGGACTTAAAAAAAATGTGGTATGGTGAATTAATGGAGGTACAAACTCCAATAAAGTGTGGTACGGGTGAAAAAATTGTGGTACGAGGTGAATTAATTGTGGTAAATACTTAAATAAAATGTGATACGTGGTGAATTAATGGTGGTACGAGCTTCAATAAAGTGTGATACGGGTGAAAAAATGGTGATACGAGTTTAAGTAAAATGTGGTACGAGGTGAATTAATGGTGGTACGACCTCAATAGTGTGTGGTAGGGTGTAAATTAATGATGACACCCTTAATAAAATGTGGTACATGGTGAATTAATGATAGTACAAGTTTAATAAAATATGGTACAAGATGAATTAATGTTTGAATATTGTATAGTATACAAGTGTTGATCGGATGAGGGAGAGAGAAAGTTATTCTAATTTTTAGGAGAAAATACTACTGATATTTTTTTAAGAAGGTAACTATTTTTTTTCTATTTTATTTAATTCTTTTAGTTAATTAAGTAGGGGTATAAGGGTCTAAATAATAATTATTTTGGCTAGAAAAAACAGATTGAAATTTAATGACATAAAAGTATATTTACTTTTACAATGTGCTATTTATAACTCTACCCCTATATTTAATAATAAAAGTATAATTATGTGTATAAATGCAGTAAACATGAAATAATAATTGTTTAGGGTGTATATTAATATATTTACTTAAATAATTATTAAAATAAAATTATTGTGTCAAATTCTACCAATTCTTCAATTGATTCTAATTTTTTTATTTAAATTTGAGTTTTAAATCTTTCTTCAGACTTAAAAAATTGAAAATTGAGATTTTTTTTTTTGCAAATCGGTTGTTGAATGGGTGAGGAGAAATTGATTGTGCTTAATATATAAAAATTAACGAAAATGTCTTTATAAAATCACGTGTAGTGCACATGTAAAAATGAAGAAAAAAATTGACTTGAAAAATTAGTTCGGTGGTTTAAATGTAATAAAATAATAGTTTATATAGTTTAGTGCAACAAAAAATAGTTAGGTGGTTTAGATACAATTTCAATGATAGTTTAGTGGGATTAGTACAATTAAATATAAATATGATGTAAGAGGTGCAAGGTTCAAACCTTAATTGTTGCATTTTTAAATCAAACTACACATTAAAATGTTACATGGATATCACCTATTAACTACAAAACATTAAAAAAATGACACATCAATACAATAAATGTGATAATTCATTCAATTTAACCTCAAAATGACACATCATCCAAATGAATCACAAGATGACACATCATCCAAATAAACTCTTTATTAGTAATATAGAAGATTTATTTTTAGAAACTCGCGGTCATAACAGAAACATATATTTGACTGATGAACTTGATTACATAAACCTGTATGGCCTAATGGAATTTGTTGTATGTTTGGCTCAGTGGATAGTCGGCATTATGATTTTTTTATTTTTTTTTTGTGTATTTTACTCAATAAACCAAAAAATTGAAAAATTCGTTACTGTATAGATTTGAACTTTTGTCAAAGGAATATATATATATTTTAAAAATAGTCATGCCTAGGGGTGGACGATACGGCATACCGAAAATTTTCTCGTCTTACGGTTACCGTACCGAAATTTTCGATACTGATAAATGTCATACCGTTGTCGTACCGAAAATTCGGTATACCGAAATTTCGGCATACCGAAATTTTCGGTATGTCAATATTACATACAGATACCATATCGATACTTCGGTATATACCGAAATATCGAAATATTTTTGGTATATCGGAAATTATATTCTAGTATACCGGAAATATTTTCGGTACATCGAAAATTATTCCGGTATACTTAAAATATTTCGATATACCGAAATTTTCTATATTTTCATACCGTTATCGTACCGAAATTTTCTACCGTACCAAAAATTTTGGTAAAATCGATATTTTTCGGTACGGTAAGTGCGGTAACCGGTATTTTTGGTATTTCCTCCACCCCTAGTCATGCCACTAAGATACATTGAATATTGTTAAGTAAATTTTTCACTAATTTATTTACCTTTTAAGAAAAATTACTGAAAAAAAAGTTCAATATTTTTATTTCCTACATAAATTAATTTAATTTCGTTATATTTGGATCAATAGTATTTTCATGTTACGTAAATAGCATATTATTTGATTTTCTATATACAAGTGAGCAGAAACAATGTAAGATTGATAATAATCATTTTTAGCAATTACGTAAATAATTAATCATGTTTGAGAAATGTCAGCTTTACTCAAGCATGATTGATAATCTCTATATATATCAATACAATATAGGATTTTAGAATTTCAAAATTCACTAATTGACCATATGGTCCATTAAGCCAAGGGTTATTCGCTTATATGATCTTCTGATAGAGTATTGGTAATCAGAAATACTTAGTTGCGTTGGTTTCCGCCCTTGGCATGTTTATTAAAAGGGTTTAAATTTTTTATAGTCATGTAATTTTATTTTATTTTGAAATTGGTCCAGATTATTTTGACTTTTTGATTTCGGTCCTATAAGTTATCAAATTTTTTGAAATTGATCATTTAACATGTTATAGCAGGTCACCAAACAGGTAACTGCCACCTATGTAATTATTTTATTTTTTCCTTTAATTTCGAAATGACACCTAAACTTTTTTAATCCAAATAATTTGTGTTGGGAATTTTTTTCGTATTTTTTAGGAAGTGAGAGTGATTTTCTGCGTATATTGATTTAATTTTTTTATTTTTGGGACAGTTTAGACCCAGTAAATCGACCTGATTTGCTTTGTCTTTTAATATATAAATTGTTTTAAACTCGGCCTAAAATCCGACCAAAATTATTAGGATTAAAAAAGTTCAAGTTGCGCTTCGAAATTAAAGAGAAAAATAAAATAATTACATATGTGATGTTTACCTGCTTGGTAACCGGCTGCAGCAGGTGAAAATGACCAATTTCAAAATTCTAGGAAACTTACAGGACCAAAATTAAAAATTCAAACAATCGGGACCAATTTTAAAACAATACAAAGTTAAAAGACTACAAAAAATTTAATCTCTTATTAAAATGAATGAGCGCACAACAAACATGTTTATTGGACTTTATGCTCAGGTTATCATGGAGATTGATTTGAAGAATGTAGAGAGGATCAGGCCATGTTTGAACGTGCGGGACTTTGTTCGTAAAAATATAATTTTATCTCTTTTAACATTTGTTGGTTTAAAACTACGAATTTGATGAAAAGTTGAATATGCTCTAATTTTCAGAGGATTTAAAGAGATATATGTTAACTCATTTTGAAATTGAAAGAGTTCTGGGTATAACAAGTTTTGAAATCTTCATATAAAACTGGTTAGGTTGCTATATATTCTTAACAAGTGTATAGCGAAAAACTTATATTCTCCAGGGTCGCACGATTATTTGTATGTATCAAAAGGTGATATGTGATGGTCACTACAAAAAAAGCGGGTTTTAACGACGGTTTTTAGCGACGGTATCTAGTACCGTCAATAATTGTGCCGATTTTGTCGACGGTTCAGGTCAGACGGTCAAAGTCATCGATTTAGTGACGGTTTAGCGATGGTTTTCAAAACCGTTGCCAGTAGCGACTGTTGGTCCCGAAAAAACCCGATTTAAAACTCGTAAAATCTCAATGGAGTTGACTTTAAAATTTTTCAAATGTGTTATGCAGATTTGCTAAAGTATGTATGACAGTTAATATGAAAACAAATAAGAACACACGTATTTTTATAGTGGTTCGGACAACTCGTCCTACATCCACTCTTCCCTTCATGGGGCACCAACTTAACCAACATATATTTATGGAGCTCTCACTCAACGGGACTTATCTCCATCACGGGATCGCCTATAGATGTTTAATGAGTTCTCACTCTCACGGGACTTATCTCCCTTACGGGATTGCCTACGGGACTTATCTCCCTCACGGGATCGCCTATTAACTACCTTACTTAACCACTAATTCTCTCTCAAGAAAGAGTTTGGGTTTGGAGTTATTTCCAACTAGGTGAGATTTCCCCTTACATGTTTTAGCATTTAAGCTAAGGTTGGGAAAATCTCTCTAAGCTTATGATATGACATTTATGCTTAGATATAATGAAGAACACTCTTGGGTAAATCTGGATATTTAATGCTCTGTGTTCTTGAATGGAGATGCTTAAATATTTGGCTTTAATCTTCACTTTGCAGCATCCTCCATTATCTTCTTTTGAAGATAGTGCAATGTATTTATAGTGTGGATTTGAATATTACCGTTGGAGAGTAAATTCAAATCCATACTAATAATCTTCCAGCTTTTCTTTGTCCTTTTTGCCTTTGTTGTTTGCAGTTTTATGTCACATCCATATATGTGTTGTCATCTTCTCATTGGATGACTTTTTTGTGTATACGGATACGCTTTTCGGCTCTTTGATTCTTGTTCATCTCTTATGATTCTGGTCACCTGATTTCTGGTCGCAAATTTCGTCGCTTTGATCGATCGGCTCACTTTGATTAGATCAAAGATCTCGATCTGGATCTTCTGATAGCGCATCGGAAAAGCGCACGGTGATCGATTTTTACAGACGGTTGATCGATTTTGCACATCGATTAACTTTCGGAACTCATCCTTCTCATCGATCTCGTCGGCCCCTCGTCTGCGACCTCGTCGATCTCGATCATCTTAAATGCGATTTCATGAGGTTCCCCCTTAACTTGTTCTCTAGTTCCCCCTCAACTTGTTATCTGTAGATTAACTTAAATAACACAAGTTGATAATGTTTTGGCATAATTTATCAAAACTAAAATATCCCAACAACGACGGTTCAACGACGGTTCTTTCGAATCAGGTTGAGTCGGGTTGAATCGGGTCACTTAGCTATGGTTTATCGACTGTTTAAAACCGTCGCTAAGTCGTGTACGAGACACGAGGCGACTCGACATTTGGCCCACCGCACCAAGGGCGGTTAACGATGGTGTTTTTAAAAAATCGTCGCTAATCCGTCGCTAAATCTGATTATATAAGCAATCCATGACCTTTTTCTGCGATTTTTTTTTATAAATTAGAGCCATCTCCGCCCGACGTCATTCGTTGTTGCCGTCCTGAGCATTCCACCCATTAGACCATAATCGTAACGTCGCACTCTTCAATTTGACGGTAATTTTCTTACTTTTTACCGTTTGTTTTCAAATTGTTTATATATATATATTTATATATTATTTATATTATTATATATATTTATATATTATTTAAAAATATATATATTAATATATAATTTCGAAATATATATATAATTTCGAATATATTTCAAAATTATATATTAATATATATATATATATATTAGAAATGATTTGTATATATTGTATTAGATTAATTCGAAATGTGCATGTTATATATATTAGAAATTATTTGTATACATTAGATAGTGTTACTTGTATATGCATGTTAAATTCGAAATGTGCTTGTTAGAAATTAGACTAGTTAGATATTATAATTGTTAGAATTGTTAGATTGTTGGTTGAATAGGATGAGTTTAAAATAATACAGTCGAAACTCTGTCGAAATTATTTGTAAATATTAGATAATATTACTTGTATATACATGTTAAATTAGTTTTATAGTATTACTTGTATATGCATGTTAAATTAGTTTTATAGTATTACTTGTATATGCATGTTTAATTAGTTTAGCTAGTCTAGTTAGAAATTAGACTAGTTAGATATTATAATTGTTAGAATTGTTAGATTGTTGGTTGAATAGGATGGGTTTAAAATAATAAAGTTGAAACTCTGTCGAAATTTAGACGCAATTTTAATTAATTATTTTAATTAATTATTTTAATTAATTAATAGTTTTAATTAATTAATTAATAGTTTTAATTAAGTAATTTATGTCAAATGACATTCATATTTTTTTATATAATGCAGATGAGTACTACTGGACGTGTTAGTGATAGTGGTCGCGGCAGCGGCAACGACGGCGGCCGAGGCAGCGGCAGCAGCGGTGGCCGCGGCAACGGCGGTGGCCGAGGTAACAGCGGTGGTTGAGGCGAAGGTAGTGTTCCTCAGAGCACTAGGAGGAAGAGGATCCTTCGACCGACGATGAACATGCACCCACCCGCCCCCGCCGGGTCCAGCTCGCAGAACCCGCCACCGACAGGGGCATCTCCAGGAGGGTCGAGCTCAGGTTCGGCCTCTGTTCATCGTGGCTCGGCACCCAATGCTCATTTAATGATCAACTTGAGAGCGGGAAAGTGAGTTATAATTTACTTATATTTATTAATTTGTTTAGTTATATAGTTAATTATTTAATTATACTTATTAATTTTTTATATTGTTGTTTCAGCATCATACCCGGTCACGAGGCTGTCGCTATAGCCACCAACTCCATCTTGCGAGTTGGAATTGCTATGGGGGCCCACAGCTGGAAAGGTGTGCTTGAATCCTACTGCCAACTCTACTTCGACGAGTTTACGGTACGTACAATAATTATTTACTAAAAGTATTCATAATTTGTTTATTTTAATTTAATACAATAAAGTTTGTGTTAATGAAATTCAGAAATAGACGAAGTGGGGAGAGGATAGGACCCCGACCGATTTTTATCGTCCGTTCAAAAAGCTTGCCCAAGTCCGGTATAAAGACTTGCTGTATAGGTGGCACGCCGCGTGGAAGGATGAAGGGCTGGATATGACGGACGACATGGATCCTGGTGTCTGAGAGTCGATTGTGGCTGTGTGGAGCGATCCCGCTTATCAGGAGATGTGCCAGAAGAATCGTGAAAACCGCATGAGCCAGAACGGAGGGGATGGGGCGTCGTTGTGCATCAGGCCGGATCCCGGTCGATTCTGGAGCATCAAATGGCGGAAGTAAGTAATTAAAACATATTAATATTTAATTCTACAAGTTCATAATTAATTTTAATACGTGTATTTGTTAACATGAACTACGACTCGGACGCCTTCTGGATGCTCTGGAGACGTTGGCACTCGACCACCCCTACGAAGAGGAGACAAGGACCTCCACCTACCACCGCAGCACCTACGTGCACGTAAGTAATTTAATTATAATA
This sequence comes from Stenogyne calaminthoides, assembly GCA_037126765.1. Lineage (NCBI taxonomy): Eukaryota > Viridiplantae > Streptophyta > Magnoliopsida > Lamiales > Lamiaceae > Stenogyne > Stenogyne calaminthoides. The sequence continues at coordinate 10,656,165 of JBBCBC010000002.1, read as the reverse complement.
TTGTATTTCGTAATTACTAACCTGCTCATGTTGCTAATCTCATGTATATAATATTTTTTTCTGAGAAGAACCGTGCGAGAAAAAAATTGAAGCGACCACCCGAGCCCAAGCTGCCGCCTCAGGTGATGATAATCCACCACCTCCTCCGATTAATTTGAATCAGATCTATGTGGAGGAGGTCGTCACCAGTAGACAACGGGTCCTTGGGTTCGGTAGGTTTTCTCCCGTCATAATCCCGGAGATGCAACCCTACTCATCTCAGACCTCTGTTACTTGACCTGCTTGCGGCCGCATCGTGAGAGCGGTTGAGCAGTTAGAGAGGCGGTGACGGCCGAGCTCAGAGAAGAAAATCAACGGAAGTGGCAGCGGCTTGCTGTTGGGATATAACCCCAACAAAGATGAATAACCCCAACAATTGCATCCGCTCTGGCCGTTCAAATGGGTTGCTCACCGAATTATTTCCTCGACAACATTAATTTCGAGGACGGTGGAGGTGGTCGTGGTGGCGGTGGCAGCGGCGGTGGTCGTGGTGGTGGCGATGGTCGTGCTGGTGGTGGTGGCAGTGGTGGCAGTGGCAGTGGGGCCGGGGTCAGAAATGACGGTGGCGGTGGTGGTGGTGGTGACTTGGATGATATCGATGACTTCAACCCTGATAATTTGTTTTTTTCTACTAATTTGGGAGATGATGAGGGTAATTATTATCCGAATCAGTGATTGGATGGATGATTTGAACAATGTACTCTGTTTTTTTTTAGTATTACTTGTTAACCGACACTTTTTTTTAATTTTTATTGTGAATTATGTATGCCTAATGTTTATATCGTTTATTTTTTTTTTCTATTGTTTATTTTTAAAGAAAATTATAACTTGTTTAGATAGAAAAATATAATTTGTTTAAATAAAAAATTATAACTTGTTTAGATAGAAAAATATAACTTGTTTAAATAAAAAAGTATAACTTGTTTAAAGAAAAGTATTACTTGATTAAATAGAAAAGTATAACTTGTTTAAATAGAAAAGTATAACTTGTTTAGATAGAAAAGTATTACATGATTAAATAGAAAAGTATAACTTGTTTAAATAGAAAAGTATAACTTGTTTAAATAGAAAAGTATAACTTGTTTAAATAGAAAAGTATAACTTGATTAAATAGAAAAGTGTAACTTGTTAAATAGAAAAGTATAACTTGTTTAAATAGAAAAGTATAACTTGTTTAGATAGAAAAGTATAACTTGTTTAGATAGAAAAGTATTACTTGATTAAATAGAAAAGTATAACTTGTTTAAATAGAAAAGTATAACTTGATTAATTAGAAAAGTATAACTTGTTAAATAGAAAAGTATAACTTGTTTAAATAGAAAAGTATAACTTGTTTAAATAGAAAAGTATAACTTGTTTAAATAGAAAAGTATAACTTGCTTAAATAGAAAAGTATAACTTGTTTAAATAGAAAAGTATAACTTGATTAAATAGAAAAGTATAACTTGTTAAATAGAAAAGTATAACTTGTTTAAATAGAAAAGTATAACTTGTTTAAATAGAAAAGTATAACTTGTTTAAATAGAAAAGTATAACTTAATTAAATAGAAAAGTATAACTTGTTTAAATAGAAAAGTATAACTTGTTTAAATAGAAAAGCATAACTTGTTTAAATAGAAAAGTATAACTTGATTAAATAGAAAAGTATAACTTGTTAAATAGAAAAGTATAACTTGTTTAAATAGAAAAATATAACTTGTTTAAATAGAAAAATAAAACTTGTTTAGATAGAAAAGTATTACTTAATTAAATAGAAAAGTATAACTTGTTTAAATAGAAAAGTATAACTTGTTTAAATAGAAAAGTATAACTTGTTAGATAGAAAAATATAACTTGTTTAAATAGAAAAATATATATAGATTAATATGTTATAATTTAATTTAAAAATTAATTTATATAAAAAAATATATATAAAAATGTGATTGAATTAATAAAAAAGATAATGTTGTAAAATTTGTGAATAACGATAAAGGAGAATGGAAGAACACGGAGAATGGAAGAACACGGATTTGTTTACCCAGTTCGTCCAGAAGGCCTACTTCTGGGGGCGACCTAAGTCAGGAGAGTTTTCACTATGATTCTCATTCTTCTCTGTAATCTCTCTGTTTCCAGCGTTTACAAGGGATAACATATATATAAACAAAGAGTTGAGTTGTAGCCCTAGAAGCCCTATCTAAAGCCCACAAAGTAATGTCCACTAAATAATAATGTATTTATAACACTCTCTCTTTGACATTACGACGTGATGCTCATGACTAATTAAAACATTTCTAAAGTAATTTAATAAAGAAACTTAGTAAAGAAAAAGATTATAACCATTGTCCTTCGAAAATCAATTTTCAAAACTATTTTGAAATTGTTGCTCCCCCTGAAGACAATAGTCTTCCAAGCCTACACATTCCAATACTATGAACACATTTTCCAAAGTGAATGTAGGAAAAATTTAGTGAATAAATCTGCCAGATTGTCACTGGAGCGCACATTTTGTATGATAATTTCACCACTCTTCTTGAGTTCATACGGATAAAAGAATTTAAGGGATATATGTTTTGTCAAGTTTTCTTTAGCATTTCTATTATTCATATGGACAACAAAAGTTGCATTTTCCTCATAATGGATGATAAGAGATATACCATTATCACATGAATCATAAATGTATTTAAATCAAAATCTTGCAAACGTCGAAGATACTGAACATATGCTTTAAAGTTTTACAATGTCTCCTTATAGGAGAAGCACTAAATTAATCTTGCAAGCAAACTCAATGTAAATTCAACATCGAATTTGGTGCAGTTCTTAAAACATAGTAATGCACTAAGGACACTCTGATAAGGAACTTCTGGTCCTAACATGTCATATGTATCTTCTTTAAGTCTAAATTTGTCTTTATCCACTTCAAGGGATCGAACAATTACTAGTGTGCTAAGTAAATGAGATTTAAGATAAAATCTCTCCAATACCTTCTTCAAGTAAGTTAACTGGTATATAAAGATTCATTTTGCTTTAGGGAAGTGCTCGATCTGCTGGTCGAGACAATACTTGATTTCACCAACGTTTTATTTCAAAATTCAATCTCTAAGATTAAATTAGCTTTCTTTGATTTTCTTACTTGTTCCACCAATATTTAGATTATCACCAGAAACCGAGATAATAAAAACACCACCAAAATAATTTATTTGTACACACGTAAGAAAATATTTTAATGTTTATTTATTCCTTCCTCGGGAGGAATTAATTGAGTTGATCGTAGAATATTCAACCCAAATATTTTATGTCATATAATGACCTTTGTAATTTTAATATCGTACATAGTTCGATTCTCGCCATTCCTCGATTGAGGAATTTCATATCCATCAGGGATCTTCATGTAAATATTGATATCTATTGGTCAATATAAACATACGGTTACAATGTCTATCAACTGCATTTCTAAATTTAATTTTACTTACTGCCAGAGATATTAAGTAGCAGAACTTTATTTCATACATAACAGAAGTATATAAAAATCAATATTGGGTCTCTGAGAAAACCCATGAGCTATTAACCTCGCTTTGTACCTCATTACATCATTATTCTCATTTTCTTTTCGTACAAATACACATTTATATCCAACATGGATAATGTTTCTGGGTGTATGTACGATAAGGCCAAAAATATTAGCGAGTCGAGCTCTGCCTCAATTGCTTCTTCCTATTTTACCCAGTCAAAGCGCTTCCGGCTCAACTATTGACTTTTGGGTATTGGATCCATATTTTTAATAGTAAGAGCAATTGTGACGGTGAATAAATTGTCGATAACATTAGTACATTTCTCCTGTATTTATAAAGTCATATCAATTTATATATTTATATCAACCAGATCTTCATCATTTCCCATAATATTTTGATCTGGTCGTTCTGCAATTCTAGTATTCTTATTATTTTTTGAACATGCTTCATTACTAGAATTTTCGTCTTCGGGACGAATCTCTTCAAGAGACTTCAAAAGTGACTGAATATGTTTGCTAGCTTTAGTAATTACCGCAAATTTATATCTTACATAATAAGGGGTCCTTTACGCTTCTGGCGTGTAGGGGCATTAACATATATATTTGTTTAAAATTGGCACATTTACTCTGTGGTGCAATTACAACGAGTATATGTGCTTTAGTCACTCATTTATCATCAGTAGATTAATCTGGCAGGTCACTTGCTAAATATTGCAAGTTAATTGTCTTTTGAACTTCCAGATCAATTTGACTAGTGCGTGAATTTAAATATTGAAGATCTTTTTATATTCCACGAAATTTCTCGGCATTCATTAAGTTTTAAATTCTTATCTCCCTTAATGCCGAGAAATGATCTTCATCAAATGTGCAATCAGCCAACTGGGCCGTGAATTGAGGTACGCTATGGTGGTGGTATATAAACAAATATTGCACAATCAAATATTTGCAGATGGGAAATGTTTAGTTCTCAAGCACTATAAAAGGGGTATTCATGTTATGCAGTGGGTCGGATTTGAATTAGTATAGCACCATGTAAAGTTTTATGCCCCCAACATGAAGTAGGTAAGTTGAAATTATACAATAATGGTCTAGTAATTAATTTGTTGAAGTATATTAGAGATTCAGCAGAATCATTCTAGATGTGGACGTAAGAGACTGAATGCTCAACTTTAATTTTCAATGACATATAGTAATCATTAGATGTCATCGATGTAAATTTTATCGATATTAACAATTCAAATGGATTTATTAGATAATCCAAAAATTTAAGTTCAGTAATATTGGCAATGAATTTGCTTCAGACAAATTATATCAGTCCACAAGTATCTTCATGACTCTGTTCAAGAAAATTAAAAGAAACAATTTCAACGTTGGTACGAGAATGTCGTACTATAACTTTTTCTTTGCACAAGTCTCACAAATAAATTAATTTGCATAAGAGATTATGTTATTTTGACATACTAGAATTAGTCAAAATCTGACTTATCATATTTTGAACCGCTCATGTCATAATTTGAATAAATTTACTTCAAGTAAATTAGTATATCGTTCAAAGAATCATCATTTTCAATGTTCATGTTTGCTTCGGGCAAACTAGTGTGATGAGATTCTATTTTACTCATAATTATATAAGGAGTTTTCATGTATGATTTACATTGTTTCCACTAAAAAAATAGATATAGCATGGAGAATTTTAACATGAAAAATTCAAATCAAGAAGTAATTATAGTTACGAGCAAGCTTGATAGATTTTCATTTAGTAATACAAGAAAATTGTATACTACAATTGTTCATAAGAACATCTTGATATAAACTTTCATATGTAGTTCAGATTCAATAAATTTCCATGAAATAATCAACCACAAAAATTAATAATAATAGGCAAATAAGGAATTTTCACAGAAATCTTAATTTCTACAGCAAATAATTCTCAAGCCTATACCGCGGCAAGCAGTTCTAAATACTGAAGTTTAAAAGGGATTAAGCTTTTTTACCAGAGCGGAACCCTACGGTAAGGGTTCCTAATAGTCTAATGAAAGACTTAACTCGCGTTCAACTCAAAAGGTTCAAGTGTCTGCTTCCTCGTCTCATATGCATGATTTACCATCGGCCTTAGACTTGTTTCAATAGTCAATTTGAGTATCCAAATTTATAGATGTAATATGTATAAATTATCAACATACCGACTGGAAAAATAACTCAATACGAAGCGAGCTAGTAAAGTACCAGAGCCATATCATAAATTATTTGATAAGGACTGAGTTTACGAATATTCTCATATATTGAGAGAAGAACCGTACCATTGACATATCTCGGCCAACGTTTTCTATTTTTCATGATTGTAATCTATACATATAAGAAATACAGGCATATATTCACATCTAACCAAATGATTCATCACAATATAAAATATTAAAAAGAATTGACAATTGATCATGTAAGGATTCCACGCTAATTGATGCACAAATGTGGATGTTGTGAACTGTGATAGGTGTCTCCAAATATAAGGCAATTAAACCCCATAGTTAATCCATTACGGTCAAAAATAAAAACAAGGAAAAAATCTATTTATATTTCCTTTTCATATGAAACCTAGGGTTACTGAGTGAACTAAATTGCTTAAACTCAAAACATCAGCGAGACATATGTAATCATACTAATTTTCAATCAAAAGGAATTCGCAAAAACGAATTCATAAATTAATCATCGCAATTAATAAATTAGATAAAATTCTGAAATCAAACCGTTCACCATGGATAGGTTGAATAAGATCCAACGAAGAAATTCTGAAGAAGAGGCTAAGGATATTTCTTTCCGTGAAGGCGATCCAATCAATGCTTCTCAAATGCTAGATGTAATCAAAACAAGAGAAAGACGCCCATATCTTCTCAAACTGTGAACAGATGTCAAACTTATAAATCAAATTAAAAGAATTATCAAGTGTATCAGAAGGCAAATCTTCAACTGTAATAGATGTAAACTAATGATAAATTAAACATAATGTTTATTGAATAACTTAGCTTTTGTGTGCAGCCTTTTACGATCTGTGATTCCTCCTCTTGCGTAAAACTTGGAACATTAGAGCATTCGTGTTGATAACGTGTTGTAAAATATGAGAATAACGATAAATGAGAATGCAAGAACACGAATTTGTTTACCCAGTTCGTCCAGAAGGACTACTTCTGGGGGCGACCAAACCAGGAGGGTTTTCACTATGATTCTCATTCTTCTATGTAATCTCTCCGTTTCTAGCGTTTACAACGGATAACATATATATAAACACAGAGTTGGGTCGTAGCCCTAGAAGCCCTATCTAAAGCCCACAAAGTAATGCCCACTAAATAATAATGTATTTACAACAGATAATTAAAATAAAGAATTTTAAAAAAAATTTAAAAAAATGAATTCTAGGACATATATAATTAATTTCATTAAGTAAACGCAAGAAAGCAAGTGCCCGAGCGGAATTGATCCCGGCTTAGGCGCCCAAGGTCCCATGTTCGGTCCCCCATGGGAGCGAATAATTGTCTCATTTAATTGGGAGGCTTGGTGCTTATATATGAGTTGTTTGGTGGTTTGGTTCAAGATGGTCCGTGGCTCGGGTGGTTCGGTGGCCGTTCGGGCGACCATCGGGCCCGGGTTCGAACCATTGCTAGCCCTTTTTTTTCTCGAAAATTCACGGTTTATCGACGGTTTTAGCGACGACATCTATGGTCGCTAATAGCGACGGAAATTAACCGTCACGATTCCGTCACTAGTTTTCGACGGTTATAGCGACAAATATTTTTGGTCGCTAACAGCGACGGTAATATATCGTCGCTATACCGTCGTTGCTTGTCGACGGTAATTCTGACCCGGGTCCGGATCCAGAAACCGTCGCCAAAACCGTCGATAAGTAGATACGGTTATTTACCGTCGCTAAATAGCGACGGTGTCACAATAACCGTCGCTAAAGTCTAGCGACCCTCGTTTCTCCGACGGTCAGTAAATCGTCGTTGAAACCGTCGCTACATCCTGTAGTGACAGTTTTTACCGTCGCTAAAACCGTCGTAAATCACCGTCTTTTTTGTATTGGGTATAAAGAGGCAAAATGGATGAGTGTAAGACTCAAACTTCATGTGTGAGTGGACGATGAAAGTTATTAATTAATATTAATTAATAAATCCACCCATGAATTAAAGTGACTAAACTTTTGGGAAGTTGGTTATGGATAACATTCTCCAATATTTGAATTGAGAAAATCACATTCGTAGTTATAGATGAAAAGAGTTTTTCTCATTCCGAGATTTTCCCCACTCCGTGATCTCTTCTGCAATTCAGAGCTAGAGTTCTCACATATACACACATATCAAAATATCAAAGGGCATTTAATATATCGTGGAAACTAAAAATGATTTTTGAAGCGATTCACGTAATCGTGTTTTGACTAAAAGGATCCGGTCATATGAAGAGTTCAATAGGGTCCTATTTTCCCTTCCAATGATATAGATACAACTAGAGATATGTATTCTATTCATAATCAAGTTCCCAACTCGATTGACTAGTCAATGAATACCATAGAACGTGCTAATAAAAATGACCTTCCTTTCACACAAAATATCTACAGACTCCACACTATAGTTTCTTTCCTAGACATGTACTACATTGCTAAATTAATCATAGTTAATGGTGACATGCTAAAGTAGCAACACTAAAGTGAAGACACGAAATTCTAGTAGAAAGTCTTAAGGGTACTTTTAAGAGGCTTATTTAAACCTCAAGACCTCATACAATGAAAAATAGGAATATCTTTCTCATTCCCTTATGGTCAACTTAGCACATGTGGTATGAAACACATGTCACGATATTCTAACTTCTCAGGATGGAAGCGTATGTCATTATTTTATTTGACATAATGTTATAAATCACAGTTCAAGTGTATCCTCGACACTTAACTTGGATTTCCTCCTTCTATCATCAAGGAATTCATTAATTTAGCTTTGTAACAAGTCAAATAGATTAGTGGTAAAATCTATTGTGATTATCTTTAAGTAATATAATCTCATCTCTGCATATATCTCGATGTCAGAGGCGTTTGTTTGTATGAAAGAGTCAATCCACTTGTTGACATACTTTTATATGAACCTTTCATATAAATCGCAATGCATAACTGTCTAGTAACATCAACAGCTACATTGTAGTTCATATAAATCCTTACAAACCCAAAAAACTTATGATATCTCGATAATAGGTTTTGATAACAAATCTGGTAACCTTAAGCAAGTAGAAATGCATTCTAGAATCACTCTTTTTTCTTTGTAATATCTTTACAAAGTCGAACTTTTTCATGATACTTGGAATTTTTAGTGTAAGCTTTTAACTGCTTTGATTACTACGATAAATCATAACAACTCCTACTGAAGTGTTTGATTTCACAATTAATCATTACAGTTCCCACTGAAGTATAGAAATCCACAATTAATGGCTACAACTCACGTTGAAGTGTTTGATTCCAAAGTGAATCAATACAACACTATTGGAGCATTTGTCCCATAATAAATCAATATAACTCCCACTGAAATGTTTGATTCCATATTGAATCGATACAACTCCCACTGGAATGTCATATAAATCAATGAATCATTACAACTCCCACTGGAGTGTTTAATTCCTCAACGAATCATTACAGATCTCAGTAAAGTGCTTATTAATTCCAAATATTTCAAGAAAATTCTTTAACCAAAAATTTATTTGACTGCAGATGCACATGCCATAAATCTATCTTCCATAGTGTTATATAGACAAACTTCATGTTATGCCACGAGATTGCTTCATTATAATCAAGAAGACATAAGTAGAATTTAATTTGTGTCCATCTCAATCACAATTCCAGTTAGTGTTTGTAAACTCTCTAAGATAAAAATATCTCATTGAGATAATAATTTATTGTACTCTTTAGATGTCTCAAAACTCCCACACACTGTCTTTCAGTGTCTTCTTCCGCATTAACTAATATCTGCTAACCAAAATAACAACTTAACAAATTTCTCGATGTGTGTACAATTTAGCAAACATCAGTCATCCAATTTTCTTTTGCATATGGTACAATTAATATTCCACTTTCGACTTTCATCATAGCTTAATAACTCATCTTTTACAACCTGAGAATCAACATGCTTCTATACATTTATTCTAAATCGTTATAGAAGTTTACCGCATAAGTCTGCTAAAACTATCCAAGTAACTCCATTAAACGATCTTTATGAAGCTTTTCGCCAAAACAGTCTCATTGTTGTTTTTTCAGCTAATAATGTATCAATATACAGTGATAGAATTAAATATATATATATATATATATATCTTTGAACAGTCAAACATAAACACAGTGGTCTTTGTCTAACAAAGATAATACGAGACAGTCACTTCATGAAGTTTCAAGTACCACTGTCTTGAAGATTGTTTAAGTCTGTAAACCGTCTACTTCAATTTAGAAATAGTATCCTCATCTACTTGTTGTAAAATGTAAACTTTTTTTTCTAGTTCTCCATTGAGAGAAAAAATTTTTTAATATTCATTCGATATAATTCTAAATCCATACTTGATACCATATAGCAATAAATGGACCAATCAAGGTAAATTTCTGACAACTGATGAATAAATTTTCATACCTCTTTATGAGTATAATCTTTTTGTACCATTTGAACCTTGTTACCTCACGAGAGACTCATTGGTCTTTCTTTAACTTTTGAGTTGTGTCCCGATAAGAGATCTACAAGTTCTGGGACTTGGTTTGACCTCATTAATTGACACTAATATTATTTTGCATTGCTTTCTTTCATTAGTCTCTTTAGTGAAAGAGAAAGAACCTCTTGATCATTTGTATGCTCTTCCTCATTCAGTAAAGACTAATCTCCTCTCTTAGACATATGTTTCCTAGAGTTTTGACGAAATTGATATTGTGATGTATCCTCTAGATAATTACTCTCATCAAGATCCATCTGATCTTTATTTCATGTTCTTTATTGGTTTCTAAAACCTTTGAAGTTATGTCTTTCAATTCTCTATCTCAATTAGATAAATGACTAAAGCATTCCAATGCTCAAATTTGTGCTTTTTTTAAATAGACATGTTCAAAACGTGAAAAATTATATATTAAGTAATGAAAAAATAATAAAACATAAAATTATCTTCACGTTGAAAAAATAGTTGAATTATATTCACGTTAAAACATAAAAAATAATAAAACATAAAATTATATTAAGTAATGAAAAAATAATAAAACATAAAAATAATAAAACATAAAATTAAGTAATAAAATTATATTTAGAAACTTGAATTATCTTCATAAAACTAAAATAGTTGTTCTCTTACAGTCCAAAATCATATAAAACATAAAATAAATAATAAACATGTACCATAATCCACGTTGAATATACTAATCACAATTGTAGGTCTCGAATGGGTTTCGTGAGGGAAGAAGTCTAGAGGGAGGGTGAATAGACTTCTGAAAAACTTTTTTCGTCTTGGATCGGTGTGAAAGCGGGTTTCTGATCAGTCTTGAGTGGTCGATTTGGATCGATATCCAACTTCTTGATTGCGATGGTGATCGGTTCGGTGTCTATCGGTTTAAGCGATTGTCGCGAAAAGCTTAGTTTATACCGTGTGAAAAACCGGTTTTAACAAATCGATTCTCGAGTCGTTTTTTCAATCGGTGACCAAGGAGTCAATCGATCGGATCGGTTCTTGATGCAAACCGATCTAACTTTCGGAATATATATGAGATTTTAAGCAAAGTAGTGTGCGAAAGTGTAAAGCAGTTAAGAGCAGATAAATGCACACAAGATTTATAGTGGTTCGGATAACCAGTCATACGTCCACTCTTCCCTATCACAAGGGGCACCAACTTAACCAACTTGGACTTAGTTTATTGTGTTAGTCTAACACATTACAACCAACATATATTTATAGAGTTCTCACTCAACCGATCCCAGAAATCAGAACTAGAAACCCTAGTCTGAAATCTTGCTAAACAAACTTAACCTAACTTTGGGTTTGGGTAAGTGTTGGGATATTTTAGTTTTGATGAATTATGCCAAAACATTATCAACTTTTGTTATTAAAGCTAAGTTACAGATAACAAGTTGATGGGGAACGAGAGAACAAATTGAGGGGGAACTCAAGGAATCAGAAGAAGATGATCGAGATCAGACGAGGCTGCAGACGAGACTGATTGAGATCAGATGAGTTAGATGAGTTCCGAGTTAACTGATGAGCTGTGCAAAATCAGAAGAGAAGAAAAGCTAAGCCACCGGTGATCGAAGATCGGATGACGGAAACGAACGATCGGATGATCGGAAGAACGATCAGTGATATGGTGATCGGAAGAGCGCACAAAGCCGATCGAAAAGAAACCATCGGAAGATCAGAAGAGAAGGTTGTAGATCAGAAGAGGAGCAGATGAGACTGATCGAGATCAGACGTGATAGAGATCAGATATGAAGATGAGCAGATAATCAAGATCAGACGTGATTGAGATCAGATGTGCTAAACTGATATGCTAAACCTAATATACTAACCTGATGCTATCCCGAGATGTTGATTCGAAGATGTGTTGATCGATCGGTCGAAATGATCGGATCGGATCAAAGAAGAAATCGAGATAGCTCGAGTCAAAGTGACTGAAGGTCGGGATGTCGAATCAGAGAATCGAACTCGGTCGGCTGAAAGTGTCGGATGCCTGAAGACAAAGGTCCATTGAAGAGAAGTCTGGCTGAATCAAGTATCCCGAGGCTCGGATAAACCCGAGGCTCGGATGAGAAATCGAGACTCGAGATAAACTCGAAGACTCAGATAGAATCAAGACTCAATATGTCTCTAAAGACACTGAGACTCAGAGAATCCTGAATGATTCCAAGGCGAGGAATCTGAGGAATATAGCCGTTAGAATCAGCTGACGTGGACCAATGAGAGGAAGACAACCGGCTGAAGAAGGCATTTGTACTTACAAGAATAGTATGGATTTGAATGTGATTCTCTACAACGGTAACATTCAAATCCACACTATAAATACAAGGTCTTTCATCATTCTAAGGTGTGGATGCGTGGAGATTATAGCACGAGATGCTACAGAGCCAAAGAGAGTTATACCCAAAGCATTCCCACCCTAGAACACAAACAAGTCTGTGTTGGGGAATAAGTTGCACGGATCTATTCGGGGTGAATATTTAAATACAAATTTAATTCATTAATTATTACTAGCATGAATTAATCCTATATTAATTCAAATAATAATTGCAACAACATATCATGCATATAAAAAGCCACGTAAAACTTACGCATGCGGAATCTACGGGTTTACGTGAACGTACCTCTCGGGATGGCAGTGGCTTTGGTCGGACGGACTAACCAAAAGGACTTCCCAAGTATTCCCTTAGCCCTTGCTCGACAATCCGGTGGAAGGATACTCGCAAACAATTAACAAAAGGAAAAAATAAACTTTGTTGCACCACTTATGTGGATTTGCTAATATTTACAGCACATGGAATTGTACACGACTCACAATTGTCATTTTTCAAAAAAATACAATCTGTCGACGTTACAAAATATCAAATATTTTATCGTGACGATATTTTTCCGAAAAACCAATTTTCGTGTGTTACAGGGAATGAACCATTCATCCCCTATTTATAGAGGTCAAAGGGACGAAAATTTGTGATAAAATAATGAGGAAAAGTCTTTTCTTGATCTCCAAGAAATCTTGAATATATCTCCTATATTCTTTTTCACATAATTATAATATTCCACAAAATCCCACATTCTCTATATTATGGTAGATTTCGAAATATTGGGGTGCCAAGAATCCAAGATTTGGATCTTCTTGAATTTATGGGATATTCTTGTATTTCAAGAAATACATATCTTCCATAATATATTTTCAAGAAAATCAAGAAAATCTTTCTTGCCCACTATATTTCATATTTTTCGAAAATCTCATTATAGATGACCAAGTGGGAGATTTCTTGAATTTAATGAGATAATCTTGTATTCCAAGAATACATATCTTCATTCCATAACAAAATTCAAATAAAATCTTTCTCCCAACTTATCTATAAATTTCGAAATATACTTGGAAAAATAAGCAACAATATTTATTTTATTTTAATCACCTTTTCAGTTAATGGACTATATGTTGGGCTACTTAGGGGGCCTTTAGGAGAATTAAGATTGGACCTTCTAATGGATCTTGAATATCTAATATTGAGCCACAATATAATTCAAGCCCATAAATATTAATTAATCCCACTACATAATTAATATTGCACCATCCATCTTAACCCATATTACAGTCAATATGGCTCCTGGTCATTATTTCCCGTGTTTAAGATTATCTAGCCCATTAATTAATTCAAGCCACTGAAATAGCTTTCCGTTAATTAATATCTTTTGTCCTTGGTCGAGGAACGGTTCAACATTATTATCCATACAGGAAACAAATTCCACTTGCAAGATTTGGTATGATAAAGCTTATGAACCTCCCAAGGGGGCAAATCAAGCAAGCGTACTTGCACACGATTCTTCGTATTAAATCTTAGCAATCACATGTGACCAATAATATTGCCCAAGATAAAAAGTATTGAATCTCTCTCTGATTCGCTACCCATGATAAGTCAAAGCAATAGTTACCAATCCCACATGATTCTATTTAAGGGACGAAGGTTAAGAAACAACGAACCACTGAGGTCTAATTCTTCCTTGTTCAGTTCTGAAGAATTTATCCTCCTGTAGGTCCTATTCAGCGCATCAGTCATGCACTAGTGTAATCTCTTGGTCAAGACAAACCAATCTGAGCCTTACACCTCAACCTTTCGCGATGGTTGTTCATTTCCATCTAGGTCGTGAATGGCGTACTTTTTAGTTACAAGGATGTTAATTTAATCTTACGTGATCTGGTATCACTAAATTAACTCTGATGTAACACGCATTTAATTATTGAGCAGGTTATGCAAGTAAATATATATAACATTCAATCATATTTAAAGCATTAGTGATAAATAATTTATTTCAGTAAATAAGTCTGAAAATTCAGTTTCGATTATACAAAGTAAAAGCATACTTTTCAGTATAATCCCAACAGTCTGTAGATATACAAATATGTTCAAGAGTGTTCTAGAACCCAATCTAAGCAACCCACGATGTATCCTAAGCTTAGAGAGATTTTCCCAACCTTAGCATTGAGGCTAAACAAATGTAAGGGAAAATCTCAACCTAGTTGGAAACCAAACAAACCTTACCCAAATCAGTCGGTTAAGTTTGTAGGTGAGTGTGAACTCGGTAAACATCTAGCAATCCCAAAAAGGAGGGTAGGCAATCCCGAGTGAGGGTGATAAGTCCCGATGGAGTGTGAACTCGGTAAACTTCTGTAGGCAATCCTGTGGAGGGTGATAAGTCCCGAGGCGAACCCGAGAGGGTGATAAGTCCAGTTGGAAGGAATTTCCCTAGGAACAGGGAGAGTGGATGTAGGAGCTTGAGTCTCCGAACCACCATACTTTGTTGTGTTCTTTATTGCTTTATGTTCTTATATTGTCATACGCATTCGATTATAAGCAAAACACAACACATGAGCTTAAAACGCAAAAATCTGGAATCACCATTCCTTCACCCCTATTTTTATATGCATCGAACAAAATGTTTTGCTTCCGCACGCGCAAAATGGGTTTTCCAATCGGGACTATCAGTAAGGTTTGTTGTTGTTCCAACTGGAAATCTATCCTAGTATTTGTGTAGCCTAAAGCTAGAGGATGAGATTTCTATGCTAAGAACAATGGGATGAACACTTAGAAATAATCTTCAAGTTTGTGTTCTTCGTGGGGAAATATTGCTATAGTGTGAGCTTCTTGATAATTTCCGTGTCTTCACTCTGAAGAGTAATCCCATATTTATAGACCACGAAATCAAAGAGTCGTTGGAGAGCAATTTGAATTTCCGGCTATATTTGGTAGATTTGCAGGATTGACGTGACGTGCTTCAGGAACGGCATGGCCGAAAGCGTGAATAGTGTCCTTTATAGCCGTTTGACTAAGCAGCGCCGAATCTCGTATTGTCGGCTCCGTGCATGCGTGTCTTGCTCTCATTGGTTAACAAGTACACTTTTCAGTGTTTGTTTTACCAACTAAAGTTGACATTCTCTTTGTTCAGATTAGCAATGTATGACTGGTGTAACATCAGTTGACACGGTGTGGTGACTTTGACCGATAAAAATGATCGATCTACACGATAGAGTCTTCTGGTGCAGTTGTCTTAGCTCAACTAGCAGACTCGGCTGATGTAGGTCTTCTGGTCTTGATCTTCTGGTAGTCATCTGATCTTCAGGTTTTCTGGACTTGAGCTTCGTGTCTTCACCTGATCATCTGACTATGTGATCGTCTGATCTTCTGACCTTGTTTTGTCTTCTGACTCGTCTGATCTTCTGACCTTGTCTTGTCTTGTCTTCGGACTTGTCTTGACTCGGACTTGTCTTACGACTTGACCTATACATATTGAGTTCCCCCTCAATATGTGACCTATCTTATACATCAACTGTCTATACATTTCAGCTGGTCATCTTAACCTGATTCTAAATCATCAGTCAGCTAACAGGTCTGACTGGTTCTATTACAACCTGTTTTGGAACTTCCATCAAAACTAATACAAATTTCCAACAATTCTCCCCTTTTTGATGGAACCAAAACACTTAATCAGAAAAACAGATAACATGAATGAAATGTAAAAATATTAATTTAAATGCACATATCAGAAGACAATGAGTCGTTGTCTTAGAATCAGAAAATGATAGGATATTATATTAAGATAGATGCGTGATTACAGAAAATACCTATCATCTGATACTAAGATGTCTTCTTGAACCTTGCCTGTAATTTTGAAGATGTTTCGGGATACCAAAAAGTCTGTACATCCTTTGCATCAGCTGGTCCAATCTGTCTCTCCCGGTGATCCCTCCTTTCTTTGCAAATGCATAATAAGCTTTCTTAAACTGGACAAGATCGAGATTCTTATCTGGACGCAGTGGTGGAATAAGTTGTTCGAAGGGAGGAGCTTCAGGTATTAACGACATAATCTTTCCTTCCTTCATAACAATCTTGTAGAATTCAGGGTACTTTGTTTCTAACCAGTTCTGAAATTCATCATCATTGGCAACCTGGTCTTGATGAATCGGAATCATCTCCAAGATGTACACATCACAAAGCTATTCCGCCCTGATCTGGTCCCACTCAGGAAGCAGATCTTCCCGAGCAACGAGGATGTCTTTGACAGTCGCTGGAAACACTCTTTCTTCCCAGCTGATATCTTCTGCAGCAGCTTCCTTCTTCCTCTGCCTCCGGATGTATGCAACATTAAGTCCTTCAGCCTCTTCCATCTTCTTCTTCTTAATGGCAGCTTCTATTATCCTCTGTCTTTTCTGCTCTTGAGTTGGTTCAGAAGACATCTGGCTTTTGGATTTTGAAGCGGTTATCTGATCTTGTCCCCAAACAGCAGCAGTTGATTTAATCAGCTTGCCTTTGCCTTTCTTTATTACCAGAGGTTGCTCAGCTTCGGCCTGTTCATCTTCTTCTGCAAGTTTCTTTTCAAGTTCAAGGTTTTTAGCCTGATCATCAGATTCCATCCTTTTCTGCACAGAATAGGAAAAATCTTCGATTTTGTCAACTCTTGCAACAACCTCCGACAAGGTGGACTTCTGCTCCATGATTTCTTTCCCTTGAGCCTCGATCTCCTTACTGTGCTGCTCCACAGTTTGTTTCAGTTCTTCAGAAAGAATAACATCAGAAGGAATGACCTTGACTTCAGTTGGAGTGACATCCTTGACTTCAGATGAGGTGGCTCTGGTATTTTCGCATCAAAGGTTACCATCTGCATCTATTTTTCTTGATCTTGTCCTCCTTCCCCCTTTTTGGTTGCATAAAAAAGGTTAGACAGTCTAAGATTCAGTGCCCAAAATTGACTCGTCATCTGCTCCTTCAGTTCCTCCACAGCAAGAGGAGTGATCTGGACATTGGCAGAAGTAGGTACAGGACCTAGTAGCCTGTTTAAACCTGATTCAATGGCCTTCTTGGTCTGATTAACAGAACATTCAAATCTCTTCCAGCCAAGATCCATACAGGAGTCAATCCTCTCTAAAGATCCCCAGACACTTTACAAGAGAACCTGCGTCTCTCCAAGCATATCAGTCTGGATCTTTAGCTTCTCAGCTAGAGGATCAACACGTTTCATTACAGAGCCAAGGATAGAATCATGCATGTGGGTGATCTTGTCCACAGTTAACATCCTCTCTCTGTCAACTAATTATCTCTGTTCTTCTTCTAACCTCTTCATCAGATCTGCAGTGATATCTTGTATTTTTGATGTCATAAGATCAATAATATTATTACTTAACACAACAAATGATGCATTCGGATGTTGACGCCTTGCAAGTTGGGTCTCATCTGCAAAGACCCCACTGGTTCATCTAAGAACTTCTTCAAATTCTTCATCAGCTTGCGGTTCTTCAGAATCTTCAAACTCCCTTGCAATCCCAAACTTGTCATGAATTAACCACCTGATATCATCATCAGAAGCTAATTCAGCAGCGCTTTCAACCCCTGCATTCTCCAAGCATCTCAACTCCAGATCCACAAAGTAATCTGAGTCCATAGATTCCATGAGGATCAGAAACTCCGCGATGCTCTTTAACCTTACATCCCTCCAGAATACAATCTCTTCAATCTTGTGCTGAAGGCCAGGATGATTCACCAAATCTGGGCACAGGTCAAGCAGATACTCCTTTACCTGTTGTTTCAAAATGTATAGCGCTGGGCTCTCTTCATCTGGAGATCCAAGTAGTGTTCTGGTGTTGAAGGGGTTGTGAGACATTGAGACATAAAGATCATCTCTTGGCACAGTCTCTTCTTCAACTGTTTCAGTACCTGGGGTAGATGAGGTAGTTGGATCAGATGGGTGTATTTGTGGTTCAATGGCTATATCTGATTGAGGTTGAGGAGGGGTAGGAATATTTGGTTGTTTAGTGGGTTGAAGTGCAGATGGGTTGATTGAAGGTTCTGGGTTTTGAGGAATTTCCAGTTGAGATGAGGGTTGATCAGGATGTATTGTCTCAACTGGTGTTGGATCAGGTAACTGGGCTTGGGTGGTTTCTGGTTGTGATGGTTGAGTAACTGGTTGATCAGGTTGAGGATGGGTAGTAAGTTGTTTGGGGGTAGATGGTAAGGGTGGATTTTGTTGAGGTGATGGTGGGGTAGGTGATCTGGGAAAGTAAGGGGATTCACGACTCAGAAAAAGTGTGCTCAGGTGAGCTGAGTCAGATGGTTCAGACTGAGCCTCTTCAAGATTTTCTTCAGCAGCATCACCAACCTCCATCTTATCAGACTCCTCCATTTTCTTCTCTCGATCTGTACTGACTGTGTGTTCAGAACTCACAGCAGTCTCCTTACCAGGTAACACAAGTTGCAGTATCCCTTCTGATTCCAGAATCTCAACATCACTGTCCTCGTCCCGAAGACCTTCAGAAGGCATAGTTGTGAGTTTCTTCTGTCGCTTCTTACCTGCATCAGAAGGCTTACTCACAACCTATTTTCTCTTCGTTCTGGCCTTTGATGGGGCTCTCCCTTCTGTTTGCTTAGGTTTCGGCACATACGGTGTTGGGTCATCATCAGATAGCCCAGACAGTTCTTTATCCTTGAGTAACAGTACCTTGTACTTCTCCAGGTATGGCTTTTGACCAATCTCTGACCAAGGATAGTCGTGAGTAAGCTTATCAGCAAGGATTATCGAGACCTTGTGAATGTTGGAGATGTTCTTGGTCAGTACCACTTGATTGTCCTTGTCTTTGCCAAACTTTTCAGATTCTTGCAGCAACCGATGCTTGAATAACCCCATCCAGTTCATATCTGGGGCCTTCTCAATGATCGCGGCCATCACATGCTGCTTTAGCTGGGTTAGAGCATCTGGGCTGAATGCTATCCCAAGAATGACCTTTGAGACAATCTCGAAAAGCAGCCTATACTTCCTTCGGAGGTAGGGAACCTTGACATTAGTGAGGTGTGTGATGTTCCCAGGCCTCAATAGCACTTTCTGCAGATACTCTTTATCTGTCATCCCAGCTGTGAACTCATCAGGGTAGTTTCTTCCCGTTTGAAGAACAAAAATTCTTCTGAGATCCTCATTGGTGATATCGATTCTGTGTCCACCGACGAATGAGAAAAGCTCCTTATCGTCTGTCTCCTTTAGCCTTCTCTGAAATTCTAGTGATTCAATGATATGCACATTGTTCAAATGGCGATAACATAATTGGTCGAGTCCACAGGCTCTTAGACATTCCAAAATCTCCCTTGATTCTGGATCATTTGTGGCAGTGAAGATGACATACTTTTCATCGATGACATTTTTGAGCATGGAAGAATAATCACAAACTTCCGATGGTACAATAGATGAGGATTCCATTTTCTGACGGCATAAACAATTACACAAATTTAGGACTAAGTGACAGAACATAATCAATCACACAGTTATATACATACAAGAACAATTATGCGAAACATTCATATGTATATCTATCCCCAGTGCGCATATATTTCATGAAAAGAAATAAGCAGTTCAAGTCCTATTTGAACACGATTTAGCATAAAACACACAAATTCTATAATCTTATCATGATATGCTATTTATGTATCAAAACAACAAGATGAGCAAGTTTACCTGAAAAGCTATATGAGGATTTGAAAAAACAAATTGATCGCTTGAATATTTTGAGAGTTAGAGTATTTTCTGGAACTGATTTGCGGTTTTAAGAAGTTTTGTAATGCGAAAGGTTCTCATAGAAGAGGTATTAGGGTTTTTAAAAAGATGAGAGGGAAAACATTTTGCACGATTATTTTTTAATATACTTGAGTGTCCTTGATTTCATTGGACGATCAAGATTGAGGAGGTTGAAAAGTAATTAAATCTTGCGGTCAGGGATTTTAAACTGGCAGACTTTTGGACTTAAAAGATTGCAATAAATGCATTTAACACAAAAATCTCACGTCCGCATTTAATGCTTGCAGGTATGACATCATAAAGTAAGGGGAACAGTAATAACTTAACATAAAATAAGCATAAAGGTAAATCAGAAAACGTATCTAACTAACTGATATTGTAATTAGTCAGTTACCACTGTTGATCTGATCTGGTTGGCATGATTACTGTTGACCTTACTGGTGATAGCCTATCCCTTAGTATTTCCCAACAATGTCCCACTTATCTTATCAGTCTTCTTCAGATCCGATCTGATCAGTTGACGTTCCCCCTTCAACTGTTATCTCTGATTACCTCTTGACTGATCTGTCTGATTAGTTGAGGTACCATACTCAAGTGATCCTCCTCATCTGATCAGTCTAATATCTGATTAGATTTTTGTTGATCTAATCTGATCCACTCAGATCAAGTCAAGTCTTGGGATGAGTGCTACCGCCAAAACTTAATCTCGAGAAATCGAAGAGTCATCTCGATTCCCTAAGTCGGCGTGATGTGACATTTTTGCAATGATGGTCTGGATACTTTGTGATATCACACGCCGTAAACTAATCTAACCATATGTCGCGTAACACCTACGCGCTGTCCTTGCGGTGCCAATTTCTCTGAAGGGCTTTGAGAAATCAACTTTGCACTTTCACCCCTGCTTGCCCTCTATAAATAGGACACATTATTTATACACAACATAACCCTTCACCATACTTATCTTCTTCAAGTTTTGTAATCCAAGTATTTTGGTGAACCCTTGATTCCGGTGAGACTTCCGGCAAACTCCTTCATTTACCCTACTCAGATGATTTCAGCTTCTCAAATCAACCCTGTGCTTCCCTCATTACTGCTTTTGTCGTCATCGAAGAATGATCATACGATTATTGCCAAGCTTCTCTACCACCGGGGTGGCGGATCTGTTATCGCAAATGTGAAAACACTTCTCCTGACCGTATGCGCCTTGTGCGTCTATCGAGATGACAAAATTAGCATCACTAGGCTCCATCTGATATGTAACATGGGTTTAGTTATACGATCTAGATTTGACCTATTCGATCTTGATCAGATAGTACACGGTCTAGATCAGACTAAAACCCAATATTTACAAGCGACACTTGTGTCCATGTGGTGTACCGCACCATATGTATGACACTCATGTCCATTTAAAGCTAGGAGTCCCATTGATTTTAGGACTAGGGGCTTCTGGCTTAGGATTATTTCAAAGCCTCTCTCACCCCTTCAGGGTTTGTAGGTTTTAGGGTTTAGAGTTTAGGGTTTATGTACTGACCTCCGGGTCTTTTGTACTTGTAACTTGTAATGAAAATTTGACCTCCGGGTCTTTATCAATGAATGTTCTTTTAACCCATTGTTGTGTTTGACTCTTTTACCTTATGTGATTATAGCTTTAATACTTAAGCAACTTGCTTGTTGAATCTTGCTTAAATCGACTTACAAAGTTTGAACATCCAATCTGATCAGTTTTCCTTTAATCTGATATGCCTTTTCTGATCAGATCTGATCAGTTGAGATACCTTACTCAACTGATTCTTTCTATATGATCAGTCTCTTAACCAACTGGTCTTGGAGACCAGTCCACTAAACATTTATGGTGCACTTTCGCCAAGGTCCAGAAGCCCTAGCTCATTGCATAATTCGCTTTATGATTAAGCTGTGATTCAATTACATGCAACTTCAGTGGATTGATTCCAACTGAATATCAGTGAAAAGTATGCTTTCAAAATCAAGTCAATGCAACAGTTAAGCACAGATAAGGAAAGCAATAAAGAACACAACAATTATAGTGGTTCAGAGACTCAAGCTCCTACATCCACTCTCTCTGATCCTCAGAGAAATTCACTAATCACTTATGAGCTTTCTGACTACCTCGCGTAGTTTACTTACTCAACTCGGCCCTGAGTTTTCTGACTACTCCACGTAGTTTACTTACTCAACCAGACCTTGAGCTTTCTGATTACCTCCGTAGTTTACTTACTCAAACACAAACAAGCTTTCAGACTACCACTAACTTCTCCTCTAGAGTTTTCTGACTACTCCGCGTAGTTTACTAACTCTTTACAACTCTACTCACCAACAAACACACTCCAACTACCTTCTCAAGGGTTTGGGGTTTCTCGGTTGGTTTCCAACTAGGATGAGATATCCTTTACAATGAAGCACAATGCAAAGGGTTAGGATATCTCGACTAAGCTTTGGATAATTCTTATCATGCTAGGCTTAGTATAGTGAGCTCTCTTCAATATAGAAGCACTTGGGAAATTCAAGGTTTTTCTAGTGCTTTAACTTTTGCAAGAATAAGTTTGAGCTCTTGAGTTGCGTATAAATTTCCCGTAACCTTACAATGTAGAGGGTCACCAGTATTTATAGGCATACACCAAGGTCACTCTTGAAAACTATCCGTTGGAGAGATAGCTTCGTGAGTTTCCTCTTAAGGTGTGTGAGAAACGACTATATTTAGGGTTTGAAACTCTCTAACACTTTTTAGGCAATAGCCTTTCATGTAGCCGGCCTTCACTTTTTTGCAGTCTGGAACTTTGTACATCTGACATCTTTTTCAGCGGCCTGTCACTGTCGGTGTCAGTATGGTACAGTGCTGTCTTCCTCTTTTTGACTTTTGTCTCCAGTTAAAGGTAGACTCCATCAACGGCTCTTTTGGTTACAAACTCTGAGTTTGATATAACCTTAACAACACTTCTGACTTAGTTCCTTTTGTCTGCATTCTGAATGTCTTGGCAAATATCTATTTTCTAAAGAATCGCAATCTTTTCAGTATTGCATCCTTCAGATAGATATATTCAGTGCCTCGGAACATTCAGGTTCATACTGAGCATTCAGTACCTTACTGAGTCTTCAGTAATTATTGTGCCTTCAGTATTCTTGATCTTCAATATTCAGTCTTCAGTCTTACGTCTTCAGAGTCTTCTGAGTCTTCAGGGTCTTCTGAGTCTTCAGGGTCTTCTGAGTCTTCAGAGTCTTCTGAGACATACTGACTGATACACTGAATCTTCATGCTGAGCCTTCAGTTCTTCAGTATCATACTGAGTCTTCAGTATCTCAGTTTCACACTGAGTCTTCAGAACCTTAAGTTTCATACTGAAACTTCAGTTTCTTCAGAAACATACTGAGTTCTTCAGAGTCTTCAGAACCTATCCTGAACTATATCTGCTGACTATACATTTTGCAGATAACATCTTGAATACTCTAAAACTGAATCCTGACTCAACTATCAAGATCATTCTGAACATGACATACTCAGGGGTTTTGGGATCTAATCAAAATCATATATCTTTTATTAAATTCATCTCCCAACAATATAGATCTTTTCCATTCTGATATTCTTCTTTTCAACATGATCTCTTATAAAATGGTGTCTGACATCCACATGCTTTCATCTTGTATGTAGAACTGGATTCTAAGTAATTGCAATAGCACTATTACTATCACAGAATATAGGTACGTTCTTAGCTATAATGTTGTAATCCCTCAGCTGCTGACTTAGCTAGAGCAGTTGGGAACAACAACTTCATGCGACCATATATATTCGCTTGATAGTAGATGTCATGAATCGATGTCTGCTTCCTTGAAAACCAAGAGATCAGTTTACTACCTAAAAACTGACATGTACCTGAGGTTGACTTTCTGTCAATTCTGCAACCTCCATAATCAGAATCAGATTGCCACTAAGATCTAGATTATCATCTGATGGGTAAAATAAACCAAGGTTTATTGTCCCCTTCAGATACTTAAGAATCCGCTTAGCTGCCTCCAGGTGGCTTTGCATTGAATTTGCCTGAAATCTGGCACATACACCTACTGCAAAAGTTATATCTGGTCTGCTGGCAGTCAGGTAAAGTAGAGATCCAATGAGAGCCCTGTATTCTTTCTGATTAGTTTTCTGTCCATTCTCATCTGGATCCATCTTGAATCCAGTCATCATAGGAATTCTGGCTTCCTTACAGTTTTGAACTCCAAACTTAGCCAACAAAGTCAATTGTACTTCCGCTGGCGAGATGAATATCCCTTATGTACTTTGCTTAACTTGTAGACCCGTAAAAGTAATTCATCGACCCATCATGGACATCTCGAACTTCCTTGCATCGACTTCTGTCAATTTATCACATAAATTCTTGTTGGGAGATCCAAGATAATGTCGTCCACATAAATCTGAACCATCGAATATCTTCTCCATCTTCTATTACGAATAAGGTTACATCCACTATTCCTTTAGTGAATCCAATCGTCTATCAAGAATCGGAGAGTGTATCATACCAAGCTCGAGGAGCTTGTTTGAACCATAAAGAGCTTTTTCTTAAACGGTACACTGGTCGCCTTTTTTCAAAGCCCGAGGAGGTTGTTCAACATAAACTTCCTCGGCTAGTACCCGTTTAAGAATGCACTCTTTACATCCATCGATACACAATAAACCCTCGTGGGCAAAAGATATGCGAAAAAATGACCGAATGGCTTTCGGAGAGCAAACTGGTGCAAAGGTCTCATCATAATCAATTCTTCCGATTGTGAATACCCCTTAGCAACAAGTCTTGCCTTAATTTTTGGTTATGACATTATTCTCATCTCTCTTGTTCTTGAATACCCACTTTGTGCCAATCACATCTTGATGGGTTGATGCATCCCACCGATTTCAAACCTCGATTCCTTTCAAAAGCTGCTCCAGTTCTTCTTGCATGGCTAGAATCCAATTTGCATCCTGTAGAGCTTCTTCTACTTCGGTTGGTTCCTTCAAAGACAAATAACAACAATACATGGCATTTTCACTGTCGATGTCTAGTTTTAACTCTATCGGATGGGTCTCCGATGACCAGATCAGTTGGATGACTGGTTATCCAGGTCCTTCTTTTCTGATTTTCATCAGTTTGGAGAACATCATCCTCTTCGGATAGTAGTTCATCACTAGAGATTGGGAGTGGTGCAAAATTATGATCCACTTGACATGGACAAGTCTCAGCTGATGTTGGACTCATCATGTCTTCGATGTCTGTCGTAAGGAAACCGCAGTGTTCCCCCGAACGAGATGGTTCGGTTATTCTTTATCTCAAATGCGAACTTCTTCATTCATTGGTTATGTTACGTACCTTAGGTCCGATTGACTGGTGAATCAAGAAGATCAAGATTCGGAACATACAATGTTACGTGATCTGATCCTTTTTCCTTGATACTTAGCTGATCCATTTTCTGTGCATCAGGTACCGGTTGATCTGGTACTGCTTATTCTGAGGCAGATTTCTCTTGTTCAGAAGATATCTAATCAAAGACCACATGAGGTGTTTCTTCCATAACTAGGGTTCGCTTGTTGAACACCCTGAAAGCCTTGCTGGTTGAGGAATATCCTAAGAATATACCCTCATCTGACTTGGCCTCAAAGGTTTTCAACTGGCTCTTCCCATTGTTGTGTATGAAACACTTGCACCCAAAAACATGGAAGTAAGAAACACGAGGTTTTCTACCCTTCCACAGTTCATAGGGTGTTTTGAAGTGAGCCATAGTCAGAGAACATCTGTTCTGAGTATGGCATGCAGTGTTGATGGCTTCTGCCCAGAAACTACTTGGAGTTGCATGTTCAGCTAACATAGTTCGAGCAGCTTCTTTGAGTGTTCTGTTTCTCTGTTCTGCTACTCTATTATGTTGTGGTGTTCTTGCAGCTGATGTCTCAAGCTGTATTCCAAACTTAGTGCAAAAATTAGTAATAAAAGAGTTCAGAAATTTTGTACCTTTATCTGATCTGATTTTTACAATACTAATCATTCTGTAGTTTCTTGAGTAGCTCGGGTATCTTTGTTGTTGTCTCATTCTTCTTATACATGAATACAACCCAGGTAAACTTGGAATAATCATCCACGATTACCAGAGTATATTTGCGTCCACTGAGACTAACTAGTGTAACTGGTCCAAATAGATCCATATGGAGCAGTTGCAGTACTCTGCTGGATTCTGGTCCTGGGATTCCCTTGAATGAGGCTTTTACCTGTTTTCCCTTCTGACATGCGACACATGTCTGATCCTTAGAGAATACCTCATTCGGAAGACCCTCAACCAAAGACATCCTTGCTATCTTGTTAAGAGTTTTAAAGTTCAGATGGCTCATTCTCTTATGCCAGAGCCAACTGATGCTTTTGGAACTCTTAACAATCAGGCATGCATTTCTTGGACAACTGTTCCAATCTGCTGTATATATTGTTCCTTTCCTTGAACTAGTTAACAAAATCTGTTGAGTAGCTCGATTCTTGATAGTGCACTGATCAGTCAAGAACTCAACACTGAATCCGTTGTCGCAGAATTATGAAACTGATAACAAATTATGCTTTAAGCCTTCGACATACGAGACTCCAGTAACCTGTACATCATCATTCTCCAAGGTTCGAATCCTCTGGTAAAACCAAAGTTATCATCACCAAAGAGTACACTTGGGCCTTCTTGTTCTGTGTAAGAGCTAAGGAGATGTTTGCTTCCAGTCATGTGCCTTGAGCATCTGACACGTATTTTCTTTAATACCACCTCTCAAGTGTAAGAGGATCGATTGTAGTAAGATAAGTGCCCGGTTAAATATCGAACCCAAATGACTAGTAACAAAGTGTATCCCTAATTCTATAGTTTTACGCAATTATAGTGAAAAATCAATAAAATAATTTGTTTATTATACTACCAGTTTAATTAAATTAAAAGCAACTAAATTACTAAAGCAAATAATCAATTTAAATTTAAACTTATCAAATATGAGAAAGGAGTGTTCGGGTATTTATCCTAATGCAAGACGCAACTTTGGTTTAATTAAACTCTTCTAAATTTCATCTCAGTTGATTGATAAGGGCAATCACAAAATTACAAAGACTTGTCCTGGATAAGGCTTAAGTGAACGCGTTGATTAATTATAAATAATTAACTCCAAAAAGCACATAAGATTGTGAGGATGAATATTTCTGTTTCCACTCGGGTAATATAGCTTTATCTAAGGTGTTCCCACCTGGGTAATAAGATCTAGACTTCTTATGTCCCTTCACAAGTTACTTAAACTACCATTCAAATAATTATATAGAGTGATGGGGGTTCTAATGAATTTATCCAACTCTCGTTGCAATAAAAACATAATTTACACAAGTGAATAATTGAGACTCAAATTCATAAAATAAACATGCATACGCAACTCTCATATATAGTACACATGCATCAATTTATAAACTAAAAGAATAATTAAACACAAAGACATACAAAACCCATCAATCTAATCTAACCAACCTTGAATCAATATAGAAGAAATCTAATTAAAACCACCGTTTAATCCTACATGATTTATAATACCCAAACACAAATAAGACTACTCCATAGCTTGAGAAATCAAAACCATGAAATAGATGAAAAACATAATTAAAATAAAAATACTTAAATTAAAAAGATGTCACCTTGAATGGTCTTCAAGAATTCAAAAACATAAGAATAAATAATCCTTGTAGAAATTAAATCCTAGGGTTCTAAACTGTGATGTGTCTAAGGTGTGAGGTGTGAGGTGTGAGGTGTGAGGTGTGAGGTGTGAGGTGTGAGGTGTGAGGTATGAGGTATATTGTGTCTAGAGAATGGAGGACATATATATATATATATAGGTGTAAAAACCCCTAGATGATGAATCAAACTAAAATCTGCTGAAATCTTCTAGATTTGGGAATAAAATCTGTTGAGATTTGCTCTTTTTCTTTTTGATCACGGTTTCTCTAAGTAGATGGGCTGAACAAATTATTCAATTCTTTTCCACTTGGGCCTGGTATTTTCTTGTATTGGGCCGCAAGTTTTGGGCTCGAAATTTATTTTCGCCAGTGTCTCTAGTCCGCTGCGCACCAATTTTGTTTCGTTCATAATTTGAGCTTTCAAACTCCGATTGACTCGATTCGTTTTTCGTAGAGATCCTCTTTTCGATGTGCTTCTAATGGTTGAATTCTCTTGTTCAGTATCCTTGTATATCAGAATAGTTTTTCATCAACTTTTGCTCACTTTTCCATGTTTTCCTACACACTTCAGTACATACTCAAACAAACGGGATTAATAGCACTTTTAATGGCAAATGAGATCAAATTCACATCAAAACTAAATAATTATAATTTAATAAAAGCATGATTTTTATGCAATTATGACCCTAATCAGCATCCACTATCGATGTACCAGATAGTTGCTTGTACACCTCCCTTATTGGCTAAACCAACACGAACCTGCAATCAAATCAGGCTTTAGGTACCCCAGTAGAATCGGGTCCTGGGGGGTTAGAAGTACCTTTCGGGATCCAAATATATCTGGCACATTTGTTGAAAACAGAGGGCCTAATTTGTCTCCCATAAACATCTACATAATCATACGTCTCTTCATATGCAATCTGGTTAGTATGATTATGAGTGTGAGCCTTGGATGACTCAGAAGACTTGGGCCTTTTCATTGATATTTGTCTTCTTTTTATCCAGTGGGGCTCAGGTGCAGCAGCCCTAGGTTTCTGATTGTAAGGGTAGGTACGTCTGCTACCATTAAAAGATTCATATCTTTTTTGGCATAGATGGTCTTAGCAGTTTACCTTTAGCTTGCTTGTTAGGCAGCTGGACCTGATTAGGTTTCAGATCAGATTTCCCTTTGAGAGGTTGTCTTTTCTGATACCTAATCTGCTGATCAGGTTGAGGTCTCTTCAGAAGAACAGGGTTCTTCTGTTGATTCCTTGGTTGATGCTTGATCAGTTGGGGTCCATTTTTGTTCCCTTTCTGATCAGACACTTGCCTTACTTGTTCAGCAGGTCTCTTTCCCTTATCTGATACATATTTTGCTTTATGTGTATCTTTTATCAGAAACTCGTTTGATTACACTTTTCTGAAGTGAACCAGACGGGGCTTTTGAGGATGTAGAAGGGTTTTCATACCCAATTCCCTTCTTATTAGTTGTCGTACGAAAATAGTTGTTCATATCTTGAACGGTTTTAGAAGATTTTGTGAAAACCTGTATTTTCTTACGCAGACTATCCTCAGTTATTTTTAGACTCTCATGCAGTCGGAAGAGTTCATCAAACTTAGCCTGAAGGATTTTAAGATCATCAGCTTGCTGTTTGTTAATAGCTAGCAGATCTTTAATCAGTTTATCCTGATCAGAAGAACTGACTTTCAGAACTTCCAGTTCTTCAGTCATCTTCTGAACAGTTCCAGCTGATTTCAGTTCAGCAGCTTTTCTGATATCATTTTCTTTAACAAGCTGAATATTCTCAATCCTTAGCTTGTCGTTTTCAGCTTCCACTATTGTATAAGTGCCTACTGCATTAGAGAGAACTTAAGCAATTGCTCACTATAGAGCTGCAGGTCAATCTCTCCAGCAGGTGTGCTTAGCACAGCTGGTGTGGAAACAGAAAGCATAGAAGGTTTAGAAGTTACCTCAGATTGGTCTTCTTCCTTAGCCATAAGACAGATTTCATCATCAGAAGAGAATATCAAATCATCGTAGTTGTAGAAATCATCAGCATTACTCATCAGGCAGAAGTCTTCTACAGATGAGTAGCCTAAATCCTCAGAAGGCAGATAAGAATCATCAATCCCAGATGTATCAGCAACCATGGCTTTCCTGTCTCTATAACGTTGCTCTCTCTGTTTCGCTTCTCTTCTCTTTCTTTCGATGTCAGGTCCGGACAATCTGCATTGTAATGACCTGGTTTCTCACAGTTGAAACATGCTCCACGATCCACAGAACTTCTTCTGCCAGGTGAGTCATTTCGTCTGTAGAATCTGTCAGGTGACTTTCCTGTTTGCCTGTAATCTTAATTCTTTCTTTCTGATCTGTTGTCTCTCCTTTCATCAGATCGATCATCTCTTTTCTTATCTTCTCTGCGATCCTCCCTGTGATCATCTCTTAGGTCATCTGATCTGGTTCTTTCTTGTTATCCGTCAGATGGCCTCCTATCTCTTCCTCTGCTGTTTTGATAATCTCTATAGAATCTTCGATATTTACCCAGTTGAATGTTGGACTTTTCAAGTTTTCTGGTCAGCAAAGCAATCTGTTCTGTCTGACTTATGATGTTTCCAACTGGTTCAGTAGACTTTGAGTTGCTTCCGGTTGCTTTGAATGCAACAGCTTTTGATGTGGCAGGAGTGGCTTCGGCAGGCGACTCATCGTCTTCTTCTTGCCCTCGTTCAATCAGATCAAACTCATGGGCTTTAAGACTCAGAAACAAGTTGCTTGGTTTCATCTTAGCAATATCTTGACAATCCTTTATCACTGTAACTTTCATATCCCACTTCTTTGTCAGAGATCTCAAGATCTTGTAGTTGACATCTTTGTCTGACATTTCTCGTCCTAGTTCCCGTAGCTTGTTGACAGACATGGTGATTCTTCCATCGAGCTGATTGATGGTTTCATTTGGCAGCATCTTAAGTTTCTCAAATTTCACCAGTTCGGCTTTCAGTCTGCTGTCCTTAATCAGATCATTTCCTTCGCACATCTCAGCAAACGTATCCCACATCTGCTTGGCTGTCTTGAGATACTTGATCTTTTCACGTGTGATCTTATCCATCGTCTTCATGATGATGTGTCTCGCAACCGTATCCAGAGTTGACAACTTCCTTTCTTCAGCATCCATCAGAACTGGACTCTTTCTGATCCGAGCTCCAACTGGAAAATCTGGGTCACCACCTTTAGCTGGATTGTTGTGGTAGATGAGGATTGGTCATTGTTCTAGAACTTCCATCATCCTGTTGCTGATGGCTCCCAGATGGTTGCTCATGATTATGGTCAAATCTGCATATTCATCAATAGAAAACTTTGGAAGATCATGATACATGCCGGATGTATTATCCATGCTGAGTGAGTTTTAGAAAACAGATGAAGTTTAAAAATGGTGTTTCAAGATCTGTTCAAGTGACCACAAAGGTTCTTTCTCAAGAACCGATGATATTCAAAGTCAGTAGTCTGTAGAACCACTGCTCTGATACCACTTGTAGGTCCCGAACGGGTTTCGTGAGGGCAGAAGTCTAGAGGGGAGGGGTGAATGGACTTCTAAAAAACTTTTCGTGCGGATCAGGTGTGAAAGCAAGTTTCCTGATCAGAGTGCGAGTGAGTCAGTTTGGACTGATATCCAACTTACTGATTGCCTGATGGCTGATCAGTTCGGTGTCTATCAGTTTAACTGATTGTGCGGAATCTAGTTTATACCCGTGTGAAATACCAGTTTTAACAAATCAGATTCTCGAGTCTGTTTTCAATCAGCTGACCAAGGAGTCAAACTGATCAGATCAGTTGCTGGATGCAAACTGATCCTAACTCAGAATATGTATGA
Organism: Stenogyne calaminthoides; assembly: GCA_037126765.1. NCBI lineage: Eukaryota > Viridiplantae > Streptophyta > Magnoliopsida > Lamiales > Lamiaceae > Stenogyne > Stenogyne calaminthoides. Next base: position 10,624,297 of record JBBCBC010000002.1, on the reverse strand, counting down.
GATTTTAAGCAAAGTAGTGTGCGAAAGTGTAAAGCAGTTAAGAGCAGATAAATGCACACAAGATTTATAGTGGTTCGAACAACCAGTCCTACGTCCACTCTTCCCTATCACAAGGGGCACCAACTTAACCAACTTGGACTTAGTTTATTGTGTTAGTCTAACACATTACAACCAACATATATTTATAGAGTTCTCAGAACTAGAAACCCTAGTCTGAAATCTTGCTAAACAAACTTAACCTAACTTTGGGTTTGGGTAAGATTTGTTGTTGTTCCAACTGGAAATCTATCCTAGTATTTGTGTAGCCTAAAGCTAGAAGATGAGATTTCTATGCTAAGAACAATGTGATGAACACTTAGAAATAATCTTCAAGTTTGTGTTCTTCATGCGGAAATATTGCTATAGTATGAGCTTCTTGATAATTTCCGTGTTTTCACTCTGAAGAGTAATCCCATATTTATAGACCACGAAATCAAAGAGTCGTTGGAGAGCAATTTGAATTTTCGGCTATATTTGGTAGATTTGCAGGATTGATGTGACGTTCTTCAGGAACGGCATGGCCGAAAGCGTGAATAGTGTCCTTTATAGCCGTTTGACTAAGCAGCGCCGAATCCCGTATTGTCGGCTCCGTGCATACGTGTCTTGCTCTCATTGGTTAACAAGTACAATTTTTAGTGTTTGTTCTACCAACTAAAGTTGACATTCTCTTTGTTCAGATTAACAACGTATGACTGGTGTAACATCAGTTGACACCTGGTGTGAGCTGACCTGATCAGATAAAAATGATCAGTCTACCTGATAGAGTCTTCTGGTGCCAGTTGTCTTAGCTCAACTAGCAGACTCGACTGATGTAGGTCTTCTGGTCTTCTGGTCTTGATCTTCTGGTAGTCATCTGATCTCCAGGTCTTCTGGACTTGAGCTTCGTGTCTTCACCTGATCATCTGACTATGTGATCGTCTGATCTTTTGACCTTGTCTTGTCTTCTGATTCATCTAGTCTTCTGACCTTGTCTTGTCTTCTGACTTAGACTTGTCTTCTGATCTTCTGACCTGACCTATACATATTGAGTTCCCCCTCAATATGTGACTTATCTTATACATCAGCTGTCTATACATTTCAGCTGGTCATCTTAACCTGATTCTAAATCATCAGTCAGCTAACAGGTCTGACTGGTCCTATTAGAACCTGTTTTGGAACTTCCATCAAAACTAATACAAATTTCCCAACAACAATAATGTCTTATGAAAGCAGTAAATCTATCCTAATAATAGAAGAACATCTATGTGAGATTTCAAGTAATTTTTGGGGCAAACAAGATATATGTAATAAGAAAACAAAACCATTTTACATACCAAGTTTACAAGTCTCTAGACTTCAACTCGAGCTTTGTTTCTCACAAAATTCCATCTTGCCCCTCTTGGAACACGATATAAATCTACAAATGCTCCATTTTTATCTAGTCAACAATCTGTCATTCTCGAGTCTATGATCCACAAATGATAAGAATCAGTTAGTACAACAGTACTAGAAATAATTATGCTCAAAGACGAATTATAAGAAGCACCTTGTCTCTTTTTGGACTCAATACATTCACAAGCAAAATGACCATGCATGTTGCATCTAAACATGTAATATTACTCTTATTCAATCTTCTTTTAGCATTAGAATGAATATCAAGATTAAATTTAGAGTTTCTAGTCTTAGGCTTCTTGCCATTTTCTCTATTCCATTATTTCTTACGTTTAGAGCCCGAAGCTTGTTTAGAATTGAATTCAGAAACAAGAACACTTGACAAAAATTTGGCAACCTTAATTCTCTCATCCTCCAACTCAACATTATGATTTGAATGAGTGAATGTTTTGTTACTTGTAGACCCTCAAGTGCTCCCGTTTTTAGGGAGGTGTCTGGATTAGATTTTGAATTTGAAGTTCCTTAGAATTTGAAGTGACATCGTACTTTCCCTTTAGATATACCCAGATACCACAGGCAGTAACATGTTTTTCACAATCATGGATCATGTCATCAATGATCGCGTTTACCAGTATTACACGAGATGTGGAATTTCTCAATTTCCAAGTCTGGTGTCTCTTGATCCATTTCAATTTGAGTCTCCATCTTAATTCCAAAATTCTCCACAACACAGCTGATGGTATCTAATGCATCATATTCTCCAACACTACAAAAAAAAATGTCATTTAACGAGGGCAAGACCCCCGTTAAATTGATTTAACGAGAGAATTAACGAGGGCGAATAACCCGTGATAATTCCTGCTCGCTAAAATTTACTGAGGCAATCACATACCCTCGATGTTAACGAGGGTAAATGCACTCTCAGTATTATCGAGGGCAAAACTGGCCAACACAATTTTAAAATTACAAAATCCACTTACTTCAATATGCTTACTTTGAGCTAATACGCTTACTTCAAGCCCTGCCTAAAATCATGTTCAATGTTAAGCTAACTGACATCCGAAAAATTCGATACAAAATTTGATATCGAAAAATAACTTAAAGTCATCAATCGTCAATCTCATGAAGTAGCTTCCTTAATCAAAAATAACTACGGACTTGATTTGTTCAAATCAAATATTGGGGAGAGTTATCCGTAACCAGCTCCCCAAAAGTTTATCCATTTTAGTTCATGGATGGATTTATTATAATATTAATTAATAACTTTTAATATTATTAAACGATTCCTATATTAAAATCCGTGCAAACAATAATTGTTTAACCAAAAAAGGGATGAAGGGAGTATTTTATATAATTATAAAATATTTAACACAATTATTAATTATGCAAATTTCATATAGTGAATGTAAATTATTAAATAAATTTACTAATGGTTAATTGATATAAATCAAAATTGAATTGACTTCATACTATAATGAATATTCATTTTTAATTTAAGATTTGATTTAAATGAGTGGTAATCTTTGAACATAATTGTTTAATAATGATAAAATTCTGTGTGATATCAGTATCAATTTTTATTAGAAAAGCTATTACATTTAAAGATTCAGTAAATCAATTTCCTATTTATTACTTTAAACTTAATGATACATTTTATATACATTTTTCAAAAATTGATACATTTTACTTAAAAATGTGATGATATTTTTCTTGAAAAGTGATATCAATAACCGGATAAGACAATTTCATGTATTACTTTGACTTAGTAATGGAACTATTTAAGTAGGATCATAATTGTGATACAAGTTATATAATTGTTCGGTTCTAGATTTTGCATTTTCATTGGTACATTTAGTGATCGGTGAGCAGTTGAAGCAAAAAAGGATATGAAGAAAAGTCGTGTTAAGTGCACACTACTACATCAGCGGTAGGGGAGAGTCAAAGTCAATCACTACTTATTGCACATTCTGGGCCACACGCACATATAAGACATAGTACGGATGAATAATTTGTTTGATTTTTTCACCTTAGATATCATTAACTTTGTGATATCATTTGCAATTTTAGGAATCATCCCCCACATTCTGATGGACAAAGTAAAATCTGTATGCATAGTACGGTATAATAAAAACTTTTAGGGAAATAATATTCCCAATAATATATAATAAAAACTTTTAGGGAAATAATATTCCCAATAATATAAAGGAGTTAAGTACACTTTTATATAAGTTTGAACTTTAAGATGATATGGTATCAGAGTCTCTAACTCACATTCAGATTTAGGGTTCGATTCTTGTTGAAAATAACTTCTTTCATATTAAATTATACATTCAATGGATCTCTTTTCAATGATGGGGTAAGAGAATTCAACCCACGAGTGAAGGCAAACGTTAGGAAAATAATCTAAAGAAATTAATTCCATATTTATCTATAAGTTCGGACTTTTAGATGAGAATAATTTTTTTAGAAAACAATTATTAGTCCCTCTGTCCCGTACTTGTTTACCCCTTTTCACAAAAGACAATAAAGTAATTACACTCCTTTCAACTATTACCTCCCAACATCTCAAAATTATATCTCAAGTTATTATTTTTACCCACAAAAAGTAATTTACTTTAATAATAAAATAGAAAGTACTACAATACTCTCAACCAAAAGTCGCTTTTATCACTTTAAATACTAATTAACAGCTCACATTAAAACTCGTGTCTAAATATATGGGTAAACAAATATGAGACGAAGAGAGTAATATTTATTAGTGGAAAAATCAATAATACAGACTAAATAATACTCCCTACATCCCCTTGTTATTTGAACATTTGCCCAGAAGATATGTCTCTTATTTAATTGAATATTTTTTTAAATGGTAATAACTTTATCTTTTTTACAAAACCCCTTCAAACATCTCAATATTACACTATGTCATTATTTTTCTCATACTAAAGTCAACTTCATCTCATTTGATTTACACGGATGACATTATTTTATCATTTAGCCCTCATTAAAAAAACAATTTTATCCCTTTTAATACTAATAAACAATTCCTACATTAAAACTCGTACAAACAATAAATGTTTAAATAAGAAAGGAATATAGGAAGTATTAATGTATAGTAAAATCAGGGAATACTGTTAACTGAAAACAACTAATACTATTTAGTAAAAAAATATATATATATTAGCGACTATAAATAATATTGTTCAGGGAAAAGAGAATACTATTAAAAAAAAATTAAATTGCACATGATGCAACTTGTGTGTACAAAATTGTCATTCTTATGTGGAACATTGAGTCTAGTATTTAAGTACTATGTTTTGTTTTGTTTGGTATTTAAGTATGTCTCCCACAAATTAAAAAATTATTTGAATATTAATAAATATATGTGTAATGTGTTATATATTTTTATCCTTCAATAATTTACTGTTGGAATTTACTAGCACCTAAAACAGTTAAATATCCGCAGCAGAATAAACAAATTCACCAACAACTAATTTACAATTGCATAATTGAAATAACAGAATACGTAAAGGAATTCTTACAGTGCTTCGTAAGCAATCTCATCAACTACGATATCCAATTCGTTCACAAATCTGCACAGATTTGCTAGCATTGAATCCCCGTATGAATTTACTAGAAAAATTCTACACTAGAGATTTTATGGAGAAATATAATTCTTGTATTATTAATGAATCCCCAAGGACTCATATATATAGGAGAAACCCAACTTAAATCTTAAATGAAATTCCTAATCTTACAAATCAAATCCCATAGATTTGATTTCCCTATATATAATTTCCTACAACAATATTCCATATATTATTTTGGGATTCCTATTTAATTAAATCCAATTTAATTAATAGGAATAATAATAATTAATTCCAAATATAATTATTATTAATTCTACATAAATTAAATATTAAATCCAATTTAACATTTAATCAACCAACTATAATCTGTAAAGGGGAATTACTTGTTGTGTAACCCATATATATCGAGCGATTAGTCAAAATAACGGTCTTAATTGAACCCTAAATAATAAATCAGTTAATCTCAATATATAAGGTACGTTGTGAGGTATTTGCAACAACCTGTAACTGTTGGGGATATACTGAAAAGTATATTTTTTACTTTGTATAACCAAACTGAATTTCTTATTTATTTTACTGAAATAAATTATTTATCACATGTTGCATTAAATATGAATGAATGTTATATATATTTACTGCATACCCGTTCGATAAGGCAGTACATGTTACGTTGTAGTTAATTTGGTGATACCAGATCACAGAAGATCAAATTAACAGTTCCTCGTGACTAAGTACAAATTCACAACCCAGATGGAAATGAACAATCCATCATGAAAGGTTGAAGTGTAAGGCTTAGATTGACTTGTCTTGACCAAGAGATTACATTAGTGCATTATAATGCGCTGAAAAGGACCTACGGGAGGATAAATTATTTGGTACTGAATATACAAGAATTAGACCTCAGTGGTTCGTTATTTCTTAATCTTCGTCCCTTAAATAGGATCATGTGAAATTAATAACTATTGCTTTGACTTATGATGGGAAGAGAATCAATGCGATTCGACACCTTGTATCTTGGGCAATATTATTGATTACATGACGATTGCTAAAATTTAATACGGAGAATCGCGTTCAAGTACGGCTTGCTTGATTTGTCCCCTTGGTGGGCTCAGAATCTTTATCATACTAAATCTTGCAAGTGGAAATTTATTTCCAGTATGGATAATAATGTTGAGATGTCTTTACTCCAAGGACAAAGATATTAATTAATATAAAGTCTGTTCAGTGACTTAATTAATTAATGGACTAAGATAATCTTAAACGCGGGAAATAATGACCGGGAGCCATATTATTGTGAAGTCGTAATGTGGGTTAAGATGGATAGTTCAATATTAATTTTATAGTGGAGTAAATTAATATTAATGGGCTTGAATAATATTTTGGCTAAATATTAAAGCTTTGTAGCCCATTGGAGGTCCAATCTTAATTCTCCTAAAGGCCCCTCAAATAGCCCAAATTAAAGTCCAATTAATGAAAAGGAAAAGAAAATATTTTGCCTATTTTTCCTAATTATTTTCGAAAAATATGAGTAGGAGAGAGAAGAGATTTTTTTCTTGATTTTCTTGGAAATATCTTATGGAATAAGTATTCTTGAGATACAAGTTTATCCCATAAATTCAAGAAAGGAAAAATATCTTATTTCTTCCTATTTTATATGATATTTTCGAAAATAATGGACAAGAAAGGAGGAGGAAATCTTGTTGGGAGATATTTTGGGAAATAGAATATATTGGATATATTCTAGATTGTGTCTTGAGGAAGAAGCAAGAAAATTTCTCAATGCCCAATAATGCCCAAATTTTCGTCCACCCCTAGTCCTATAAATAGGGGATGAATTTTTCATCCCCAATGCAATTCCATGTGTTGGAAAAATTAGAAATCCACAAAGGTGGTGGCCAAATATTTTATATTTTCTCTTTAAAATTAAAATTGTTCGTTGATAATCCTCCCACCGGATTACGTTCGTGGACTTGGGACACATTTGAGAAGGCACTTTGGGTAGATCCATCGTCTCAACGGTTGTCTCTACAAGAGGTATGTAATCTCGTAACTCCTAGATTCCGCATTGTTGGGAGATGAATTTTAATAAAGATTTATGATTTTGATTAGATCCCAAAACCCCTGAGTATGACATGTTCAGAATGATCTTGATAGTTGAGTCAGGATTCAGTTTTTAGAATATTCAGGATGTTATCTGCAGAATGTATAGTCAGCAGATATAGTTGAGATGATAGTTTGAAGACTCAAGAGGATCTTGAGTAAATCAAGACTCGGCGAGAAGACTCGAAGACATCGATCAAGATAAACTACAAAGATTGAAGACCTCAAGACTCAAGACACAAAGATCAAGATCGAGGAACTAAAGATCAAGAATATGAAAGGCGCGATGAATTATCGAAGACTCATGAAGGTCTTCAATGCTCAAGATGAACTGAATGTTCCGAGGCAATTGAATATATCTATCTCAAGGATGCAATACTGAGAAGATCGCGATTCCTTAGAAAGTTAGATATCTGCCAAGACATTCAAATGCAGACAAAAGGAACTAAGTCAGAAGTATTGTTAAGGTTATATCAAACTTAGAGTTTGTAACCAAAAAGAGCCGTTGAAGGTGTCTACCTTTAACTGGAGACAAAAGTCAAAAAGAGGAAGACAACATCAGACCATCGACATCGGGTGTGTGGGGACTACGAAAAAAAAGATGTCAGATGTACAAAAGTTCCAGACTGCAAAAAGTGAAGACCGACTACATGAAAGGCTATTGCCTAGAAAGTGTTAGGGAGTTTCAAACCCTAAATATAGCCGTTTCACACACCACAAGAGGGAACTCACGAAGCTGTCTCTCCAACGGATAGTTTTCAAGAGTCACCTTGGTGTATGCCTATAAATAATGGTGACCCTCTACATTGTAAGGTGACGGGAAATTTATACGCAACTTAAGAATATGGTTCTTCATCGAGTAAGAATATGGCCTTAAAAGCCAAAGATAAAACCTGTAAAACTAGAGAGTCTGAGAACCCCCATGCCAAAAATCAGGATGAGCTTGAGGAAAAGCTAGCACTGATGGCAAGAAGGTTTGATAGACTCAATAGTAAACTTGGAAAATACAAAAGTTATTACAGGAACCACAGGTACCAGAAGAAACCTGAGGACAGATCAACTGAGAAGAAGAAAGACCTGAAAGCTGAAGGATCTTCATCCAAAAGAAAGGACTCCAAGTCCAAAGAAGGAAATGATTAGGATGATGATGCCAACAGATGCTATAACTGCCAGAAGAAAGGTCACTTCCAGTATGATTGTCCAGATTTGAGTGCTAAGGAGAGAAGAGAAAGGCAAGCTATAAGAGACCAGAAGTTCTCAAGCAAAAAGGCCATGGTTGCAGAAGAAGAACACTCTGAGGAGGAATCTAGCTCTTCAGATGAGATATTCTCAGACAATGAAAGTGATGACATCTGTCTGATGGCCATTGAGGAGGTAAACTCTTCTTTCTCTGTTGTTGCTCCTACACTAGCACAAGAGTTTTCAAGTTCCACGAAAAAAAAATCATTTTGACTGATGGATTCTTTCGAGAATCGATGAAGGACTATCTTGTTTTTGCAAGGATCGCTAAATCAAACTCAAGAGCGAGAATAAGGAATCGAAAAAGTGAAAATCTAAAATGGAAAGACTCTAGCAATATTGAAGTCACTTCTCAATTAATGGGAGCTACTGATGAACTGGATGTTCTGAAAGTACTACTCTCAAAGAAAGAGAAGTTGATAATGTCCCTAAATGAAAAGCTAGAAAAATCCACTGAAGAGATTCAGCTAATCAGAACTAAGTTCAATGACCTCTCTGAGAAGCATAAAACTCTACAGAACTGTGAGGATAGTGCACAGAAGAAGTTAACTCTATTGAATAATGCATCTAATGTAATAGATGAAATTCAGAGTTACCAGAGATCTGTGACTATAAAATCTGGATTGGGATATATTCCAGGGGGAACCTCACAAGGTCATCTAAATGCTGCGTCAAGTAGCAAGAAGACTATCTTTGTAAAACCAGTGGCACCTACACTTCAAACTGAAGAAATGCCCAAGGTTGTAGACAAGGGAAAAGGACCTATGGTCTCAGTAAAACTGAATGATCAGGTTAGAAAGCCCAAACCTCAGGTGAAGGCAAGAAAACCTGAGCAGTCAGTTGGAAAGTTTCAGGCAAGTACTTCAAAGCCTCAGGCTAAGAATGCAAACCTGAAAGGCTCCACCTTTGAACCATCAAAGGAATCCTCGGATGAGAAACACTCACAGAGACATTCTCAATTGAAGAGACCAAGTCCTCGGTATCTTTGAAAGACCCATTTCAAGATGCACAACCTGAACCTCACTTGCCTAAGGGTAAAGGTTATCGAACCCGAAAGTCATCAAAGATTTAGGACCCACCGCACAAAAGCCTAAGCATCAAGCGAAGGCTGAACCAAAGAAGAACTCTAAGGCACATGTTCATGCTTAAAGCTAGCACACATATCTGTAAAACGCTAAGGCACCCAGAGAGAGTAGTGGATGTATATGTTGATGTTTATGGAAGACAAATTAGCCACTCTAAAGTGATTAGAGTTGTCGGTAGATTTGGATTCCGAAAGGTACAATTTAACCTCGTAGGACCCTACACAAAATGGGTACCTAAGAATTGATCTATTTTTCGGGGAGGAAAACCAGGCACTAAGGCGATGAAAGATCACATGGCAATCGATGAGCGAGAGATGAAAAAGCTCTCGATGTATGGTATCTTGACGGTGGATGCTCAAGACATACGACAGATTCAAGAAGATGCTCATTGACTATGTTGAACAAAGAGGCCCACATATCACTTTTGGAGATAACTCAAGGAATGATCAAGGATATGGAACTTTGGAAGTCGACTCGGTTCATATCCATGGTGTTTCATATGTATCCGGATTGAAGCATAACTTGTTTGTCAATTAGCCAATTACGTGATAAAGGTTTCAATGTTGAGTTCTCCAAGAACTTATGCTTTGTGAAAGATGATACATCACGTAAAGTATTCTTGGTACAAGAAAAGGGAATGTGTATCTTCTTCGATTGGAGTTCAACTCCTAAAGATACATGTTTAATTGCTAAAAGTTCCACAGATACCGGTTGGTTATGGCATAAAAGAATGAATCACCTAAACTTCAAAACCCCGAACAAGCTTGCAAGATTAGCTCTTGTGAGAGGGTTGCCTAATGAAGTGTTGAAGAAGGAACACATTTGTGATCGTGCATTTAAAGGAAAACAAGTCAAAGCATCATTTAAAAGCAAAGTAGAAGTTTCTCTTGAGAGAATACTTGACTTTTGCATATGGATCTGTTTGGTCCTATAACACTGTGAGCACTAATGGCAAGAAATACACATTGGTAGTAGTTGATGACTACTCAAGATATACTTGGGTCATATTCTTTTCAAGAAGAAAGAGACTCGAGATAAAGTGCCAGAATTCATTGAAAAAGACTCGAAGATTGAGAAAAAATCGAGTGTGGTCAAAATCGATCGACAAAGGAACCGAAGTTTATAAATCATATCATTTTTGATTATTGTGCAAACAAATGGAATTCTACATGAAACATCACCGCAAGGACCCCTCAACAAAATGGTGTTCTTTGAAAGAAGGACGAGAACTCGAAAAGAAGTTTGCAAAGGACAATGATAATTTGAAGATATATTCCTAAAAGATTTTTTTTTGAAGTCATCAACACCGCATGCTACTCTCGAGAATAGATCCATGCCGACAAAAAAGTCAAGGCAAAAGCATTTATGAGCTTTGGAATGAAAGGAAGCCTCTTGTTTCTTTCTTTTCGTGTGTTTGGTTGCAAGTGTTTCATCTGAGAATAATGGTAAAGATCGGTTGAAAACATTTGATAGTAAAAGTCGATGAAGGAATATTCTTAGGATATTTCGAAGTTAGTAAAAGCTTTTCGAGTTTACAATTGTAGGACTCTTATTGTGGAGGAAACACCTCATGTTGTTTTTGATGAATCTGTTTTGTGTTCGGAAGAAACAGAACATGATGCAAATGAACTCGACTAAGAGGATCACCAGATTAAGCCTCGAAGCGAAAGATAAATCATCCATTGAACACGAAAAGAAGAAGTCGGTCACTATCTATGATTGGAGTGACTCGGACTCAGATAAAGAAGTTCGGGATGGAAATCGGGATGGTGAGACCCGGAAAACCAACACTCTCAAAGGTGACCAATCCGAGCAGACACGAGTTCGGACTCGTGCACGTGATGCCAATGAAGATGTGGTCACGGTGAGGCAAATTTCGAATCTATCAACCAAAGGGGAACAAATGTCTCGACAATGTTTCGAATAAATTTCCCGAGGAAGATGATTCCTTTCTCATGTTTTGTTGTTCCTCGAGTTTTCTTTGATTTAATCGAAACCTAACATTTCAAATGTTGAGGATACCATTGAAGGGGAACATCCAAGAAGGAAATGGTTAGATAGTCATCCTACAAGCAGATTGTGGGTGATCTAACTAAAGGTGTTAAGACTAGAAGGTTCCATGGAGAGAGTGCACTATTCTCATTGCTTCCTATCGGAGAAAGAACCTCTTTGAGATTGGTGAAGCTCTACAAGATTCTCCTTTGGATTCTTGCCATGCAAGATGAATTTGAATCAATTCTCGAGGAATGAAGTATGGGGGAGTGGTAGATAGACCGAGAAAAGGCACAATTTCATTGGAACCAAGTGGGTTTTCAAGAACAAAAGAGATGAAAACAACAACATTGTGAGAAACAAGGCAAGACTAGTTGCACAAGGTTATTCCCAAGAAGAAGGCTTGGATTATGATGAAACCTTTGCACCTGTTGCAAGACTAGAAGCCATCGATTGTTTCTTGCATATCTTGCCCACATGAAGTTCACGATCATCGGATGGATGTGAAAAGTGTATTTTTGAGCGGCGTGCTTAAAGAAGAGGTTTATGTGGAACAACCTCCTGGTTTCAAACAGAATGACCAAGTTTACAGGCTAAGAAAAGCTTTGTATGGCCTTAAACAAGCACCCAAACATGGTATGATATTCTTTCTCAGTTTCTTACTGACCATGGTTTTGTCAAAGGAACTGTTGATAGAACTCTGTTCAGGATAGAGGATGGGGAAGATATCTTACTAGTTAGGATATATGTTGATGACATCATTTTTGGATCTCCAAACCATCAATTTGTGTGAAAAGTTTTCAACAACGATGAAAGGCAAGTTTGAGATGTCAATGATGGGAGAGATGAATTTCTTTCTAGGACTTCAAGTGAAACAATCAAAGGAAGGAATATTCATCAACGTGCAAAGTACACCAGAGATCCGATTGCCAAATATGGTGTACAGATTGCAATGCGATTAGAATTCCATGAATACTAACTACAAGATGGATCTCGATTTCGAAGGCAAATCGATAAGTCATATCGATTATAGAGGAATCATTGGATCATTGCTCTATCTCACGACAAGTAGGTAGGATATAACATTTCTTTGTTGGGATATGTGCAAGATACCAAGCTAATCCTAAAAGGCTAGTCACATGGATCTTTGCCAAAAAGATCTTTGAAATATCTTAAGGGCACGATGAATAGAGGATTATGGTATCGGTGATGATAACCTAGAGTTAAGTGGTTACTCGGATCTTTGATTATGGAGGATCAGAATTGACTGAAGTCCACTTCAGGAACTTGTCAATTTCTAGGAAGCAAGTCGATATCTTGGTTTTCGAAGAAAGCAGGACCTCGATAGCAACAAGTACTCATGAAAATTTGAATATATGGTCTGCGAGGAAGTTGTTGCAGCTGATTCTTTGGCTCGGACAACAATTGAGGGATTATAAAGTTGTAGCCAATGAAGTACCAATATTTTGTGACAATAATAGTGCCATTGCTATTTCACAAAACCCGTATTTGCACACGGATGCAAGCATGTGGATATCGGACATCACTTCATCGAGAGATCATGTCGGAGAAGAAGGACATAAGGATGGAGAAAATTCATCTTGATAAGCGAGAGATGATATCTTGACTAAATCTTTGGCGGAATCAAGATTTCAAGAACTTTCGGTTGAATTAGGGATGCTAGAACCAGGTGTTTAGAGTAAAAATCGAAAAAATTGAAGGTTTTCGGATGCATGAAGTTTTCTCGAATCCTTACGAGAAGCTCGGAGATAAAATGGAAATATCGAATCGAGTCTCGGAAAACTTCATTAAGATCTTGAACCAATTCAAGATTACTCGATTATTATATCGACATTTTATCAAGATCAGTACTCAATAAGACTGATAGAGGGAAATTGGTCTGAAGAAGTAATGACTCATGCGATTCATTTATTGCTCAAGTAAATTCAGTAATCATTCGCAATAAATATAAAAACACCTGAGGAATATTTTTTTTGGGCGGGATCGCTTTAAATTCGAAGAAGGTCAATGATCATTTAATGCTCGCTACATTAATGACCAATGAGGATGTTTTGGCGGCTTACTTTTCGGAGATCGCTCGGTCAGATATACGATTAATCAGAAATTAATCTCAACCGTTGTTACTCACCTAACCAACACAATTCCCCACGATCTCAAGGTTATATAAACCCCAATCAGTCATTCTAGCCAAAATTTTATCAAACCCTTCGTTTCCAAATCCTCTGCAATTAAAAATCCCCTTTTGCCCAGAAATTCTCCAAACCCTAAAGCTTCACTTCTTCAATCAAACTCTAAAATGGCTCCAACCCTATTCGAGAGATTAGCAAAACCAACAAGCCGTGGTACGAGTTCGTTGTCTCACTTGAAAGCACAACCAACTCAAAGCCAGAAGAGGAGGCTCTGCATATGATTCGACTGGCTAAACTCACCCAACTAGTCGCAAACCGACCAGACCAGGAGTTTGCGAAAGAGGTAATCGAATTCATCTGTAACTTGAAGATAGATGAAGAGGGCTGTATGCATTCTAAGTTAACTGTATCACACTTAGAGTAGTCATCCAAATACGTCGATTTTGAGAGGGATCTGTATATAGTTCCGAAAAATCTGAATGATGTTTTTGAGCTCTGTGATAGAGTAGAGGATCCTACGACGTATATGTCAGGAAGAGAGCAGGAGTACTTAGATAGGATTCTTTGAGAATCTGTTAAGTTTGAGGCGACAATCGCATAAAAAGGCACTGAAGCCACAATATCGTGTGTTGATGGATATTGTGAGCAAGTGCATCATGAGTCTTCTTGGGGAGTTTTGAGCAGATAAGTACCCAAGCTCAGATTGATGGCGGCGATAGAAGCTTCACCCACCACCATGATTTCAACCGGGTGAAATTCTGATTGAGACGGTGAGTGAAAGCGGACCAAAGTTTTGAGGAAGATTGACGGGCGATCTCAATCAAAGGCAAGATCCACCATGCCACCAAAATTGCTTACATTTTGGAGATGTGCGAGAGAGGAGGAGGATATCTTCGCCAATTCGACCCCATTTCCTAAATCTAAAATTCTCCTTAAACCCATTCTTCGCAAGGAAGCGTGTCATCGGGAAAAGAGAGAAAAGAAGGTAGAATCACCTTCTGCGATTCTTTGAAAAAAGAGACCCAACAAACTAGGGGAAGGTGTTGTTGGAGGCAAAGATGGAGCGAGGAGCAAAAATGATGAAAGCAGAAGAATCTTGCTCCAAAACGCAGGAAGATTGGTGGTTCTCACCGATGAAGATGAAAGTGATCCTAAAGAGATTCAACCCGAGGGCCAAACCGCTTTCGAGTTCACCATTACAAGTGTTGGCTCGGGTTATCTCCGGTGACAGGATCGGATCGGAGGGAAGCAGTCTTTTACGAGGTGCTCGAGACATCGCCAAGATCAGATAAAATTTCTCGGGGAAATTTTCAAAGGAGCTCGAGACCTCGAGAGATGCCTACCTCGGATGTGCAGCTCAGATAGAAGAGCCAATTTCGAGTCGTCGAAGATGTGCAAGCTCGATCGACGAGCCAACTCGGACTAAACCGAGGATATACCGCCAGCCTCGTAACCCACTCGGATGTAAACCGAGGACTTGACCAAGACAAACTTCGAGATGTCTTTGAGACTCGGGGAGCGGAATATTCTTGATGAGCTCTTGAGTGATCTACTTCTTGATCGTTTAGCGTAAACTTCAAATGAACCGAGAGAGCCCGAGATGGAAGAAAGGCGAGGTCAAGAAGGCGAAAGTGGAGGAGCAAGGGGAACGGTTCATACTTGACCGATACCTCGAGCTCAAATTTCATACCCCGATCCGCAAGATATTTTCTTGATTAAGGACAATCAGATTTATCCTCAATCGGACTCTTCCGAGATGCTTGATATTGCTTTTAGAGGGGAAGATCGGTGGAATGAGGAGACGACCTTTCGACCCGACTTCTCGGGGTTCGGAAAGACAAAGCTCGGGATGAAAAACTCCGATTTTGATGATTTGGTTCGAGAGGAAGTTGGGCGAGAGGAGAGCAACGGGAAGTTGGTGCCCCAAGCGGCGGAGACAAATCTCAAGATGGAGATGGGGACCAACAGGAGATATTGAAGCGGTCTCAGATTGAAAAGGAGACTTTCATTGTCGATCAACTGGATCTAGTCAACACCGTAATGTTGATAGTACTCTTGACCGAGGCGCTTGTTGGAGACTGGAGCTCGGAATGTTTGGAGCTCAAGATGATCGGACAACACAGGGGGTACAAAAGATTCCGAGATTGATCTCACTCGACGATAGAAAACTTGAGAAGGTTGAGCCAATGATGATCAAGATTGCTCGGATGGAAGAAACGTTGGCCAATCAAGCTCAAAAGATGGGACGGTCTTAGTCACTCTTGAATCGGTGCAAATTCAAAACACTCTAGCCACCCGGATGACCTCCATGGAAGGAAAGTTGAATGAGAAGTTTGGAGGAGTCAATCTTGAGTTAAGGACGAACCGAAGCAAAAACACCAGAAAGTTCTCGATTTCCTAGAGGTGAAACCGCGTAAAAGAATGAGGTGCTAATCAAGTCTACATTGTTGAGGAAATGAGCTCAATGCTCATGACCAAGATAAAGAGATGTTCAAAGCACTCTCGGCCCGGTTGCCCACTTACTGAAAAAGAATTTTACGTGGCCAAGAACCATCTAAGGAGGTGGAAGACGAACAAGATCGGAGATAGCGGGGAGAAGTTTGTTGTGTGAGCAAAGAGCAATATCACATGGACACAACACTCTCTGGGCTTCTTCCAAATTACGGTGCAAGAAGGGGGGAAAAGGAAAGTCAAGATCTCGGAAAGTTCATGGCACGTACATTGGAGAAGAAGGCTCGAAAGATCTTTGAAATGTATAATCTAGCAAAAGCCTTTAAAGAAGCTCTGAGCTCTTGAGAAGTTAAAGTTCGCTCAAGTAGAAAAGCCTATCTACACTCGAAGTTTCGAAAGCAAGCTATGCTTGATGTTGCAAGAGAGAAACCGAAAAGCTTAGAGCAAAGGTTAGAACAAGCCAGCCAGCTCTTTGAATCGCTTATGAAGAGGAAAGCCTTGGGCGTTGTTCAACTCGAAAAGCAAGCGTGCAAAGGCTTCTAAGCCAATCCGAGAAAAACGATTACGGATGATGAAGAAACAGAACAACCCGGTGGAATCGAGTCTCAACCTCGGAAGAAAGTCTTCAACACGAGAAATGCTCAAGACACTCCAAGAAGAACAAGCTAAGAAAGCTGCTGCTTCGGTCTCAGGAACGTCTGTGATCAGAAAGAAGATAGACGAAGAGCAGAAGCGAAGGAGTGATTTCAGGAAGTTTGCGAGCAAGAGGAAAGGAACATCAAAAGCACTAAAGTGGCCCCACGTTGATAAATGGATGCCTATCAAACTCAACGATATGTGGGAAGAAGTCAAGAGAACCTTGTGGTTCAATTATGATGTTCTCAGGGAATGGAGAGGGGAAAGCTCAGATCAGAATGAAGCTTTCATTGAATATCTTCTTATCTTCTATCTAAAGTATCTCAGAGTTTGGATTAACTGCGGATGAAGGAGAGGTACGAGATAGTAGCCCACGGTCCATATTCCTATCCACCTCCAAAACTTGATAATGGCTTGGTGAATGAGAAGGCCATTAATCAAGAGATTGCTTTCGATATCTTTGGTCGATTGGGTTTAACAGGAAACAGTCCGGACATCATCAAGGAAAGAAATGAGCTGAAGAAGAGATTTTTCGGAATGTTTGACCTGGAGGTGCCCGCTGATGAAGTTGAGAATGAAGCAAACTGAAGAGCAGAAGACTGAAGAGCCAAAATCAGAAGACTGAAGACAGAAGACTCAGAAGATTTTGTAATCGTTAAATTTTGTCTTTTTAATTTTGTTGATAAACTCATTGTAATATGTAACGGGATACCAATCATCAATGAAGATTTATCATTATGCTCAAAAGATAATATCTCATTATCTTATTTACATGTCTTTTATTTTGATATGCCTGAATGAATGTCTCTGAACCGATTGTATGTTGATAAGGGAGAAATTGTTTAAGTATTTGGTAATGAACTAGTTAAAGAGATTCATTCTTCAAGAAATTTTGAATGATTAAACTGTTGAGAAACTCTGAAATTGTTGAGAGATTCTCTGATTTAAGAAATTGTTGGGAGACAACCAATCTTGTAATAGGATAAACTGAAACCTGAGTATAGGTTATTTGTTTGTTGGGAGATGAATTTTAATAAATATTTATGATTTTGATTAGATCCCAAAACCCCTGAGTATGACATGTTCAGAATGATCTTGATAGTTGAGTCAGGATTCAGTTTTTAGAATATTCAGGATGTTATCTGCATAATGTATAGTCGTGAGATATAGTTCGGGATAGTTCTTGAAGACTCGATGGGATCTTGAAATGGCGAAGACTTCGAGAAGACTTCGATTACATCACCAATTATAAACTACAAAGATTGAAGACCACGAAGACTCAAGACACAAAGACACAAAAAGACCGAGGAACTAAAGATCAAGAATCTTTGAAGGCACAAGAATTATCGAAGACTCGAAGAAGGTCTTGAATGCTCAGTATGAACCTGAATGTTCCGAGGCACTGAATATATCTATTTGAAGGATGCAATATTGAGAAAATCGCGATTCCTTAGAATGTTAGATATCTGCCAAGACATTCAAATGCAGACAAAAGGAACTAAGTCAGAAGTATTGTTAAGGTTATATCAAACTCAGAGTTTGTAACCAAAAATAGCCGTTGAAGGTGTCTACCTTTAACTGGAGACAAAAGTCAAAAAGAGGAAGACAACATCAGACCATACCATAATCGACAAAGGATGTGGGACTCTGAAAAAGATGTCAGATGTACAAAAGTTTCAGACTGCAAAAAGTGAAGACCGGCTACATGAAAGGCTATTGCCTAGAAAGTGTTAGGGAGTTTCAAACCCTACATATAGCCGTTTCACACACCACAAGAGGGAACTCACGAAGCTGTCTCTCCAACGGATAGTTTTTAAGAGTGACCTTGGTGTATGCCTATAAATACTGGTGACCCTCTACATTGTAAGGTGACGGGAAATTTATACGCAACTTAAGAGCTCAAGCCTATTCTTGTAAAAGATAAAAGCACTCGAAAAACTTAGAATTTCCCAAGTGCTTCAATATTGAAGAGAGCTCACTATACTAAGCCTAGCTTGATAAGAATTATCCAAAGCTTAATCGAGATATCCTAACCCTTTGCATTGTGCTTCATTGTAAAGGATATCTCATCCTAGTTAGAAACCAACCAAGAAACCCCAAACCCTTGTGAAGGTAGTTGGAGTGTGTTTGTTGGTGAGAAGTGTTGTAAAGAGTTAGTAAACTACACGGAGTAGTCAGAAAACTCTAGAGGAGAAGTTAGTAAGCTACAGGGGTAGTCTGAAAGCTTGTGTGTGATTGAGTAAGTAAACTACGGAGGTAGTCAGAAAGCTCAAGGTCGGGTTGAGTAAGTAAACTACGTGGAGTAGTCAGAAAACTCAGGGCCGAGTTGAGTAAGTAAACTATGAGGTAGTCAGAAAGCTCGAAGTTGATAGTGAATTTTCCGAAGAAGAGTCGGGGAGAGTGGGCGTAGGAGCTTGAGTCTACGAACCACTATAATTCTTTGTGTTCTTTATTGCTTTCCTTATCTGTGCTTATCTGTTGCATTGACTTGATTTTGAAAGCATACTTTTCAGCGATATTGGTTGGAATCAATCCCTTTGAAGTTGCATAAGTGAATCACGGACCTAATCACTATTTCATAAAGGGAAGGTTTTCAAAGAAAGCTTAAAAGCGAGTATAAACTAAGGGCCAACCATTCCGCCTGTTGAGTAAGCTAGAACGGATAGTTACCAAACCTGAACGCGTACTCTTTCGAGGGTTCGATAAGTTAGTTATCCGATCCAAGCAACTCAGGATCTCTGACACTCAGGACTCAGTTAGGATTATCTGAGGTTTCTGAAAGCAGCTCAGGATCACTGTCTCAATAGACTTTGACTCAGAGCGATCTGTGCTTCTCAGAACCTAATCTTCAGGATTATCTGACCCAAGCTGACCTCAGTAAGAAAAAGTTTTAAAAACACTGAACACGTGTATTCCCCCCCATACACGTGTAAGACTCGTTTGCACCGGGACCAACACGCATGCTTAGGATTTACGTGGATTATGTGTACGCATGTTGTTTATTTGCTTATTAATTATTATGTTGAATTGATTTAGGATTAATTCATGTTAGTAATTAATTAATTAAAATATGTATTTAAATTCATCTCGAATAGATCCGGGCACCCCTAATTTCCCAACAACTGGTATCAGAGCCTCAGTTTCGAGCTCTGTATTTAAATTGTTATTTAAATTATGTTGGCCATTAAATTTTATTGAAAATTGGATAGTAGAATTGTTAGATATGTTTTGCAGGTATCCAATTGTCATGGTATTTAATGTGTTTTATTTACATGCGTATGTTTTGGTTTTAATTCGACTCGTTCGAATTTATTTTTCTCTTGAGAAATCCACGAGTAGATTAGGCTATTTGATTTGTTCAATGTAATAGACTAGTCTAGATTTAGGTTTATTTATTTTCTCGTTAAATAAATTGTAACCTGATCGAAGACAAAGACGGAGACGAGGAGTTGAACGGATACGAACCAGACGCCACCGTGACGCCAGACGCTCTGGCTAGGGCGCACGGGGAGGCGAGGCACGGGCCAAGACGGGGGCGCCCCGATTTCGAGGCGGGATCAGCTAAGGGGCGCGGCCGAGGCAGGCCGAGGCACCGGCGCGACGCTGGGCGAGGTCATGGTGACGAGGTCGGGACGGGCGAACGCCAAGCATTACACGATATAAATCGACCGTACCCCACACGATTTATAAAAAAAAACTTTTTACAAATCAATCAATTACACAATAAATCAAGAGCCTGAAGCTCTGATACCACTTTTGGAATTTACTAGCTCGTAAAGCAGTTAAACATGCGCAATAGAATAAACAAACTCACAACGAATTTACAATTGTATAATTGAAATAACAGAATACGTAAAGGAATTCTTATAGTGCTTCATAAGCAATCTCCTCAACTACGATATCCACATAATCCCCGTTCACAGATCCGCACAGATTTGCCAGCGTTGAATCCCCGTATGAATTTGCTAGGAAAATTCTACACTAGATATTTTATGGAGAAATATAATTCTTGTATTATTAATGAATCCCCAATGACTCATATATATAGGAGAAGTCCAACTTAAATCTTAAGATATCTTCATTAGGAAATAAAATCTATAATCTTACAAATCAAATCCAATGGATTTGATTTCCCTATATATAATTTCCTAAAATAATATTCCTTATATTATTTTGGGATTCCTATTTAATTAAATCCAATTTAATTAATAGTAATAATAATTAATTCTAAATATAATTATTATTAATTCTCCATAAATTAAATATTAAATCCAATTTAACATTTAATTAACCAACTATAATCTGTAAAGGGGAATTACTTGTTGTGTGACCCATAGACCCTTATATATCGAGCGATTAGTCAAACTAACGGTCTTAATTGAACCCTAGACAATAAATCAGACATTCTCAATATATAAGGTACGTTGCGAGGTATTTGCAATAATGTGTAACATTACATAGAACATGATGAAGTGTCTATTCAAATAACTTAATCATATTTTCTCATTACGCTAATTGATCACGTATGTCACATCAGGACACCATTCCAAATGTGACTTGCATTGGCCAATGACTAACGATCCAATTAGTATGAGAAGACGAGTATTCTCTTTAAATCCACTTTGAGGAATGAATCATTTTCTTGGCTCAACTACTACGCACATGCACTTCGTGATGAACACAATCCATGTCATATCTACCCATTAAGGTGCAAGTGTCGGTCATGGTCAAAGTTCACCACTCCATACATGTCGTGCATATTGACCTCAAGTCAGAGGAATATCACATCGCTCCCACTAACCGAGACACCCGTAGACACTTAAGTGGAGTAACATCAAATGGTTTCTTGGATGAGTATACCAATACCCTCTAAGATATCTGTGCATCCATCATGAGGTACCTAGTATCTCGTAGTAAGTGAGAACTACTACACTCTCTAAGTGCATCGAGTATTATATCCTTACATATGATTGTCTCTAGAACACTAATACTAACACTTACATGGTCATTTAATACATATTATTAAATTAAATATAAAGACAAGATTAATATATGACATTTAATTTTTTTTAAATAGTGAAAAACGAAAACTATTTTAAGACAAAAATTATTCTCTAAAGAAACAAATAAAACAGGACATAGAGAGTAATAATACAAAACTAAGGATACCATATGAATATCTTGATTAAATTAATACAATAATATGTATTAGACGGTAATAAATTAACTATTGTCTTATGTTAAATTAATACAATTGTTGGTCCCGGTGAAAACGAGTCTTACACGTGTATGGGGGGGGGAATACATGTGTTCAGTGTTTTTAAAAAAAATTCTTTACTGAGGTCAGCTTGGGTCAGGTTGTCCTGATGATTTGGTCCTGAGAAGCACAAATCGCTCTGAAGTCAAAGTCTATTCGAGGCAGTGATCTGAAATTTGCTTTCAGATACCTCAGATAATCCCAACTGATCCTGAGTTTTCAGAGATCCTGAGCTGCTTGGATCAGATAACTAACTTACTGAACCCTCAGAAGAGTAAGTTCAGTTTGGTAACTATCTGTTCTAGCTACTCAGATGTGCGGAATGGTTGGCCCTAAGTTTATACTCGTTTTAATGCATTTGCTGAAAACCTTCCTTTTAATGGAATAGTGATTAGGCTGTGATTCAGTTCAGATGCAACTTCAGTGGATTGATTCCAACTGAATATCAGTGAAAATATGCTTTCAGTTTAAGATATGCAACAGTTAATCAAAGAAATACAGAAAACAAAGAACACATCAAGTTATAGTGGTTCAGAGACTCAAGCTCCTACGTCCACTCTCTCTGACTCTTCAGAGAAATTCACTAATCACCTCCTAAGGTTTTCTGACTACCTCTGTACTTTACTAACCTTTCTATTTTGAGCTTTCTGACTACCTCTGTAGTTTACTAACTCAAAACACACACAAGCTTTCTGTCTATCCAAGATAGATTACTCACTTCTCCTCTAGAGCTTTCTGACTACCTCCTTGTAGTTTACTAACTCTTTACAACTCCAATCTCACCAACAATCACACTCAAACTACCTTACAAAGGGTTTGGGGGTTTCTTGGTTGGTTTCCAACTAGGATGAGATATCCTTTACAATAAATAACAATGCAAAGGCTAGGATATCTCGACTAAGCTTTGGATATATCTTATCAAGCTAGGCTTAGTGGAATGAGCTCTCTTCGATATAAAGCACTTGGGAAATTCTTGGTTTTTCGAGTGCTTCAACTTGCAATAATAAGTTTGAGCTCTTGAGTTGCTTACAAATTTCCCGTAACCTTACAATGTAGAGGGTCACAAGTATTTATAGGCATACACCAAGGTCACTCTTGAAAAACTATCCGTTGGAAGAGATAGCTTCGTGAGTTTCCTCTTATGGTGTGTGAGAAACGGCTATATTTAGGGTTTGACACTCCCTAACACGTTTTAGGTAATAGCATTTCATGTAGCCGGTCTTCACTTTTTGCAGTCTGGAACTTAGTACTTCTGACATCTTTTTGTTGACTGTCATTTGTCGATGTCGATATTATGCGATGTTGTCTTCCTCTTTTTGACTTTTGTCTCCAGTTAAAGGTAGACAACTCAACGACTCTTTCTGGTTACAATCTCTGAGTGATATAACCTTAACAATACTTTGTCTTAGTTCCTTTTGTCTGCATTTGAATGCCTTGGCAAATATCTATTTTTCTAAGGAATCACGATCTTCAAGATTGCATCCTTGGATATATATTTTCGATTGCCTCGGAACATTGGGTTTATCTTGAGCATTGAAGACATTCTTGAGTCATCGATAATTATTGTGCCTTGATATTCTTGATCTTGATTCTTTAGTCTTACATCTTACGTGTCTTGAGTCTTACGAGTCTTGAGGTCTTCGAGTCTTCGTGGTCTTCGAGTCTTGAGTATTCTTAGTCTTCACAGATATCTTGACCGATATCTTTGAGTCTTCATCTTTGAGTCTTGATTCCTCGATTTCATCTTGAGTTTTGATATCTCGATTTCATCTTTGAAACTTGAAACTTCGATTTCATCTTGAAACCGGTTTCTTGAAACTTCTTGAGTTCTTCAGAATCTTTAGATCCTAACCTGATCTATATCTGCTGACTATACATTTTGCAGATATCATCCTGAATACACTCAAACTGAATCCTGACTCAACTATCAAGATTATCCTGAGCATGTCATACTCGGGGGTTTTGGGATCTAATCAAAATCATATCTTTATTAAATTCATCTCCCAACAATTTCCCCCTTTTTGATGATGCCAAAACCTATCTTGTTACAAAACATTAACCTATACTCAGGTTTCAGTTTTATCCTATTACAAGATTGGTTTTATCTCCCAACAATTTCCATACATAATGAGTCTCCTAACAATTAATCTCCCAACAATTTCTTCAGTAATGAATCTCTCAAAGGATTCATCACCAAATACTTAATTTCCCAACAATTAATTCAGAGATAATCATTCAGGCATATCAAAATTAAAAGACATGTAAATAAGATAATGAGATATTATCTTTTGAGCATAAATGATAAGTTTTCATTGATGATAGGTAGACTGTTACAAGTTACAATGAATCTTATCTGAACAAAATAAAAAAGATAAGAAAAAATAAAGGATTACATGAATCTTCTGAGTCTTCATCTTCTGTCTTCTTCTGCTCTTCAGCTCGGCTCTTCAGTTCGACTCTTCAGTTCTGATCTTCTTCCACCTCATCAGCAGGGACTTCAAGGTTGAACATTCCGTAATATCTTCTTTTCAGCACATCTCTCTCTTTAATGATATCAGGATTGTTCCCTGTCAGACCTAAGTGAATGGAGTACTGAGTGATCTCTTGAGCA
This sequence comes from Stenogyne calaminthoides, assembly GCA_037126765.1. Taxonomy (NCBI): domain Eukaryota; kingdom Viridiplantae; phylum Streptophyta; class Magnoliopsida; order Lamiales; family Lamiaceae; genus Stenogyne; species Stenogyne calaminthoides. Next base: position 10,599,779 of record JBBCBC010000002.1, on the reverse strand, counting down.
ATGGCTTTCTCATTTACACAGCCATTCTCCAGCCTGGGAGGAGGGTACACGTATGGACCAGGGGCGGTTATCTGCACCTTTCCTTCATCCACAAGATTTATCCAGCCTTGAAGATATTTAGGATAGAAGGTCAAGAGATAGTCAATGAAAGCCTCATTGGGATCTGAGCTCTCCCCTCTCCATTCTCTGAGCACATCATAATAGAACCAAAAAGTTCTCTTAATTTCTTCCCATGCATCGTTGAGCTGGACTGGCATCCATTTGTCAACATGCGGCCATTTCTGTGCTTTTGTGTTCCCTCTCCTCTTGCTTGCGAACTTTTTGAATCCACTCCTTCTTTTCTGCTCTTCTTCTACCTTCTTTCTGATCACTGGTACACCAGAAACAGAAGCAGCAGTTTTCTTTGCTTGTTCGATTTGGAGTGTTTTCAGAGCACTTCTGGTATTGAAGACCTTCTTCTTTGGCTCAACCTCAGATTCTTCAATTTCCAGCATCAGCTTTCTCTGAATTGGCTTAGAAGTCTTTGCTCTTTTGCCCTCAGGCTCTTCCATCGCCACAGCCTTTCTCTTGATGGGCAATTCTGCACCAGCTAGGCTTGTACCAATTGTTCCTCTACCACTCAATTTCTCTATAGCAACTTCTTGCATTGTTTCCTCTGAAACCTGAGTGTAGATTAGCTTCTCCACCTTCTTGAATTTTAGCTTCTCAGTGGCCTCGATCTCCTTCATGGATTCGGCAATGATTTTCTTTTCAGCATCCTTGACAACCTTGCCTTTCAAAGTATGTTCCAATAAATCCACGAGATCGGCTCGGTCTAATAGGACCCCCTTCTTGGAACCATACTCTATCATAATTGAAGCTTTGGAGAGTGTTGTGTCCATATGGTATTGTTCTTTACTGACACTCCGCACCTCCCCTGCCATCTGATCTTGCTCCTCCTCGAGCCTCCTAAGGTGGTTCTTCACCACAGAGAATTCTTCAGATAAATGAGCAAATTATATTGTGTCTATCAGAGAGCTTCCTTGAACATGGAGGAACAACAAGAAAAGGTTTCATCTTGGTCATGAGCATTGAGCTCATTTCCTCAATTGGCATTCTTCACCAAAGATCTCATTCTTCTCTACCAACTTTGCTTCTAGAATTTGAGTTTGCTCACGATGCTTACAAACTTGACTCTGCATTAAGCTTCGGCCTTGACCCCCTCCATCTTCTCTTCTAACTTTCCTTCCATGGAGATCTTTTTCATCTTTCCAAAATCATTATCATGAAAAGTATCTCACAAGTAGCACAAGTTTTTAGGATAAAGTTTCGAAGAAGAACTTCGATCTTTCAATCTTTCGAGTTTGGTTGGCCAATACCTCTAAATCGTTTTTCGAGCAACTTTGGTGGGGATTGGCTCAACCTTCTCCATCTTCACCATCATCGGGGTGAGATCAATATCATGAGCATATTTGATCGGTTGTGCCTCCGAGTTAAAATTTGGCTGTTCATCACGAGTCTCAGTTAGAACACGAAGCTTGATTGATTAAGTATCTCAAATCTCCTGCTGGGAAGCCTTTTCCCTCGGGGGGGACTTCGATCTGAGTCTGGGATTCACCTTTAAGCAGGTGTCCACGAGCCTCGTCATCAGATATCAAGATATCGGACATTCTGATTTAAAGATAGGAACCGATTTAATCCCGCATAATTATCAATAGTGCCAAAAAGTTACGAAGGCTAACTCAATCTGAGGATGTTAAACAGCTGATCGACAAGATCGATTGAGTCTTTCTCCTTCGAGATTGACTCTCATCATCCCCTTGTTGGTCCCCATCCCGAGATTTGTCTTTGGAGCTCGGGCACCAACTTCAAAGAATCCTCTCAAAGAACCTTCCTTTTCACAAGCTCATCAAAGTCCGAGATTTTCATCGAGCTTGGTTTTTGGAATCTGAAACCGGGAGGTTGTTCTACATAAACCTCTTCCTTAAGCACACCGTTCGAGAATGCACTCTTCACATCCATTTGATAGGTATGTGAACTTCATGTGGGCAGCATATGCACTAGTCTTGCAACTGGTGCAAAGGTTTCATCATAATCCAAGCCTTCTTCTTGGGAATAACCTTGTGCAACTAGCCTTGCCTTGTTTCTTACAATGTTGTTGTTTTCATCTCTTTTATTCTGGAATACCCACTTGGTTCCAATGATATTGTGCCTTTCGGTCTATCTACTAGCTCCATACTTCATTCCTTGAGAATTGATTATTTCATCTTGCATTCATCTGAGAATGAATAATCCAAAAGGAATCTTGTAGAAGCTTCTTCAATCTCGATGAAGCTCTTTCTCTCGATAGGAAAGCGATAGAATAGTGCACTTTCACCATGGAACCTTCTTGTTTTGACACCTTCAGTTAGATCACCCACAATCTGACTTGTAGGATGACTATCTAACCATCTTCTTCTAGATGTTCCCCCTTCAATAGTATCCTCAACATTTGAAATGTTAGGTTCAGTTAGTTCAATAAACTCAGGGAACAACAAAAAAGGAGAAAGGGAATCATCTTCCTCAGGGGAGATTCTATTCCGAGAACATTATCGAGACATTTGTTCCCCTTTGGTTGATAGATTAGAAATTTGCCTCATTTGTGACCACATCTTCATTGGCATCACGTGCACAGTGCAGGCGGGGTATGCATTCAGGGTTAAGTCGACTTCATTGTGTTGGTTTTCCTTCAGTGAAGACTTTCCATCCTGAGTTTCATCATCCTGAGTTCCATCCTGAACTTCTTTATCTGAGTCTGAGTCACTCCAATCATAGATGGTGACTTCTTCATTTCGAGTTCGATGGATGTTTTGTCATTCTTTTTCGGGCTTAATCTGGTGATTCTCTTGGTCGGTTCTTACGCATCATGTTCTGTTTCTTCCGAACACAAGTAGATTCATCAAAAAACAACATGAGGTGTTTCCTCCACAATAAGAGTTCTCTGATTTGTAAACTCGAAAGCTTTCTTGATTTGAGAATATCCTAAGAATATTCCTTCTTCGCCTTTGCTATCAAATGTTTTCAACCCGATCTTTACCATTATTGTGTATGAAACACTTGCAACCAAACACACGAAAAGAAAAAACAAGAGGCTTCCTTTCATTCCAAAGCTCATAAGGTGTTTTGCCTTGACTCTTGGTCAGCATGAATTTGTTCTGTGAATAGCATGCAGTGTTGACAGCTTCAGCCCAAAATCTTTTAGGAATATCAGCTTTATCTATCATTGTCCTTGCAGTTTCTTTCAGAGTCCTGTTCCTTCTTTCAGCAACACCATTTTGTTGAGGGGTCCTTGCAGCTGATGTTTCATGAGTATTTCCATTTGCTGCACAATAATCAGATATAATATGGTTTATAAATTCAGTTCCTTTGTCACATCTGATTTTGACCACACTCAGATTTTTCTCAATACTGAGCCTTTTGAAGAATTGAGGCGACTTTTATACGGGTCTCTTTCTTACTGGGTAAGAATATGACCCAAGTATATCTTGAGTAGTCATCAACTACTACTAGTGTGTATTTCCTGCCATTAGTGCTCACTGGTGTTATTGGACCAAAAAGATCCATATGCAACAACTGAAGTATTCTTTCAGTAGAAACATCTACTTTGCTTTTAAAAGATGCTCTAATTTGTTTTCTTTTTGCACGCATCACAAATATGTTCCTTCTTGAACACTTCATTAAGCAACCCTCTCACAAGAGTTAATCTTGCAAGTTTATTCAGGGGTTTTGAAATTCGGTGATTCATTCTTTTTATGCCATAACCAAGCGGGTATCTGTGGAACTTTTGCAACCAAACATGTATCTTTAGGAGTTGAAATCAATCGATTGAAGATACACATTTCCTTTTCTAGTACGGTCGGTAATATTTTACGTGAGATATCATCTTTCACATAACATAAGTTTTTAGAGAACTCAACATTAAAACCCTTATCACGAAATTGGCTTATTGAAAGCAAGTTATGCTTCAATCCATATACATATGAAACACCATGGATATGAATCGAAGTCAATTTCCAAAGTTCCATATCCTTGATCGTCCTTGGAGTTATCTCCAAAAAGTGATCGAGGGCCTCTTTTGTTCAACATAGTTTGAGTATCTTCTTGAATCTATCATATGTCTTGAGCATCCTTTGTCAAGATACCATCTGTTGAGGGCCATTTCATTACGCTTTCATCGGTCTTTATGTGATCTTCAATTTCCAGTGCCCTTTGTTTTCCTCCCGAAAAAAGCAGATCAATTCTTAGGTACCCAATTTGTGTAGGGTCCTACAAGGTTATTTTGTACCTTCGGAATCCAAATCTAGCCGACAACTCTAATCACTTTAGAGTGGGTGATTTGTCTTCCATAAACATCTACATACACATTTACTACAAAAAACGTAAAGGGGTGCCTTAGCGGTTTCTCGTGTTTGAGTGCTAGCCTTAGCATGAACATGAGTTTTTGAATTTTTCTTTGGTTCATGCTTACTTGTTTTCATTTGCTTTGGCTTCTGTCTGCGTTTACGGGCACATGTCGGGTGCGAATCTTTGTTGATTTCGGGTTAGGCAAGTGGGGTTCAAAGGTTGCTGTCTTGAAAATTTGGGTCTTTCAATTATCTTTGAGGACTTGGTCTCTTGATTGAGAATGTCTCTGTTGAGTGTTTCTCTTTGAAGATTCTTCCGATAGCTTCGGTCAGAAATCCTTTCGGGGTTTGCATTCTTAGCTGAGGCTTTGAAGTACTTGCACGAATTTTTTCAATCGAGTGCTCGGGTTTTCTAGCCTTCACCGAGGTTTGGGCTTTCTTACGATCATTCGGTTTCTTTGGAACCATAGGTCCTTTTCCTTGTCTAACACCTTGGGCATTTCTTGAGTTTGAAGTGTAGGTGCATTTGGTTTTACAAAGATTGTCTTCTTGCTACTTGATGCAAACATTCGGATGACCTTGTGAGGTTCCCCTGGAATGTATCCCAATCCAGATTTTATAGTGGCGAGATCTCTAGTAACTCTGAATTTCATCTATTACTTTAGAGCGATATTCAATAGAGTTAGTTTCTTCTATGCGCACTATCCTCGAGAGTTCTGTAGAGTTTTCATGCTTCTCGGAGAGGTCATTGAATTTAGTTACGATCAATTTGAATCTCTTGATGGATTTCTCTAGCTTTTCGATTAAAGGTCACTATCAACTTCTCTTTCTCTCGAGAGTTGTACTTCGAGAACATCCAGTTCATCAAGTAGCTCTCATTAATTGAGAAGTGATTTGAGTATTGCTAGAGTCTTTCCACTTAAGATTTTGAGGGCCTTGAGTTCTTATTACGCTCTTGAGTTTCATTTAGCGAGTTCTTGTAAAACAACATAGTCCTTCATCGATTCTCAAAAGAATCCATCAGTCAAAAAATCAAAACAAATGCGAATTTTCAATGGAACTTGACAACTCTTGTCTTTAGTGTAGGAGCAACAACAGAGAAAGAAGAGTTTACCTCCTCAATAGCCATTAGGCAGATGTCATCACTTTCCTTTGTCGAGAATATTTTATCGAAGAGCTAGATCCTCCTCGTAATGAATGTTCTTCTACAACCATGATCTTTTTGCTAGAGAACTTCTTGTCTCTTTTAGCTTTGTCTTTCTCTTCTCTCCATGCTTTTCGGTCGGGACAATCATCTTTGGAAGTGACCTTTCTTTTGGCAATCATTAGCATCTGTTGGCATCATCATCCCGATAACTTTCTTCTTTGGACTTGGAGTCCTTCTTTTACGGATGAAGATCCTTCAACTTTTCAGTCTTTTTTCTCTTCTCGGTTGGTTTGTCCTCGGGTTTCTTCCGGTACTTGTGATTCTGTAATAGTTTTTGTATTTTCCATATCGATTATTAAGTCTTTTTCAAACCTCCTTGCCATCGGTCTTTAGCTTATCCTCAAGCTCATCCCGATTTTTAGCAAGGGAGTTCTCGAACTCTCTAGTTTTCTGAGGTTTTATCCTTGGCTTTGAAAGCCACATTCTTACTAGATGATGAATCATCTTTCTTTGTCGACCTTTTAGATTTCTTATCAATTACGAACTCATAGGCCTTCATTTCGGAGAAGACTTGTTGATATGGCATTGAATTAATATTTTTGGTGTTTTCAATCACCCACGGCATGTATATCCCATTTCTTAGAAAGACCTCTAAAAATTTTCAATGCAACTTCTCTCTGTGGATATTTCTTTCCAAGTGCATTTAGATCATTCATAATCTTTAGTGAATCGACTTCCAATTTGTCTATAAATTCACCATCATCCATTTCAAAACTATCAAACTTTCCAATTGCAATCTGAAAGTTTGTTTTCCTTGATATGATCGTGCCTTGGCACATTCTGACTAGTGTATCCCAAATTTCTTTTTGCGATATTACGGTGAGAGATCATTCCCATCACACCATCATCAATTATCTTTGTATAGTGTGTCTTTAGCAATATAGTCTAGATTGACTAACTTCCTCTCCTCGAGTGGAGTTGGGGTTGGTCATCGGACTTAGGAAATTCGATGCAGGATCGTTTCTCTCATTTTACATTCCTGCTGGGATTCACCACGAAGAAATTGGAATGGCCTTCAGAGACCACTCTCCACTACGTTCATGTTTAGAATACAGGTGAGCTGCATTCTCGATCTCCATAAATCATAGTTCTCATCGAGAACATGGGAAGTTTATTAGAAGACATTTTATCTGAGTCTTTTAAGAATTGACCAAATAAGATCGATTCGGATAGACCACAAGTATTTTTAGCAAATAAAACTTTGGTCAACAAAATGAAGTGGTCAAGTTGAACCCGCTCTCGATACCACTTGTTGGTCGGTGAAAAATGAGTCTTACGTGTATGGGGGGGCGAATACACGTGTTCGATGTTTTTAAAACTTTTTCTTTCTTGAGGTCGACTTGAGTCGAGGTTGTCCGATGATTTGGTCTGAGAAGCACAAATCGCTCTGAGTCAAAGTCTATTCGAGGCGGATGATCTGGAAATGCTTTCGATAAGATACCTCGGATAATCCCAGCCCCGATCTGAGTTTTCGAAGCCAGAGATCTCGTTTCATCTTGGATCGGATAACTAACTTCTTGAACCCTCGGAAAAAGAGTAAGTTCGGTTTGGTAACTATCTGCATTTCTAGCTACTCGGATAAATGCGGAATGGTTGGCCCTAAGTTTATACTCGTTTTAATGCTTTTCTTTGAAAACCTTCCTTTTAATGGAATAGTGATTAAATCTTTTGTGATTGGTTCGGATGCAAAAGATTGGATTGATTCCAACCCTGAATATCGGTGAAAATATGCTTTTCGGTTTAAGATATGCAAACAGTTAATCAAAGAAATCTGAAAACAAAGAACACATCAAGTTATAGTGGTTTTCAAGAGACTCAAGCTCCTACGTCCACTCTCTCTGACTCTTCAGAGAAATTCACTAATCACCTCCTAAGGTTTTCTGACTACCTCTGTAGTTTACTAACCTTTCTATTTTGAGCTTTTTGACTACCTCTGTAGTTTACTAACTCAAAACACACACAAGCTTTCTGTCTATCCAAGATAGATTACTCACTTCTCCTCTAGAGCTTTCTGACTACCTCCTTGTAGTTTACTAACTCTTTCTAACTCAATCTCACCAACAATCACACTCAAACTACCTTACAAAGGGTTTGGGGGTTTCTTGGTTGGTTTCCAACTAGGATGAGATACCATTTACAATAAATAACAATGCAAAGGCTAGGATATCTCGACTAAGCTTTGGATATATCTTATCAAGCTAGGCTTAGTGGAATGAGCTCTCTTCGATATAAAGCACTTGGGAAATTCTTGGTTTTTCGAGTGCTTCAACTTGCAATAATAAGTTTGAGCTCTTGAGTTGCTTACAAATTTCCGTAACCTTACAATGTAGAGGGTCACAAGTATTTATAGGCATACACCAAGGTCACTCTTGAAAAACTATCCGTTGGAAGAGATAAACCGTGAGTTTCCTCTTATGGTGTGTGAAAGCGGCTATATTTAGGGTTTGACACTCCCTAACACATTTTAGGTAATAGCCTTTCATGTAGGTCTTCTTTTTGCGATCTTGGAACTTAGTACTTGACATCTTTTCATTGACACTTGTCATTTGTCGATTATGCACTCTCTCGATATTATTTGATGTTGTCTTTCTCTTTTTTGACTTTTGTCTCCGAGTTAAAGGTAAGACAACTCAGCGACTCTTTCTAGTTACAATCTCATGGTTCCAGTGATATAACCTTAACAATACTTTGTCTTAGTTCCTTTTATGCGCATTTGAATGTCTTGGCAAATATCTATTTTTCTAAGGAATCGCGATCTTCCGATATTGCATCCCGGATATATATTTTTCTAGATGTTGCCTCGGAACATTGGGAGGTTTATCTTGAGCAAAAGAAGGTACATTCTTGAGTCATCGGTAATTCATTTGTTTCCCCTTGATAGATTCTTGATCTTGATTCTTGATCTTACGTCTTACGTGTCTTGAGTCTTGAGGAACTTACGTGTCTTCAAAGTCTTCTGAGTCTTCAGGGTCTTCGAGTCTTTGGGTCTTATTCGAGTCTTACGAGTCTTCCATCAGATATCTTGACCGATATCTTGAGTCTTCATCTTTGAAGTCTTGATTTCTCGGTTTCATCTTGAGTCTTGATATCTCGATTTCATCTTTGAAACTTGAAACTTGATTTCATCTTTGAAACCGGTTTCTTGAAACTTCTTGAGTTCTTCATAATCTTTAGATCCTAACCCGATCTATATCTGCGACTATACATTTTGCGAGATATCATCCGGATATACTCAAAGGTCGGTTCCTTTGAATCGACTCAACTATCAAGATTATCCTGAGCATGTCATACTCAGGGGTTTTGGGATCTAATCAAAATCATATCTTTATTAAATTCATCTCCCAACAACAATACATGTATTAGATGGTCTTATGTATGAGTAGAGATGTTTAAAGGGTCATGATCTGTAGGGCTGGCCCATTTAAACCGAAAAAAATCAAGGTTTATAGAGCTAAGCTTTTTCAGGATCGTTTATCGTGAACTGGTAAGGCTCTGGACCGTTTAGCCCAAAGCCCTATACGGGTGAGCCCTATAGAGTTAGGGCCAACCCATATGATTTTAATATAATTATATGTGTTGGGATATTTTAGTTTTGATGAATTATGTCAAAACATTATCAACTTGTGTTATTGAAGCTAATCTACAGATAACAAGTTGGGGGGGAACGAGAGAACAAGTTAAGGGGAAACTAATGAAATCAGACAAAGATGATCGAGATCAGACGAGGCTGCAGACGAGGCTGATCGTGATCAGATGAGTAAGATGAGTTCCGAGTCAACTGATGAAATTTGAAAGCAAAATAATCGAGGAGAATAGAACAAAAAGCTAAGTTTCCCGAAGTTGATGGGAAGAATCGAGTTTGAAGAGGACCAAATCAGATGGATCTAGCCTTCACCGAGGTTTGGGGATCGAAGATCGGATGACCGGAATAGGCGTCTAAAAAAATCGAAAGTGAAGAGGTTGCTGATCAGAAGAGGAGCAGATGAGACTAATCGAGATCAGACGTGATCGAGATCGGATGAGACGCGACTGATCTGGTGACTGCGAGATGTGCTAAACTAATGAGCCGATCGATCTCGATGGATGATGACCTGAGGATCAATTTGACCGAACATCCATTCATGCTCCATTAATGATGACTGATCTTTATCCGATCCGATCAAAGCGAGCTTTTCGTTTCATTTCAAAGTTCTTGTAAAAACAACATAGAAGAAATCAAAAAAAATAAGATGCGACCAAATCGGAAGACTGAATCGGAAGAGAGTTTACCTCCTCAATAGAACAATGTCAAAACAACAGAATATTTTGATCGAAGATGTCCTCGAAGACAAGTTCATTCTACAAAGACATGTTCTAGGAGAACTTCTTGTCTCTTTTAGAACCTTTTAGAATCTTGATGATCGGATAACCTAAGTCAAGTCACCAAGGTCATCATCAGTGCGATGACTTTTCTTCTTTGGAGGGTCAAGATGTCGATGAAGATCGGAAGAGTTGAACTCGGTTGGCTTTGTGTCAAGATGCCCGATCGGATTCAAGTTTTCCATCAAGAGAAGTCTTTCAAACCTCCTTGCCAAGTCAAGAATCTTGAGTCAAGGAAGTTCTGAGTTCGAGAAAGCCTTTTTGAGGATCGAAACACGAAGATTATAATAGTTAGATTAAATTTGGCGTATCCCAATGAGAGGAAGACAACCCACTGAAAAAATTTGTAGAAATTATAGAATAGTATGGATTTGAATGTGACTCCATCCAGCGGTAATATTCAAATCCACACTATAATCTAAGTTCTTCCCTCATTATCCCATTATTGTGAAATGTATCTTTAGCAATATAGTCTAGATTGAAAACACCATTGAGCTCTGAGCCAAATCATCTAGCATTTTCCTTTATAGAACCGAAAGCAAGAAATACACGCATACATTCAAGAGTGTTCTATCCTAGATCTAAGCACAAATGTAATATCCTAAGCTTAGAGAGATTTTCTCATTCTTAGCATTGAGGCTAAACAAATGTAAGGGAAAATCTCACCATAGTTGGACACCAAACAATCTTTACCCAAACCGAGTGTTAGGTTAAGTTTTGTTAAGCAAGGAATTTAAGTTAGTTGGACTAACTTAAATTCTGGGTGAGAGTGAGAACTCGATAAACATTTTTAGGCAATCCCGTGAGGGAGATAAGTCCCGAGAGAGTGAGAACTCATTAAACATATGTAAGGTGTTGGACTAACACATTAAACTAAGTCCAGTTGATTAAGTTGGTGCCCCTGCTGATAGGGAAGAGTGGATGTAGGAGTTGGACTCCGAACCACATTAAAATTGTGTGTTCTTTACTGTTTTATATTCTTACTTGCCATATGTATTTGATTATAAGCAAAACACATCGTTTAAATAAAAAAAAATTGGAATCACCATTCCCTCACCCCTGTTTTATATGCATTACATGGGTTTTTCACGGGACCTACAATATGATAATTTTAATAGTTTATTTTTTTATACATATTTTAAATGAAATTAGTTAAATTACAACATTTAAATCAAATAAAAACAAAAATATTAAGTAATAGCTATGTTGAGTATTAAATAGTATCCTCCCTTCAACATTGCTTTTTTTTTTAAAAAAAACTTGGTTGATGTGATTAAATATAGATTAGGGGTAGTATGCATTTAGGTGCACCGTGCACTCATAGTGCCTTTTAAAATCGTGCGACTTGTTATATTGAAAAGTGCAACTTATTTACACTGAATCGTGCAACTATTAATATGAAAAAATAGTTGCACAGCTCAGTGTAAATAAGTTGCACTTTTCAGTATAACAAGTCGCGCGATTCTAAAATACACTAAGAGTGCACAATGCATTTGGGTGTACATGAGAATCACTCTTAAATATAATTAGCAACATATTTATTGTATTATTATATCTTCTTTTATTTTATATGTAGAATTTAAATTACACCATATTATATCATGGATATTTTTTAATTTTAATTTTAATTTATTTTTTAAAAAATTTATTTCGTAGCCCATTAATGGCCCCGTTTAGTCCACAAACTGCTAGGCTAGGGTTAGGTCTAACTATCAACGATCCGTTTATGGTGAACCAATAAGGCCCTGAATTTTTTAGGTCCACGCCCTATAGTGTTGACCATAATAGATTAGGGTCGATTCGTTTAATATTTCTACGTATGAGATGAATTTTCAACTTATATGGCTATTTGAAACATACTTTAAAGTAATAAAACAAAAGGTGGAAGTTGTATTAATTGTTCTAATTTTATTCTTTGATCGACGTATATGATACGTCATTACGAATTTACGATCCCCCATTACCTGCTAGAGATTAGTTGTTATTTATTATTTTAGTTCAAAATAATCATGCCATGATGATATTAAGCTATTAGTGGCAAATGGATTCATGATTAAAACGAGAAAATTAGATCGGTGAGAATGGATTTCGTCAAGGATGACTCGCACCATAAAGATTTTTTTTTTCTTTCTGGAAACAGAACGCCACAAAAAATTGAAGTGTGCAAATTAACATCTAATGAATAATATTTCAACGGCATTTGACCAAAATTGGACTTAGTGGAGCACTAATTTTGAGCATTTGACCTCGGAAGAAAAACAAGTAGCATCAATTACGTGATAACACTATTAAATTTAGTTTCTTTTTTAGATGAGACTTCGAAAACATTTTTCAATTTTAGTCCCGAGAGAGTGAGAACTTTTTATGTAATTTTTTTAACACATTAAAAATTTTGATCTAGGAAAACCATTTTTTCATGCAATTTTTTTGTTTTATATTCTCGTTATGTATTTTAGGTTTGGGAAAAAAAAAAATCAAGATTTTTTATAACTTACGGGAATTTGATGAAATGATAACCAAAACCATATTTTAAAAAATTATTATGAGATCAAAATGGTAGTATTAAATCCGTGTCCGCTTTTAGTTTTCTACTTTTAAGCTTTAACATTCAGTAGTTCTTATAGTTTCCGTGTATGTTAAAATTGGATACTTTGTAGTTTTATTTGTGATTATTTTGCAATTTTATCCTTCTTTATATCAAAATTAGTTTCCTTTTAGTAGTGAATGCATTTGGCATGCTCAATCTTTACAAAGTACACGACTTGATTTCCTTTTTTTTTTTCCAAGGGAGAGATTCTAATAAAATATTTTACGTGAAATACTAATACAAAGTGAAAAAGGATTGAAAATTTGCGGATCTTTTACAGGTTGAATCGAGTATATATATATATTTATTTTTTTTAAATTGCACAAAGACGTCATTACGAATTTACGATCCCCATTAGCGCTAGGATTTTCTTATTATTTTAGTTCAAAAATAATCATGCCATGAATTTTATTTTTTAAAATCCACTTGACCCGATTCAACCGCAAAGGATCTTGAAAATTATAAGTTTTTTCAATTTTTAATACGTAAAATATATAAATAATGTTCTCATATATTTTAGGTTTTGACATCGGAAGTGCATCACCATAACACTACTAAATTTAGTAGTATTCGTCTCACAACTTGTTGTTCTTATTAGTTTTGAATTAGGTTTGGGACAAAAAATGCAACTTATTTTACGAACACATGTTGAACGTTTCGTTGTAAATAAGTTGTATATTTTAAGCAATATACTCTATGTTTTTAAAATATATTATGAAGTACACAATACACTTAATGCATATAAGACCTACTCATACTAGATGATGCTGCGTAGTAACATGTTATATATTTACTAAATTAAAAATACTTATACGCATTGTACATCTACAAAATATAAAATAATACTATGTGTGTGTGTGAAAATACATGTGCATTAGGATCACCAAATAATAAAAATTATGATACTATAAATTAAAAAATGTAAAATATCAATAAGTTTTCTTTATTTGTTTGAACAATTCAAGAATAAAAAATTTACTTAAATTTTATGTTCCATGCTTTAATACTACATTAATTTTAATTATAAATTCAATCAAAATTATAGTGCATTGTATTTTAGGTCAAAGTTAAACAATTAATTAATAATTTTAATGATATAATTGGTTGACATATCACTTTATTTATTTTAAATCAACTCCACATTAGGTCATCCTCAATTGTGTACCCAATTTCAGGTATAATTTTGTCACTGTAGGTCCCGAACGGGTTTTGTGAATGCCGCCGTCAAATCAATTCAAATCGAACAATCAGAGAAATAAATCGAATGCGAAGCGCGCATCGCCGCCGCGTTCGGCCGATCGAAAGTGACTGAACGTCATCGCCTGAGACGTGAGAGCGCCGCCATCTGCACAATCGATGCGGTGACGTGCAGCCGTCGCGAGGCGCAGTGTAAGCCGCCGCCTTGAGCGACACGCCGCAGTCTCCGCCGCTGGGGGCGACGCTCGTTCTGAATCAATAGGGTTCCAAACCCTAACTTTTGGTGATGGTGATGCAGTGAAAACCTAAAGAAGAAGACAAATAAACATGTGGCCAAGTGATAAACAATGGGGTCAATAAAGGTTGAAACCTTTAAGGCAAGACTTGTGGCGAAAGGGTACACTCAGAAAGAAGGGATCGACTATGAGGAAACCTTTTTGCCCGTAGCCATGCTCAAGTCCATCTGAATTCTCTTGTCGATTGTTGCGCACCTAGATTTTGAGATCTGGCAAATGGATGTCAAGACAGCCTTCCTCAACGGAAGTCTTGATGAAGAGATCTATATGCAACAACCCGAAGGCTTCATTGAAAAAGGCCAAGAGCATCTGGTTTGCAAGCTAAAGAAGTCCATTTACGGGCTAAAGCAAGCATCCCGTGCTTGGACTCACTGTTTTGATCAAGTTATAAAATCCTACGGTTTTGAACAAAACAGTTTCGAAAGTTGTGTGTATAAAAAGCATAACAGAACTGCCTTGGTATTTTTGGTACTATACGTAGACGACATTCTGCTCATCGGAAATGATGTAAAGATGTTGTCAGACGTAAGGGCATGGCTGTCAAAACAGTTTGATATGAAGGACTTTGGAGAAGTCGGTCACATTCTAGGGATCAAGATCACTCGAGATCGCAAGAAAAGGATGATCGGGCTTTCGCAAGCTTCATACATAGATACCGTTTTGAAGCGATTCAGCATGCAAGATTCCAAGAAAGGTTTTGTACCTTTCAGACACGGAATCCATCTATCCAAGGAAATGTGTCCCAAGACACAGAAGGAAATAGATGACATGAAGGGCATCCCTTACGCTTCGGCTGTGGGAAGCCTCATGTACGCGATGCTGTGCACAAGACCGGATATTTACTTCGTCGTAGGAATGGTGGCAAGATATCAAAGTAACCCTGGGAAAGAGCATTAGACTGCGGTTAAGAACATTCTGAAGTATCTGAAGAGGACACGGGATAGAATGTTGGTTTATCAATCGGACAGTCTAATCCCCATCTATTATACGGACTCAGATTTCCAATCAGACATAGACTCCAGAAAGTCAACCTCGGGTAGTGTGTTTTTCATGGGGGGAGGAGTCATGACATGGAGAAGCGTTAAGCAGAAATGCATCGCCGATTCTGTCATGGAAGCCGAATATGTAGCTGCTTGTGAAGCAGCGAAAGAAGCGGTTTGGCTCAAGAACTTCCTGGTGGACTTGGACGTCGTTCCGGATTTTCCCAGCACGATCACAGTTTACTGTGATAACGCCGGAGCAGTTGCAAATTCTAGGGAACTGAGAGTCCACAAGGCCAGCAAACACATAGAAAGAAAATATCATCTTATACGAGAAATCGTTAAGAGATGAGACATAGAGGTGGCAAAGATTGCATCTGAAGACAACCTAGCAGATCCATTCACAAAGGGTCTGCCTCAGAGTACATTCGAGAGACATGTGGAAGGAATGGGTGTCAAAGGCATTGCCAATCTGCTTTGAGTATAAGTGGGAGAAATATTATTAGGTTCGTGTAGGGTAACATTAGATGTCACATAGAACACGAGACATGTTGTAGTATACTTAAAAGCAGACTTTGAGTATAAGTGGGAGATTGTTGGGGTTATACTAGAAAGTATGCTTTTACTTTGTATAACCAAACTGAATTTCGTATTTATTTTACTGAAATAAATTATTTATCACATGTTGCATTAAATATGAATGAATGTTATATATATTTACTGCATACCCGTTCGATAAAGTCAGTACATGTTACGTTGTAGTTAATTTGGTGATACCAGATCACAGAAGATCAAATTAACAGTTCCTCGTGACTAAGTACAAATTCACAACCCAGATGGAAATGAACAAACCATCATGAAAGGTTGAAGTGTAAGGCTCAGATTGGCTTGTCTTGACCAAGGGATTACACTAGTGCATTATGATGCGCTGAAAAGGACCTACAGGAGGATAAATTCTTCGGTACTGAATATACAAGAATTAGACCTCAGTGGTGCGTTATTTCTTAATCTCCGTTCCTTAAATTCGTGTGAAATTAATAACTATTGCTTTGACTTATGATGGGAAGATAATCAATGTGATTTGATACCTTGTATCTTGGGCAATATTATTAGTTACATGACGATTGCTAAGATTTAATACGGAGAATCGCGTGCAAGTACGGCTTGCTTGATTTGTCCCCTTGGTGGGCTCAGAATCTTTATCATACCAAATCTTGCAAGTGAAAATTTATTTCCGGTATGGATAATAATGTTGAGTTGTCTTTACTCCAAGGACAAAGATATTAATTAATATAAAGTCTGTTCAGTGGCTTAATTAATTAATGGACTAAGATAATCTTAAACGCAGGAAATAACGACCGGGAGCCATATTATTGTGAAGTCGTAATGTGGGTTAAGATGGATAGTTCAATATTAATTTTATAGTGGAGTAAATTAATATTAATGGGCTTGAATAATATTTTGGCTAAATATTAAAGCTTCATAGCCCATTGGAGGTCCAATCTTAATTCTCCTAAAGGCCCCTCAAATAGCCCAAACTAAAGTTCAATTAATGAAAAGGAGAAGAAAATATTTTTCCCTATTTTTCCTCAATTATTTTCGAAAAAATTGGGTAGGAAGAGAGAAAAGATTTTCTTGATTTTTTTGGAAAGATTTTATGGAATATGTATTCTTGGAATACAAGTTTATCCCATAAATTCAAGAAAAGTCAAAGATCTTATTTCTTTCCTAACTAATTGATGTTTTCGAAAATATCTCTAATATAGGAGGTGGGATTTTGTGGAATATTTTATTATGGAGAAAAGAATATATTGGATATATTCAAGATTTCTTGGAGATAAAGAAAAAGATTTTCCCATCTTATTCCTAGGTCAAGAATTCGATCACCTCTAGTGTTATAAATAGGGGATGAGTTTTTCATTCCCAAGTGCAATTCCATGTGTTGGAAAAATTAGAAATCCACAAAGGTGGTGGCCAAATAATTTATTTTCTCCTTTAAGATTTGTTGGTCCCGAAAAACCCGATTTAAAACTCGTAAAATCTCAATGGGAGATGATTAAAAAAATTTTTTTAATGTGTTATGTAGATTTGCTAAAGTATGTATGACAGTTAATATGAAAGCAAGTAAGAACACACGTATTTTTATAGTGGTTCGGACAACTCGTCCTACATCCACTCTTCCCTTCATGGAGCACCAACTTAACCAACATATATTTATGGAGCTCTCACTCAACGGGACTTATCTCCCTCACGGGATTGCCTATAGATGTTTAATGAGTTCTCACTCTCACGGGACTTATCTCCCTTACGGGATTGCCTACGGGACTTATCTCCCTCACGGAATCGCCTATTAACTACCTTACTTAACCATTAATTCTCTCTCAGGAAAGGGTTTGGGTTTGGTGTTATTTCCAACTAGGTGAGATTTTCTCTTACATTGTTTTAGCCTTTAAGCTAAGGTTGGGAAAATCTCTCTAAGCTTATGATATGGCATTTATGCTTAGATATAATGAAGAACACTCTTGGGTAAATCTGGATATTTAATACTCTGTGTTCTTGAATGGAGATGCTTGAATATTTGGCTTTAATCTTCACTTTGCAGCATCCTCCATAATTTTCTTTTGAAGATAGTGCAATGTATTTATAGTGAGGATTTGAATATTACCGTTGGAGAGTAAATTCAAATCGATACTAATAGTCTTCCAGCTTTTCTTTGTCCTTTTGCACCGTTGTTTGCAGCTTTATGTCACATCCATATATGTGTTGTCATCTTCTCAATGGACAGCTTTTTGTGTGTCTAACGGATCTGATCAGCTCGCCTGATTACTGTTCATCTGTGCTGATTTCACTGTTCATCTTGCTGATTTCTGGTCGCAGATTTCTGGTCGTCTGATCTGATCAGCTCACCTGATCAGATCAGCACAGCAGATCAGGTCTGCACTGCATCTGGACTGCATCAGCAAACTACATCAGAAAACTGCTACAGTAATTAGCTGCTACATTAATCAGCTGCTACAGTAAACTGCTACAGTAATTCGCTGCTACAGTAAACTGCATCAGAAACTGCACGGCGGGTCAGTTTATGCACGTCAGTTAACTCGGAACTCATCCTTCTCATCTGATCTCGATCAGCCTCGTCTGCAGCCTTGTCTGATCTCGATCATCTTCGTCTGATTTCATGAGTTACCCCTTAACTTGTTCTCTCGTTCCTCCTCAACTTGTTATCTGTAGATTAACTTAAATAACACAAGTTGATAATGTTTTGGCATAATTCATCAAAACTAAAATATCCCAACAAGATTAAAATCGTTCGTTGATAATCCTCCCACCGGATTACGTTCGTGGACGTGGGACATATTTGAGAAGGTACTTTGGGTTGATCCATCGTCTCAACGGTTGTCTCTACGAGAGGTTAGTATTTACGTAATTCATATATTCCGCATGCTTAGGTTTTACGTGAACTAAGTGTACGCATGATGTTTATTTGCATATTAATTATTATGTTGAATTGGTTTATGATTAATTCATGTTAGTAATTAATTGATTAATTTAAATATGTATTTAAATTCACCTCGAATAGATCCGGGCACCCCTAATTTCCCAACACCATCGTCGTTGATGTGTAACTCGTATTTTTTTTTAATAATCTCATTTTAGAATGTATTGCTTATGCTTGGTCTCTTTGTTGTTTTTGGTTATTTTTAATAACTTTTTGGAGAGAGTTAAAGTTGGAAGAAATGCAATTTATATATTTTTTTTCTCAAAATCGCTGTCTTGGATGGTTGATTTTCTCCTATTTGTTTGTATTCGTGAAAATTTAATATTTATACAAATATGTATTGTTTCTTATTTTTAACAGTTTTATTTCAATTATTAGTTTTTCACAAAATAATGTAAAAAGAAAGCATAAAAAAAGGTTGATTTATGATCATTCATATTTCTAACAACAAGTTGTGGATTTTGGTTGTTTTGGTGTTTGTGGTGGATTTTGGTGATTTCAAGTTGTAGATTGTTCGGTGATTTTTATGTTTTTGATTCAAGATTGGGAATTTTTGGTGGTGCTCTGTTCTCGATTGTGGACAAGAGATTTGAAGTTGATTATAAGCTGCACTTGGGAGATGGAAATCTGCAGAAGAAGTTAGAGAGCTTATAATGTGATCAAGAAATCTGGAAAAAGATCGGGCCCTTAATTGGTTAGAAAGTGATAGGAAAATAATAAATTGTACTTACGTTAAAGATTTTTAGTAGTAAAGTGTATTTTTTTTCTACATATAGTGAGACTTTTGTAATTAAAGTGATCTTTTTTAAGAAGTAGTGATTTTTTTTTTAAGGAAAAATGTAATATTGTCTTAATATATTGAGATTTGTGTATGTATAGTGAGACTATTAACAATTAAGTAATTTTTTCATGAAGATAGTGAGACTTTATAAGTAAAGTGATATTTGTGTTTGGATCGAAACAAAATATTAAAGGGTAAAAAATGAACAATTTTATATATGTACAAAAGTGAAATATTTTTTGAAATTCTTGAAACCCCAATTAATTCCAAACAATGTGCTGTAATAAAATCACTGTACCATACTTTCAATTAGTTTTTTCCACCCCGATATTAATTATAACTGTTCATTGATTGAACACCAGCAGGGAGGCGTCAAATCGGCTGCAGAGCAAGGGGGGAAGGAAGGGCAATATAGTCTTTTATGGCCTGATTTTGTAGTTGGGTGTAATTGTAAAAAACAAATGTAGTAAATTGTAAGACTCTAAGGCACTTTGTACCTAATTATTTTTTCACAAAAACTTGTATGCAATATTGCATATAAGTCATATGTGCAATTTGTCTGCTCGTACCCGAACTAGAAAAATATGGGTCATGTATATATGTTGACCGTCTTACATTTCTTATATGATTTAGGGTTATACTTTTCATCTTTACTCTGTATATTGACCCTCCTTCTCTGGCGCCGCCATAGAATTAACTCGCGCCCGCAACCACTATGAGAACGCCGAGCTGCCTGTGACAGCGTAAATCGCAGAAGATCCGCCATTTTTTTTTAAATGCTGGCGCTGTTGGCAACACTGGATCCGGATTCGCTACTGCGAGATTCCGATTGGAGTAGTTGAGTTTGAATACCTCTTTACTATGTATGCGATACATATTTTTTTTAGGCGGATTCTCGTTTTCTCTGTGTTGCACAATGTATCTGGGTGGTTTTTGTTGCATCGATCTTAGAGGAGCGAGCCCTAGAAGTAGTGAAGCAATTATCGAAAAATTATTGAACGCCTTGTTGTGTGGTGACAATGAGAAAGTTTGAGGTATTTGTTGGATGTTATTATAGCCCTACTCTGATTAGTTTGTATGGAGCTTTGGATCATCATCAGTAGGTCAAAACAAATCATGTTCTTCAATTTATTTATTTTTTAAATTTGAAATTTACAAGATTATGTTTGACTCATAATGTTAATTGTTCCTTGTTTCGAATTTAGCATACGAAACCAACAGTATGAACATTTTGTGCACAATGCTTCATCTCTGTTAAAGAGAATTTTGATTTGAGAGGATGATTTATTTCGTATTCCAATTCTTTGATTGAGATTATTACTTATTTCTGATGGAGTTTTATATATGCATGGTTGAAGTCAGCGAGTTGTTTAATCAATTGTGTCCTCTTAATTCTCTGTTAGTTTTGTTAAATATAATGTTTTGTTTATCGGATGTAGATGCTAAACGGTTGAATGAGCATAAATTCAGCGAGTAATCCGTTCAGAGCTGTCAAATTTTGGATTAACAATAGTGTTGATATTAGTGGGTGCTTAATTATCTCTGTATATCTTCATCAGTATATAGTTTTAATTAATTATACTGTTGTTGTTGGTATATAGGTGGAAGAGCTTCAATAGTAACATACTTTTAGTCATGTAGTAACACACAAAAAAATTAGATTAAAAAGACAGTATCCCATTTTGTTCATGTAGTAACACATTTTTTGTTCATGTAGTAACATACACAAAATTACATTAAAAAAATAATATCGCACCTTTGTTCATGTAGTAATAAATTTTCAGTCATATAGTAACACACAAAAAAATTACGTTAAATAAATAGTACATCTTTTTTGTTCAAGCGATAACACACTTTTGTCCATGCAGTAACACACAAAAAATTACATTAAAAAAATAGTATCGCGTCTTTTGTTCATGTAGTAACACAAAATTTACGATAAAAGAAATAATATTGTGTCTTTGTTTATGTAATAACACATTTTTGTTCATGTAGTAACACTAAAAGAATTAAAATAAAGACAAAAGAAAATAGTATCACACTTTTGTTCATGTGGTAACATAAAAATAAAAGAAAACAGTAAAAATATATTTGTCTTCAAGAGGATTTGAACTCAAGACCTTTTACTTGAATAAGTAAAACTTAACCATTAGACTATACTAAATACTCCATTAAATATATATATTGATCATCCCACAAATTCGGTCAACCTGAGGTCCCTGCCCGCCCTACCCGACTCGCATCGACCCGACCCGCAATGACCTGTGAATTTTCAATGGGTTGGCTTAAATTATGATGTATAATATGGTACAATATTTCACAAGAGACTCTCTAATTTTTTTTCTTTGATAGATTTTTTGCATATTCGTGATATTAAAAAAAAAAGGTTTACCGTGAACTCAAGTTTACAAAAGTTTTTGTGGTTAATAATATAAGGGATGGAGGAAAATATATACCTCAAATTCAACATATTTTTATTTAATTGAATAATTTTCCGTTATTAAAAAATAATAATTAATTTAACATTACGTGTCACGAAAAGATATCCCCACCTTGTCTTGACGCGAAAGCAGCCATAGGCCCATAGCCACAAACAAAGACGTGAGAAGTGGGATTAAAGAAAGATATTTTAAAAAATGAAAATAGCTTCAATTCCGTGGGAGCAGGCATGTACTAATAAACCACCTCCAACGAAACTAACAATCAAACCAAAAAGAAGCTTCAATGGAACCCGAAACTTCTCAGTAAGTTACTCCAAACTCAACTTACAACAAAATTCAATATTATCCACTCCTAAATTTGATTTCCAGTTTTCTACAAATTATTATTATTAATTTCTCATATATATCTTCTAATTAATTAGTTATCTCAATTAAATGGGTGCAGGTTCGAGTCGAGTGAGATGTTAGCCACTTACCTGGCGTCGACGCCCCTCCTGGACGAGTCATGGCGGATGTGCAGCGGCGCCAACACGGCGGCGCAGCAGAGCTTCGCCGTGGACCGGGTGGGGCCGGTGGCGTACTTGGCGTTTTCCGGCGTGCAGATGGTGGATTGCTCGGAGGAGAGCTGCCGGACGTTGGTGGAACTCAAAAGTGGGGCCGACGGAATATTTAACGGATTTTGTGATCGTGATATCGGAGATCAAGAACCAATCATGGTGCATGGTGGCCTTCTTCACGCCTTCTTGTTTTTCTATCACACCCACAATTTTCAAAACAAGGTAATTAGTTTTTATTTAATTTTTCCCTTTTTTATTATTTACTTGGTTAATTTAAATTTTGATCAAATTTCAGTATCATCTAGTAATCAATTTCCAATTGGAGGTGTTGTGGTGTGTGTCTGGATTTCGTCCCATTGGGGACGAAATTTTTCGTAAAAAAGTAGGCATATATCCCTTGGTGAAATTGACAAAATTTTACGAATTTTGAATCATAAATAAAAAAAGTTAAATAGTACAAAAAAATTTAGATTCAAACTGTGCCCCCAAATTTGTCCCTATATTGTACTCCATATCGGAAACTTGGAAAGATAATGTTCATCCTAAGTTATTTTATTATTTATATACCTCATAAATTTAACCTGGTATAGGTGTTAAGTTATGGTGGATGGAACATATAAAAATAATTATCCACTCAAAATTTGGATATCCTGCTATTCAAGTTCCTTTTTTTTTTTTTTCGAACGGAAAGAATTACAAAGTGCTGAACTCAGCTAGCACAAATCGACAAGAGGAAGTCCAGAATTTTAAAAATGCATATACACTATTACCACTAGCTAATTTAATTCTCAACTTCTTACTCTTCTATTTCAATTGATTTATATTTCTATTTTTTTTTTCACTTCAAAACTTTGTATATTATTTATTTTATTAAAATCAATTTATAAAAACTTCTACTGCACTAACAATTTTTTTGCAAGTGTAAAATGCAACATAATCTGTGTTACTAGAAAGGTATGTGGTTTCCATATAAAACAATCGATATTTTCAAAAGGTCCCCCTTTTTTAGTTTAACATATATGTGAAAAAACTAAATAAGAACATTAATTTATAGATTTTTAGCGGGAGTAGTTTTTTGTCTATACGTACAGTTAATAAGAGAAGTTGATTTTCCCTTTCAGTTAGTTCCTTGCTATTTTCGAAATTCGTGCAATTCGTACACTTAAATTTTCTTTCAACTTATTACTACTAACGTAATGAAAAGTTTTGACATCACTTTAGTAGTAGATTATTTATCAACAAATATTAAAAGTTACAATTAAATCATAAAATATGAAGGGAGTTAGTTTGCAATTTATCATACAAATAGTAAGTGTTACTGTCAGAAAGAATGTAGTTAGAATTCTATTCTAAAAAGAAACAATAAATTCATGGAAGCCATATGCTGATGTTGAGATTAATTATGAAAAAGACAATTTAACTTTTCACATTATGTGGAGCATTTGTTCAAAGAACCTACTCAAGCATGTCTCCACCCGCAGCTGGGCCCATGAGCCTATAATCATGACTTAACGTCTGCTTAATTTATCTCCACTTAATTTGAGCCAAACTATATTTTACCTAAAATGTCTGTTGTGGCTGTCAAAAAAAAAAAGTCTGTTGTGATAATAAGTTAAACTTTTGTGATCGTTAAGATGATTAAGAAAATAAATAAAACGTTTTACTTTTTAACCCATACCTAACTCGTTAGGATAGATAATTAAATAAGTAACATTTGTGTGCATCAGTTACAGATAATATTGTTCAATATAAACAACTAGTTCAGTGAAAACTACTGGTACTGACAAACGAATAATATTGCTAAAAAAACAATTAATCTTGTTAAAAAAATACTCACACACAAATTTGGTGTATACAAGAATTTGTTTATATATGGTACTCTTTATGTCTCATAATTGTTTACCTCTTTGCCCAAATACGATCTCATACTTGTTTACCTTTTCCCATAAAAATAAATAAGGAAACCATATCCTTTTCAAACTATCACCTTCCAACATTTCAAAATTACATCACATATCATTAATTTTACTCACAAAAAAATATTGAGTATGTCTAATGTGCATTCAGGTGTATTGTATACTCATAGCACATTTTAAAACCATGTACTTTGTTATATTGAAAGATGCAACTTGTTTACACTGAACCGTGCAACTATTTTTTCATATTAATAGTTGAATGGTTCATTGTAAATAAGTTGCATCTTTTAGTATAATAAATTGCATGATTCTAAAATGCACTATAAGTGAACGGTACACATAGATGCATACAAAACTTATTCTTAAATCTATTTTAATAATAAAGTAAAAATGATTACAATACATTCAACCAAAAACAATTTTTTCAAATACTAATTAATAAAATACTCCCACTTTAAAATATGTTTCAAAAGAAAATAGGTAAATTAGTATGAGTCGGAAGAGGGAGTAACCTATGTCCACATCTAAGTTGATTATTTTCAATTTTCTTCTATAATTTTCTTTTGACCAGAAACCATTCGATATTTGTTTGCTAGTTTTTAAGCATTATTGTATAAGAAGATGGCCTACCAAAACCTATTATATGTCCAAGATAATAGGGTACAAGATTCAAATGTTTTTGTCGTAAAGAAAGAGACGGGGGAGAAAAAGAGAAAAGTGCCAAAAAATGTCACACTTGATGTCAAATCTTTTCATATCTGCTCGAGTCCGTTTCACACATTGGATTGAGTAAAATCACCACAATAATTCAAGGGTAATGGGGTGATAAAAGTATTTATCATATTTTAGGTGATAAAAGTATTGACTGTTTTATTTTTAATGACATGTTTTTATGAATTAAAGAAGCTTGCTATTATTAAGGGTATAATAGAAAAAACATAGATTCACCCTAAAATGTTTCTGACTAAATAGTAGCGTCCATAATTCAATGCACAACATAAATGTTGAGTATATAATTTTAAAATGTTCAAAATAAAACAGTGAAAATACTATAAGTAAATATTCTAAACCAAATATACTTATATAGTACAAATATGGATTTAAGTTTTGTGCATATATATTTGATTGTTATAGAGAAAAAAATTATCTCTCTTTTTCTTTTCTTTTTTCGAAAGAAAAATTATATATCATTTAAAATTTTAAACTTGTAAAAGGTGTGAAATTAATTTGCCTATATTATTTCCCTAACATGTACTCCTAATGTGGTGCCATTATTATAACTAATTAAAAACTAAAGTGTGTGATATTGAAATTTGGAAAAATTAGACCAGGGGAGAATAAATATCAAACGCTAAGTCGTCTAAAATCTTACAGAAGAACTGTGATGTGAGTTTGAACTAAGGGCACATTTGATTTGGGGTAATGAAAGTGGGTAATGAAAATCACTTTTATTGATGTTGTTTGGTAGTTTTAATACACAAATAATGAAAATAGAAGTAAGCAATTGATTACCCTCACTCACTCAACCCACCTCACATGATACTCATTATTAATGTTATAACCAAGCAATAACAATGCAATCAATAACTCATAATGATTGACTCCTCAATGATACTCATTATCATTACCATTCTCATGTCATACCAAGCGGGCCTTAAAATTATTTCTTTGAGAAGTTGGAACTTGGAATTGAACCAATTTTGTTGGTTTCTTCTTTCTTTTGGACACTCTCGAGCACCACTCATATGGTATTTGAAATATGCGATAATTAATTTTCAAGCTACAATACTTATAATAGAATCTATAATAAATAATCTTTTTTAATTTTATATTGACATGATCTTGTATGCATCAGGTGATCCGTGCAATTTAAGTGTATTTTTTAAATATACAATTTGTTTACCAAAACATGCAACTTCTCTATACTGAAACATACAATATGTTTTCACACATAGCACAAGTTGCATGTTTCAATTCAACAAATTGCAAGTTTCAAAAATACATTTGAGTTGCACGTACACCTGATGCACACTCCTTTATATTTATTTTTTAACTTGAATTTACTTTGATTATACACAAACTCTCCTGTAAAATTTGTTCATAGTATGAAACTATAGCATAACACTTATAAATTGATATCATTATTCTTATAAACTAATACCAGTAGTTTTTTAATACTAATAGTAAACCTCCTATGAAACTTGTTCATAGTATGAAATTTATATCATTACACTTACAAACTAATACCGCTACACTTATCAACTGATCATACCATTACACTTATAAACTAAGATCATAGTTTGAAATGCTATTGGTATTAATTTATAAGTGTAGTGGTATCAGTTTATAAGTGTAATGATATCCGTTGAGTTTAATGCAATTTTGGTCCAATGAGACACAGACACTCACTATTTTGGTCCCAATACTCAACAATTTGGTCTCAAATTCATTTTTTTTTTACACTTTTGGTCCCACCGTCACGTTTTTCGTCAAATCCTATTACGCTTTTGGTCTCATAGCTGCATCTTTTGGGACCAAAAGTGTAATAGGATTTAACGGAAAACATGACGGTGGGACCAAAAGTGTAAAAAAAATTGAATTTAGGAGCAAAGTGACGAGTATTGAGATCAAAATCTTTAGTATCCGTGTCTCATGGGACCAAAAGTTCATTAAACTCGATATCCGTTTTACACTATAAACAAGTTTCAAAAGAGAGTTCATGTTATAAATATAATTGCATCAATTGTGAAATGCAGTGGTATTAGTTTGTAATATAAAGATACAAATTTGAGTTGAGACTTTCTCATTATATCACAATTAATCCATGCAGATTCATGAAATAATGAACTCATGCAAATCAGTAGTGTTGACCGGTCACTCTATCGGAGGAGCCTTAGCTTCCCTGTCAGCCCTTTGGCTCCTTTCCACCATTAATGCCATCTCCTCGCCCCTCAAGGTCCTCTGCATCACCTACGGCTCCACCATGCTCGGAAACGAAGCTTTCTCCCGCGCAATCCTCCAACAGCGCTGGGCCGGCAATTTCTGTCACGTTGTAGCCCAATACGACATCGTCCCGCGAATGCTCTTCGCCCCCGCAACTCCAATCATGCAGGAGCTCTCCGTCCTCTTCGCCTTCTGGCAATCGCGCATGGCCTCCTCGGGCCCCGCCTGCCAGCTGTCGTACGCCAGCATTGCCGCGGTGTTTGAGACGGTTTTGCCCTGCGCCGAGAGAAGGGCGACGGAGGAAGATGGAGATATGAGTAAAAGCGTGTTTTGGCCGTTCGGGAGTTACGTGTTTTGCACGGATGAAGGCGCGATTTGCTTGGATGATAGAGTCGCGATTGTGAAGCTGCTTTACTTGATGATGGCCGTTGGGTCGGTGGACTCGTATATAGCGGATCATCTCAAGTACGAGTACTACGTCTCGCGAGTTTGCTGGCAATTCCTGCGGCGGAGGAGCTTGACCCACGTTTGCTCTTCCGAGTCGACCAACGAAGCCGGGATTGCATTGGCGTTGCGTTCATCCGGGATTGGTTTTCAGGTGATATGATCAATGCTATTAGACATGTGATTTAGGGTGTGTTTTCAAACTCTACAAAACGCGAGTAAAATTCATTTTTGGTCCTACAAGACACGGCACCTCACGATTTTGGTCCAAAAATCATTTTTTTATGCAATTTTGGTACCAACTTTATATTTTCCGTTAAAGTGCAGTTTGGTCTCACATGACAAAATTTGAGACCAAAAGTGCAGTTGAATTTAACGTATTTCGTAACGGAAGGACAAAAATTATTTGAAAAAATTCTAACGGGACCAAAGTGGTGAGTATTGGGACAATCGTGAGATCCCGTGTCCTGTAGGATCAAAACCAAATTTTACTTACAAAATGCTTTCAGAATCATTTTTTCTCAGAAGCTGGTAATTTTTTTTTATATAAAAAAGATAATTTTATTTTACTTTGTAATTTGCAAACCACCTTACATTGACTCATGTAGACACATCAAAATCAACTGTTTGACTAAAATCCAATTTAAAAATTAATTATTTAATCGGCTGTAATAAAAACAAAAATCGTGTTGTTATTTGGAAAACAAATTAAGTGTTTTACTCAATCATAGAGTTGGCAATTTTAAAATATTAATTATTTTTAAGTAAAATAGTTGTACAGAAACACTACTTTAAATAAAATCAAATGATTTTATCTAATGATTAATCTGGAAATAGTTTATTGGACGTTATTCACCAATTAAGTGTAGCATCTAGAAGGACTTTGCTATATACTAACTAGTCGCTTTCATTATTTTTTACAGGAAGCAGTTTACGGGACAGCGAAAGAATGCCTTGCAATGGCGAGACATTCAGGATGTAGGCGTACAATAAAAAATGCCAAGATGGCTGTTTCTTTATACAAAGTGACTCCACTTAGAGTTCAGATAGAGTGGTACAAAGCCTTTTGTGATGACTCCGATGATCAGTTGGGATACTACGACTCATTTAAGCTGAGAAGCACTTCAAAGAGAGGCGACAAGGTCAACATAAACCGCATCAAGCTCGGAAAGTTTTGGGATAATGTGATAGATATGCTGGAAACGAATAAACTGACACACGATTTTCACGAGTTGGCTAAGTACGTGTACGCTTCTCATTCGTACAAACTCCTGGTCGAGCCTCTGGAAATTGCGGAGTATTATAAAACGTGTATGCATAAGAAGAAAGGCCATTATATCGAGCACGGGAGGGAGAGGAGATTCAAGATTTTCGATAAGTGGTGGAGGGATCGAAAAGTTGGGGATGAAGAAGGAAACCCTAGAAGTAGGTTTGCTAGTTTGACACAAGATTCTTGTTTTTGGGCTAGGGTTGAAGAAGCTAGGGATTGTGTGCATCTTATAACCGGAGAGATGGACTCGGGAAAACAGTCATTTTTGTCGAGCAAGATTGAGAAATTCGAGCAATATGCAGTGAGAATGATCGAGAGGAAGGAGGTGTCGATAGATGTGTTGGTGAAATATTCAAGTTACAACTTGTTTAGAGACGAGTGGAACGAGATAAAATCGAGGATGCAAGTTTTATTGCCTTCTCGTCTTCACATTTCTCAAGATCGAATTGTTCAAGAATTTTCATAGTCGGGATCTTCTGTTACACAATGGTCTCCTTCCTTCCGTACCATATGTGTTACCCCTAGCTTATCTATCCCTTTTAAAGTTAGTGTTCCATGTTATAGATGCATGCTTATTATCTGTACAACTTAAGTCAATTGACATTGTCAACTTGAGTAATACATATATCTAAATAAGAAAACTAAATGCAACATATATATACATTTTCATATATTTGTCAACTTGAGTAACACATATATCTAAAATAAGGAAACTAAATGTAACATATATACATTTTCATATATATGGATATTTAAGAATTCGGGACCAGAATCGAATTAAGACATAATATATAAACACAAAAACTTATATGCAATATTGCATATAAGTGATATGTGCAATTAGGCTTTTTAATTTTATTTTTTTGCGGGTCAGACATTCGGGCCGGATTAGGGCAGATTGTTGGCGGGCTAATGGGCTTTCTTCTTTGTGTCGCGCAACAACAATCGCATCCAAATTTCTTCTTCGTTGTTTGTGCCCTAATTTCTTGTCAAATTTAATTTTCTTATATTCGCTCGAATCATTGGATGAAATCAGTTTTGTTCTATTTGGATTTTGGTGTGGATTATGCGAGAAGAAAATGAGAGATTATGTGTGTGGTGTTGGATTACCCCTCAACACAGAGTGTGTGCTGAAATTCAGATCCTTCTGCACTCTTCTCATGCTGTTCTGTAAATCTGTAATTTTGGACTAAGGATTTTTTTCGCGCTTGTACTGGTTTTTGTTCATGTAGTAACACTCTTTTGCTCATAGGGTAACATTATTTTGTTCATGTATAGTAACACATCAAGTTGTTCTTTAAATCTGTAATTTTGGACTGAGGATTTCTTTTCGCGTTTATACTGATTTTGTTCACGTGATAACACTTTTTCTTCATAGGGTAACATTTTTTGTTCATCTAGTAACACATAAAAACAACTTGAAAAAAAAAAAAAAAAAAAAAAAATTGACTAAGGATTTTTTTTTCGCGCTTGTACTGGTTTTTGTTCATGTAGTAACATTATTTTGCTCATATGGCTCTTTTGTTCATGTAGTAGCACATCAAGTTGTTCTTTATATCTGTAATTTTGGACTGAAGATTTCTTTTCGCGCTTATATTGGTTTTGTTCACATGGTAACACATTTTTCTTCATAGGGTAACACATTTTGTTCATATACTAACACACAAAACTAACTAGCAATTTTAAAAAAAAATTATGTGCTCAATAAGAATTGAACATGCGACCAAATACACTAACAATAGACCAGAATCATTAAGCTACAACATAATTTTACAAAAATATCCTTGCATAAATATGTAATAGGTAAATAGTCAAGGACCCGCCCATCTCGCCCGCCCCGACCCGCCCGTCCCACCACATGACCCGTGAATTTTTATTTAATTTGCCTTAATTGTGGTGTATTGCACATACCACTTGTTGGGAGATGAATTTTAATAAAGATTTATGATTTTGATTAGATCCCAAAACCCCTGAGTATGACATGTTCAGAATGATCTTGATAGTTAGTCGAGGATTCGGTTTTTAGAATATTGGGGATGTTATCTGCGGAATGTATGAACCAATGAGATATAGTTCGGGATAGTTCTTGAAGATTCGATGGGATCTTGAGTAAATCGAAGACTTCGTGAGAAGACTAAAGACATCGGTCAATTATAAACTACAAAGATTGAAGACCACGAAGACTCGAAGACCACGAAGACTCGGGAAGACTACGAAGACACAAAAGATCAAGACCGAGAAACTAAAGATCAAGAATTTTGAAGGCACGATAATTCTTGAAGAATCGGTGAGTCTTTGAATGCTCGATTATGAACTGAATGTTCCGAGCCTTTGAATATATCTATCGAAGGATGCAATCTTGAGAAGATCGCGATTCCTTAGAAAGTTAGATATCTGCGAAGACATTCAAATCGCGAGACAAAAGGAACTAAGTCGAAGTGTTGTTAAGGTTATATCAAACTCGAGTTTGTAACCAAAAGAGCCGTTGAAGGTGTTTACCTTTAGCGGAGACAAAAAGTCAAAAAGAGGACAACAACATACCATCTTGACGATTTGTGGTGTGGTCTCTGAAAAAAGGATGTCGGATGTACAAAAGTTAGGGCGCAAAAAGTGAAGACCAGAATTTACATGGAAGGCTATTGCCAGGAAGTGTTAGGGAGTTTCAAACCCTAAATATAGCCGTTTCACACACCACAAGAGGAACTCGGAAGTTGTCTCTCCAAGCGGATAGTTTTCAAGAGTGACCTTGGTGTATGCCTATAAATCTTGGTGACCCTCTACATTGTAAGGTTACGGAAATTTATCATAACTTAAGAGCTCAAGCCTATTCTTGTAAAAGTTAAAAGCACTTTCGAAAAAACTTAGAATTTCCCAAGTGCTTCAATATTGAAGAGAGCTCACTATACTAAGCCTAGCTTGATAAGAATTATCAAAGCTTAGTCGAGATATCCTAACCCTTTGCATTGTGCTTCATTGTAAAGGATATCTCATCTAGTTGAAACCAACCAAGAAACCCCAAACCCCTTGTGAAGGTAGTTGGAGTGTGTTTGTTGGTGAGAAGTGTTGTAAAGAGTTAGTAAACTACGCGGAGTAGTCGAGAAAACTCTAGAGGAGAAGTTAGTAAGCTCTGAGGGGGGTAGTCTGAAAGCTTGTGTGTGATTGAGTAAAGTAAACTACGGAGGTAGTCGAGAAAAAGCTCAAGGTCGGGTTGAGTAAAGTAAACTATGTGGAGTAGTCGAAAACTTCGGGGCGAGTTGAGTAAGTAAACTACGAGGTAGTCGTAAAGCTCGAAGTTGATAGTGAATTTCTCTCGAAGAGTCGGAGAGAGTGGGCGTAGAAGCTTGAGTCTTTGAACCACTATAATTGTTGTGTTCTTTATTGCTTTCCTTATCTGTGCTTATTTGTTACATTGACTTGATTTTGAAAGCATACTCTTCCCGATATTGGTTGGAATCAATCATTTGAAGTTGCATAAGTGAATCATGACCTAATCACTATTTCATAAAGAAAGAAGGTTTTACGCAAAAAGCTTAAAACGAGTATAAACTAAGGGCCAACCATTTCCATAACCGAAAGTAGCTAGAACAGATAGTTACCAAACCGAGCGTACTCTTACGAGGGTTGATGAAGTTGGTTATCGATCCAAGCAACTCGGGATCTCTGACACTCGAGGACTCGGTTGGGATTATCGAGGTTTTAAAAGCATTTCGGGATCATTTTGTCTCGATGAGACTTTGACTCGGGCGATTTGTGCTTCTCGAGAACCTAATCTTGAGGATTATCGACCCAAAGTGACCTCGATAAAAAAAGTTTTAAAAACCTTGAACACGTGTATTCCCCCCATACACGTGTTAGACTTCGTTTTTGCACCGGGACCAACAAGTGGTATCGGAAGCGGTGGTTCAACTTGACCCTCTTTGTGTTGACCAAAGTTTTATTTTCAAAAATACTTGTGGTCTATCTGAATCGATCTTATTCTTTGAAACCTTTTATTTTTCAAGAGATCGGAAAAATGTCTTCTAAAAACTTATCATGTTCTCGATGAGAGAACTATGACCTATGGAGCCCGGGAATGCGAGGGCTCAAATCGTATTCAAACATGGCGTATGTGGAGAGTGGTATCTCAAGGACCATTTCGGTTCTTGTAGTGAATCCGGAGGAACAAAAGATGAGAGAATTGATCTAGAAGCGAAATTTCCTAAGTCGATGACCGCCCGACTCTGAGGAGAGAAAGTTAGTCAATCTAGACTACATCGCAAAAGACACACTACAAAGACAATTGATGATGGTGTGATGGGAATGATCTCTCCTTTAATATCTTGCTAAAGAGATTTGGGATACACTATTCATTTATGTGCCAAAGGCGCAGATCATATAAAAGAAAACAAACTTTCAAATTGGCAATTGGAAAGTTTGGTGGTTTTTGAAATGGATGATGGTGAATCAATAGACAAAACTGGAAGTCGATTCACTAGCATCATGAATGATCTAAATGCACTTGGAAAGAAATACCCACGAGAGAGAAGTTGCATTGAAAATTCTTAGAGGTCTATCTAAGAAATGGGATATTCATGCGGTGGTGATTGAAAACACCAAGAATATTAACTCAATGCCTTACCAACAAGTCTTTCTAAAATTTGAAAGCCTATGAATTTGTAATTGATAAGAAATCCAAAAAATTTGTGACAAAGATGATTCTTCATCGAGTAAGAATGTGGCCTTAAAAAGCCAAAGATAAAAACTGTAAAACTAGAGAGTCGAGAACCCCATGCCAAAAATCGGGATGAGCTTGAGGAAAAGCTAAAGAGCGATGGCAAGAAGGTTTGATAGACTCAATAATAGATTTGGAAAATACAAAAGCTATTACGGGAACCCCACAGTACCCGGAAGAAACACGAGGACAGATCAACCGAGAAGAAGAAAAGACTGAAAGGTGAAGGATCCTCATCCAAAAGAAAGGACTCCAAGTCAAAAGAAGGAAATGATCGGGATGATGATGCAGCCAGATCTTTATTTGCCCGGAAGAAAGGTCACTTCCGGTATGATTGTCGATTTTTTAGTGCTAGGAGGAGAAGAGAAAGGCAAGCTATAAGAGACTAGAAGTTCTCAAGCAAAAAGGCCATGGTTGCGAAGAAGAAGAACACTCGAGGAGGAATCTAGCTCTTCGGATGAGATATTCTCGGGACAATTGAAAGTGATGACATCTGTCGATGGCCATTGAGGAGGTAAACTCTTCTTTCTCTGTTGTTACTCCTACACTAGCACAAGAGTTTTCTAGTTCACTTTGAAAAAGCAGTCATTTTGACTGATGGATTCTTTCGAGAATCGATGAAGGACTATCTTTGTTTTTGCAAGGGCTTGCTAAATCAAACTCAAGAGCGAGAATAAAGGAACTGAAAAATTTGAAAATCTAAAATGGAAAGACTCTAGCAATATTGAAGTCACTTCTCAATTAATGGGAACTCTTGATGAACTGGATGTTACGAAAGTACAACTCTCGAGAAGAAAGAGAAGTTGATAATGTCCCTAGCGAAAAAGCTAGAAAAATCCTTTGAAGAGATTGACAAATCGTAATCCGAGTTCAATGACCTCTACGAGAAGCATAAAACTCTCAGAAGCTGTGAGGATAGTGCTTGAGAAGAAGTTAACTCTATTGAATAATGCATCTAATGTAATAGATGAAATTGAGTTACGAGAGATCTGTGACTATAAAATCTGGATTGGGATATATTCGGGGAACCTCACATGGTCATCTAAATCTTTGCGTCAAGTAGCAAGAAGACTATCTTTGTAAAACCGATGGCACCTACACTTCAAACTGAAGAAATGCCCAAGGTTGTAGACAAGGAAAAGGACCTATGGTCTCGAAAAAAGCTGAATGATCGGGTTAGAAAGCCCAAACCTCGGTGAAGGCAAGAAAACTGAAAGCGGTCGATTTGGAAAGATTCGAGCAAGTACTTCAAAGCCTCAAGCTAAGAATGCAAACTTGAAAGGCTCCTGCTTGAACCATCGGAGGAATCCTCGGATGAGAAACACTTTCGTGAGAGACATTCTCAATTTGAAGAGACCAAGTCCTCGATTATCTTTGAAAGACCAGTTCAAAGTCTGAGACAACTGAACCTCACTTGCCCTA
The DNA here is from genome assembly GCA_037126765.1 of Stenogyne calaminthoides. NCBI lineage: Eukaryota > Viridiplantae > Streptophyta > Magnoliopsida > Lamiales > Lamiaceae > Stenogyne > Stenogyne calaminthoides. Next base: position 10,564,808 of record JBBCBC010000002.1, on the reverse strand, counting down.
AGGGTAAAGGTTATCTGAACCCGAAGTCATCAAAGATTTAGACCAATTTGCACAAAAAGCCTAAGCATCGATCGAGCGAAGGCTGAACCAAAGAAGAACTCTAAGGCACTTGTTCATGCTAAAGCTAGCACACATATCAGAAAAATTGCTAAGGCACCCGAGTAGTGGATGTATATGTTGATGTTTATGGAAGACAAATTATCCACTCTAAAGTGATTAGAGTTTATGCGGCGATTTGGATTAGAAAATCTGACTAACCTCGTATGACCCTACACAAAATGGGTACCTAAGAATTGATCATTTTTTAGGGGGAAAAACCGGGGCACTAAGGCGATGAAAGATCACATGGCAGCGATGAGCGAGAGATGAAAAAAGCTCACGATGTATGGTATCTTGGCGGATGCTCAAGACATATGATGAGGATTCAAGAAGATGCTCGGTGACTATGTTGAACAAAGAGGCCCCTGAGATCACTTTTGGAGATAACTCGAGAGACGGTGAAGGATATGGAACTTTGGAAGTCGACTCGAGTTCATATCCATGGTGTTTCATATGTATACGGATTGAAGCATAACTTCTTTGTCAATTAGCCAATTACGTGATAAAGGTTTCAATGTTGAGTTCTCCAAGAACTTATGCTTTGTGAAAGATGATACATCACGAAAGTATTCTTGACCGTGGTACAAGAAAGGGAATGTGTATCTTCTTTGATTGGAGTTCAACTCCTAAAGATACATGTTTAATTGCTAAAAGTTCCACAGATACCCGGTTGGTTATGGCATAAAAAGAATGAATCACCTAAACTTCAAAACCACGAACAAGCTTGCAAGATTAGCTCTTGTGAGAGGGTTGCCTAATGAAGTGTTGACAAGGAACACATTTGTGATGCGTGCGAGAAAGGAAAACAAGTCAAAGCATCATTTAAAAGCAAAGTAGAAGTTTCTCTTGAGAGAATACTTGACTTTTGCATATGGATCTGTTTGGTCCTATAACACTGTGAGCACTAATGGCGGGAAATACACATTGGTAGTAGTTGATGACTACTCAAGATATACTTGGGTCATATTCTTACTCGAGAAGAAAGAGACTCGAATAAAATTTGCGAATCATTGAAAATGGCTCGAAGAATGAGAAAAAATTTGAGTGTGGTCAAAATCGGATCGACAAAGGCGAGTTTATAAATCATATCATTTTCGATTATTGTGCAACAAATGGAATTCTACATGAAACATCAATTTGCAAGGACCCCTCAACAAAATGGTGTTCTTTGAAAGAAGGAGCGAGAACTCGAAGGAAGCTGCAAAGGACAATGATAAGTAAGCCGATATATTCTAAAAAGATTTTGAAATTTGAAAGGCATCAACCTTTGCATGCTACTCTCGAGAATAGATCCATCTTGACAAAAAGTCAAGGCAAAAGCGCCTTATGAGCTTTGGAATGAAAGGAAGCCTCTTGTTTCTTTCTTTTCGTGTGTTTGGTTGCAAGTGTTTCATACACAATAATGGTAAAGATCAGTTGAAAACATTTGATAGTAAAGGCGATGAAGGAATATTCTTAGGATATTACGAAGTTAGTAAAAGCTTTCGAGTTTACAAGCTGTAGGACTCTTATTGTGGAGGAAACACCTCATGTTGTTTTTGATGAATCTGTTTGTGTCGGGAAAGAAGCGGGAACATGATGCAAATGAACTGACTAAGAGGATCACCAGATTAAGCACTGAAGCAGAAAGATAAATCATCCTTTGAACACGAAAAGAAGAAGTCGGTCACTATCTATGATTGGAGTGACTCGGACTTCGAATAAAGAAGTTCGGGATGGAAATCGGGATGGTGAGACCGGGAAAACCAACACTCCAAAGGTGACCAATCGAGCAGACACGATTCGGACTCAGTGCGTGATGCCAATGAAGATGTGGTCACGGTGAGGCAAATTCTGAATCTATCAACCAAAGGGGAACAAATGTCTCGACAATGTTCGAATAAATTTCCACGAGGAAGATGATTCCCTTTTCTCTGTTTTGTTGTTCCACGAGTTTTTTGATTTAAGCGAACCTAACATTTCAAATGTTGAGGATACCATTGAAGGGGAACATCAAGAAGGAAATGGTTAGATAGCCATCCTACAAAGCAGTTGTGGGTGATCTAGCGAAGGTGTTAAGACTAGAAGGTTCCATGGAGAGAGTGCACTATTTGCTTGCTTCCTATCGGAGAAAGAACCTTGAGATTGGTGAAGCTCTACAAGATTCTCCTTTGGATTCTTGCCATGCAAGATGAAATTTGAATCAATTCTCGAGGAATGAAGTATGGGGGCTGGTAGATAGACGAGAAAGGCACAATGTCATTGGAACCAAGTGGGTTTTCAAGAACAAAAGAGATGAAAACAACAACATTGTGAGAAACAAAGGCAAGGCTAGTTGCACAAGGTTATTCAAAGAAGAAGGCTTGGATTATGATGAAACCTTTTTACTGTTGCAAGACTAGAAGCCATCAGTTGTTTCTTGCATATCTTTGCCCACATGAAGTTCACGATCTATCGGATGGATGTGAAAAGTGCATTTACGAGCGGCGTGCTTAAAGAAAGAGGTTTATGTGGAACAACCTCACGGTTTCAAAGCAGAATGACCAAGTTTCTGAAATTTAAAAAAGCTTTGTATGGTCTTAAGCAAGCACTAGAGCATGGTATGATACTCTTTCTCGGTTTCTTCTTGACCATGGTTTTGTCAAAGGGCTGTTGATAGAACTCTGTTCGGGGATAGAGGATGGGGAAGATATCTTACTAGTTAGGATATATGTTGATGACATCATTTTTGGATCTCCAAACCATCATTTGTGTGAAAAGTTTTCAACAACGGTGAAAGGCAAGTTTGAGATGTCAATGATGGGAGAGATGAATTTCTTTCTAGGACTTCAAGTGAAACAATCAAAGGAAGGAATATTCATCAACCGGGCAAAGTACACGAGAGATCGATTGCAAATATGGTGTACAAAATTGCAATCTGATTAGAATTCTCATGAATACTAACTATAAGATGGATCACGATTTCGAAGGCAAAGGTCAAATCGAGTAAATCAAATCGATTATAGAGGAATCATTGGATCATTGCTCTATCTCTCACGACAAGTAAGGCGGATATAACATTTCTTTGTTGGGATATGTGCAAGATACCAAGCTAATCCTAAGGCTAGTCACATGGATCTTTGCCAAAAAGATCTTGAAATATCTTAAGGGCAAGTGAATAGAGGATTATGGTATCGGTGATGATAACCTAGAGTTAAGTGGTTACTCGGATGTTGATTATGGAGGATCTGAGAATTGTGAGGAAGTCCACGTCGGGGAACTTGTCAATTTCTAGGAAAAAAGGTGATATCTTGGTTTTCGAAGAAAGCAGGACCTCGATAGCAACAAGTACTCTTGAAATTTGAATATATGGCTGCGAGGAAGGCTGCTGCGTGCCGCAATTCTTTGGCTCGAGACAACAATTGAGGGATTATAAAGTTGTAGCCAATGAAGTACCAATATTTTGTGACAATAATAGTGCCATTGCTATTTCACAAAAACCGGTATTGCACACGGATGCAAGCATGTGGATATCGGACATCACTTCATCGAGAGATCATGTCGAGAAGAAGGACATAAGGATGGAGAAAATTCATCTTGATAGAGAGGCGATATCTTGACTAAACCTTTGGCGGAATCAAGATTTCAAGAACTTTCAGTTGAATTAGGGATCTTTAGAAACAGTGTTTAGAGTAAAATCGAAAAATTGAAGGTTTTCGGATCATGAAGTTTTCTCGAGAATCATACGAGAAGCTCGGAGATAAAATGGAAATCTTGGCGGAGTCTCGAAAACTTCGGTAGCATCTTGAACCAATTGATTACTCGATTATTATCTTGACATTTTATCAAGATCGATTTTCGATAAAGACCGATAGAGGGAAATTGGTCTGAAGAAGTAATGACTCATGCGATCCATTTATTGCTCAAGTAAATTCAGTAATCATTCGCAATAAATATAAAAACACCTGAGGAATGTTTTTTTTTTGGGGCGGGATCATTTTAAATTCCGAAGAAGGTCAACAGTCATTTAATGCTCTGCTACATTAATGACCAATGAGGATGTTTTGGCGGCTTACTTTTTAGGAGATCGTCGTTTTTAGTATACGATTATCGGAAATTAATCTCAACCGTTGTTACTCACCTAACCAACACGATTCCCCACGATCTCAAGGCTATATAAACCCCAATCAGTCATTCAAGCCATAATTTTATCAAACCCTTCGTTTTCAAATCCTCTGCAATTAAAAATCCCCTTTGCCCAGAAATTCTCCAAACCCTAAAGCTTCACTTCTTCAATCAAACTCTAAAATGGCTCCAACCCTGTTCGAGAGATTAGCCGAAACCAACAAGCCGTGGTACGAGTTCGTTGTCTCACTTGAAAGCACAACCAACTCAAAGCCAGAAGAGGAGGCTCTGCATATGATTCGACTGGCTAAACTCACCCAACTAGTCGCAAACCGACCAGACCAGGAGTTTGCGAAAGAGGTAATCGAATTCATCTGTAACTTGAAGATAGATGAAGAGGGTTGTATGCATTCTAAGTTAACTGTATCACACTTAGAGCAGTCATCCAAATACGTCGATTTTGAGAGGGATCTGTATATTGTTCCGAAAAATCTGAATGATGTTTTTGAGCTCTGTGATAGAGGAGAGGATCCTACGACGTATATGTCAGGAAGAGAGCAGGAGTACTTAGATAGGATTGCTGAGAATCCTGTTAAGTTTGAGGCGACCTTTGCATAAAAAATTTTTTGAAGCCACAATATCGTGTGTTGATGGATATTGTGAGCAAGTGCATCATGAGTCTTCTTGGGGAGTTTTGAGCGGATAAGTACCCGAAGCTCAGTTGATGGCGGCGATAAGCTTCACCCACCATGATTTCAACAGTGAAATTCTGATCCAGACGGTGAGTGAAAGCGGACCAAAGTTTTGAGGAAGATTGGTGAGGCGATCTCAATCAAAGGCAAGATCCACCATGCCACCAAAATTGTTTACATTTTGGAGATGTGCGAAGATGAGGAGGATATCTTCGCCAATTCGACCCCATTTCCTAAATCAAAATTCTCCTTAAACCCATTCACGCAAAAAAGCGGTCATCGGGGAAAGAGAAAAAGAAGGTAGAATCACCTTCTGCAAATTTGTTGAAAAAAGAGACCCAACAAACTAGGGAAGGTGTTTTTGGAGGCAAAGATGGGGCGAGGGGAGCAAAAATGATGAAAACGAAGAATCTTGCTCCAAAACTTGAGAAGATTGGTGGTTCTCACCGATGAAGATGAAAGTGATCTGAAGAGATTCAATCGAGGGCCAAACCGCTCGAGTTCACCATTACAAGTGTTGGCTCGGGTTATCTCCGGGACGGGATCGGATCGGAGGGAGCAAGTCTTTTACGAGGTGCTCGAGACATCGCTCGAAGTCTGAGATAAAATTTCTCGGGAAATTTTCAAAGGAGCTCAGACCTCGAGATGCCTACCTCGGTGTGCGAGGCTCGAGACGGAAGAGCGGACCAGAGTCGATCTGAAGATGTGCAAGCTCAGACTAACGAGCCAACTCAGACTCAAACCCGAGGATATACCTGTTTAGGCCTCAGAACCCACTCGGATGCAAACCGAGGACTCGACCGCACAAACCGGATGTTGTTGAGACTCGGGAGCGAGAATATTCTTGATGAGCTCTGAGTGATCTCTTCTTGATCCCTTAGCGAAACTTCAAATGAACGAGAGCGAGATGGAAGAAAGGCGAGGGAAGAAGGCGAAGTAGAGGAGCAAGGGGGAACGGTTCATACTTGACCGATACCCTGAGCTCAACTCATATCCTGATCTGCAAGATATTTTCTTCTGATTAAGGATAACTGTATTTATCGTCAATCAGACTCTTCCCGAGATGCTTGATATTGCTACTTTTAGAGGGGAAGACTGGTGGAATGAGGAGACAACCTTTCTGACCGACTTCTCAGGGTTCAGAAGGACAAAGCTCAGGATGAAAAACGCCGATTTTGATGAAATTTGGTTCAGAGAAAGTTGGGTGAGGAGAAAGCAATGAAGTTGGTGCCCCAAGCAGCGGAGACAAATCTCAAGATGGAGATGGGGACCAACAGGGAGATGTTGAGAAGCATTCTCAGATTGAAAAGGAGACTTCTGTTGCTGATCAACCTGGATCTAGTCAACATCAGAATGTTGATAGTACTCTTGAGATCGAGGCGCATTTGGAGGCCGGAGCTCGAGAATGATTTGGAGCTCAAGATGATCGAATGAGCGGAGAGGTGCAGAAGATTCCTGAGATTGATCTCACTCCCCTGATAGAGAAACTTGAGAAGGTTGAGCCAATAATGATCAAGATTGCTCAGATGGAAGAAACATTGGCCAATCAAGCTCAAAAGATGGACGGTCTTAGTCACTCTTTAGAACTGGTGCAAATTCAAAACACTCTAACCACCCAGATGACCACCATGGAAGGAAAGCTAAATGAGAAGTTTGGAGGGAGTCAAAATTTGAGTTAAGTGATGAATGAAGCATAAACACCGGGGAAAGTTTCGATTTCCTAGAGGTGAAACTGGCAGAAAAGAATGAGGTGTTAATCAAGTCTGCTGTTGAGGAAATGAGCTCAATACTCATGACCAAGATGACAGAGATGTTCAAAGAAGCACTCTCTGACCAGTTTACCCACTTATCTGAAGAATTTTCTGTGGCCAAGAACCATCTAAGGAGAAATTTGGAAGGCGAAAGCAAGATCGGATAGCGGGGAGAAGTTATTTGTGTGAGCAAAGAGCAATATCACATGGACCAAACACTCTCGGGCTTCTTCCAAATTACGGTGCCAAGAAGGGGGAAAATGAAGCTGAAGATCTCAGAAAGTTCATGGCACGTACTTTGGAGAAGAAGGCTCAGAAAGATGCTGAAATGTATAATCTAGCAAAAAGCCTTTAAAGAAGTCTGAGATTCTTGAGAAGTTGAAGTTCGCTCGGGTAGAAAAGCCTATCTACACTCGAAGTTTCGAGCAAGCTATGCTTGATGTTGCAAGAGAGAAACCGAGTCTTAGAGCAAAGGTTGGAACAAGCCAGTCGCGGGCCGAATCGCTTTATGAAGAGGAAAGCCTTGGGCGTTGTTCAACTGAAAAGCAAGCGTGCAAAGGCTTCTAAGCCAATCGAGCGATTACGGATGATGAAGAAAGCAGAACAACCGATTGGAATCGAGTCTCAACCTCGGAAGAAAGTCTTCAAACGAGAAATGCTCGAAGACACTCCAAGAAGAACAAGCTAAGAAAGATGCCGCTTCCGGTCTCGAGAACGCGTCTGTGATCGAAGGAAGATAGAGCGAAGAAGCGAAGCGAAGGAGTGATTTCGGGAAGTTTGCGAGCAAGAGGAAAGGAACATCAAAAGCACTAAAGTGGCCCCACGTTGATAAATGGATGCCTATCAAACTCAGCGATATGTGGGAAGAAGTCAAGAGGACATACGGTTCAATTATGATGTTCTCATGGAATGGAGAGGGGAAAGCTCGGATCGAATGAAGCTTTCATTGAATACCTTCTTATCTTCTATCCAAAGTATCTACAGAGATGGATTAACCTTGCGGATGAAGGAGAGGTACAGATAGTAGCCCCTGGTCCATATTCCTATCCACCTCCAAAACTTGATAATGGCTTGGTGAATGAGAAGGTCATTACTCAAGAGATTGCTTTCGATATCTTTGGTCGATTGGGTTTAACAGAAGCAGATCAGGACATCATCAAGGAAAGAAATGAAATTTGAAGAAGAGATTTTTTTCGGAATGTTTGACTGGAAGTGCCGTGATGAAGTTGAGAATGAAGCAAATGAAGAGCGCGAAAGATCAAGAGCCAAAATCAAGATCAAGATCGAAGACTCAGAAGATTTTGTAATCTTTAAATTTTGTCTTTTTTATTTTTTGATAAACTCATTGTAATATGTAACAGGATACCAATCATCAATGAAGATTTATCATTATGCTCAAAAGATAATATCTCATTATCTTATTTACATGTATTTTATTTTGATATGCCTGAATGAATGTCTCTGAACCGATTGTATGATTGATAAGGGAGAAATTGTTTAAGTATTTGGTAATGAACTAGTTAAAGAGATTCATTACTGAAGAAATTTTCTGAATGATTAAACTGTTGAGAAACTCTGAAATTGTTGAGAGATTCTCGATTTAAGAAATTGTTGGGAGACAACCAATCTTGTAATAGGATAAATGAAACCTGAGTATAGGTTATTTGTTTGTAACAAGATAGGTTTTGGCATCATCAAAAAGGGGGAAATTGTTGGGAGATGAATTTTAATAAAGATTTATGATTTTGATTAGATCCCAAAACCCCTGAGTATGACATGTTCAGAATGATCTTGATAGTTGAGTCAGGATTAGGTTTTTAGAATATTCAGGATGTTATCTGCGAGAATGTATAGGCAATGAGATATAGTTCGAGGATAATTCTTGAAGACTCGATGAGGATCTTGAGTAAATCGAAGACTTCGTGAGAAGACTCAAAGACACATCAAGATTATAAACTACAAAGATTCAGAAGACCCTGAAGACTCAGAAGACTCTGAAGACTCAGAAGACTCAAGAACACAAAGATCAAGACCGAGAAACTAAAGATCAAGAATCTTGAAGGCCGCGATAATTCTTGAAGAATCGGTGAGGTCTTGAATGCTCGATATGAACACGAATGTTCCGAGGCCTTTGAATATATCTATCTGAAGGATGCAATCTCGAGAAGATCGCGATTCCTTAGAAAGTTAGATATCCGCCAAGACATTCAAATGCGAATAAAAGGAACTAAGTCGGAAGTGTTGTTAAGGTTATATCAAACTCGAGTTTGTAACCAAAAAGAGTCGTTGAAGGTGTTTACCTTTAAGCTGGAGACAAAAGTCAAAAAGAGGAAGACAACCTTTGTACCATCACCGACATCGGCGGTGTGAGGTCTCGAAAAAAGGATGTCGGATGTACAAAAGTTCGGTGCAAAAAGTGAAGACCCGCTACATGGAAGGCTATTGCCTAGGAAGTGTTAGGGAGTTTCAAACCCTAAATATAGCCGTTTCACACACCACAAGAGGGAACTCAAATTTGTCTCTCCAACGGATAGTTTTCAAGAGTGACCTTGGTGTATGCCTATAAATCTTGGTGACCCTCTACATTGTAAGGTTACGGGAAATTTATACATAACTTAAGAGCTCAAGCCTATTCTTGTAAAAGTTAAAAGCACTTTCGAAAAACTTAGAATTTCCCAAGTGCTTCAATATTGAAGAGAGCTCACTATACTAAGCCTAGCTTGATAAGAATTATCAAAGCTTAGTCGAGATATCCTAACCCTTTGCATTGTGCTTCATTGTAAAGGATATCTCATCCTAGTTGAAACCAACCAAGAAACCCCAAACCCTTGTGAAGGTAGTTGGAGTGTGTTTGTTGGTGAGAAGTGTTGTAAAAAGAGTTAGTAAACTACTGGCGGAGTAGTCGAGAAAACTCTAGAGGAGAAGTTAGTAAGCCTCTGAGGGTAGTCGAAAGCTTGTGTGTGATTGAGTAAGTAAACTACGGAGGTAGTCAGAAAGCTCAAGGTCGGGTTGAGTAAGTAAACTACGTGGAGTAGTCAGAAAACTCAGAGCCGAGTTGAGTAAGTAAACTACGAGGTAGTCGAAAGCTCGAAGTTGATAGTGAATTTCTCACGAAGAGTCGGAGAGAGTGGGCGTAGGAGCTTGAGTCTACGAACCACTATAATTGTTGTGTTCTTTATTGCTTTCCTTATACGTGCTTATTTGTTGCATTGACTTGATTTTGAAAGCATACTCTTCATCGATATTGGTTGGAATCAATCCTTTGAAGTTGCATAAGTGAATCACAGCCTAATCATTATTTCACAAAAGAAAAGTTTTTTCGCAAAAGCTTAAAACGAGTATAAACTAAGGGCCAACCATTCCGCTTTTGAGTAGCTAGAACGGATAGTTACCAAATGAGCGTACTCTTACGAGGGTTGATAAGTTAGTTATCTGATCCAAGCAACTTCGGGATCTCTGACACTTCGGGACTCGGTTGGGATTATCGAGGTTTCGAAAAGCGGCTCGGGATCACTTTCTCTCGAGTAGACTTTGACTCGAGCGATTTGTGCTTCTCGAACCTAATCTTGAGATTATCGACCCAAAGTGACCTTGAAAAAAAGTTTTAAAAACACTGAACACGTGTATTTCCCCCCCATTCACGTGTTAGACTCGTTTGCACCGGGACCAACACCACTATTGTGCAATATTTCACAAGAGTCCTACTCATATATAAAAATTTAGAACTCATACATTTTAAGATCGCATTTGACATTTTATAAACTTTTATACTTTTATAAATCACAATTTATATATATATATATATAAGACAGGTATAAAATTGCATTCAATGTTCCTTTCGGTCATTACGAATGTATTGTTATGCCTTTTGACTTAAAAAATGCTCCTTCAAAATTTCAACATATTATGAATGATATTTTTTATCCTTATAGTGATTTTATCATTGTTTATATTGATGATAATCTTGTATTTTCAAAATATTTAGAAATACATTTTAAACATCTTGATATTTTTAAGAATATAGTTATTAAAAATGGCTTAGTTATTTCAAAACCTAAAATGGTTTTGTTCCAAACCAAAGTTAAATTCTTAGGTCATATAATTGAAAGTGGAAATATTATTCCTATTCAAAGAAGCATTGAATTCGGAAATAAATTTTCTGATATTATTACTGATAAAACTCAATTACAAATATTTTTAGGAAGTCTTAATTATGTGTCTTCTTATATTAAAAATCTTGCTGAAGATTCTGCTATTTTATATGATAGACTTAAAATAATCCCTCTCCTTGGAATGATAATCATACTAAGGTTGTTATAAAAATTTAAGATAAGGTTAAGAACATTCCCTACCTTATGTTAGCAAATCCTAGGGTATGGTGGTATTTTAAAACAGATCAATCCTGATAATAAAACTGAATATATTATTAGGTTTTACTCTGGTAAATGGAATAATACTCAAAAGAATTATTTTACTGTTTCTAAAGAAATTTTAGCTATTGTCAAATGCGTCCTTAAATTTCAGGATGATTTATATAATCAGAAATTTACCATTAAAACTAATTGTAGAGCAGCTACTTTCATGTTGTTCAAAGATTTTGAACATAATGTTTCTAAACAAATGTTTGCCAGATGGCAATATCATCTTACTTATTTTTATTTTGATATTGTCTATAAGCAGGGGAAAGATAATCCTCTTCCAGATTTTTTGACTCGTGAATTTATTTCTTCATGGCAGAAATGAGCCACTCTGGAAGAGGTTCATATTCCTCTTATAGAGGAAGATGTGGCAGAGGCCATCCTATCATACAACATGGGAAGAAATCATTTTTCAACCATAATATTTCTAGTATTGGTTCTTCTTCTTCAAAAGAAGAAAATGTTCAAAAGGAATTTCAATAATTCCTCAGACAACGTGGGAAAAATATACCAGTTGATGACAATTCCTCAAAAACAGATGATGAAGCATCATATGCTTCAATTGCCCAGAAAGACTATAAATTATTTGATTCTCTTAAGAGAGATCTTATTCTTGTCATTGAGGACGATGATGAAAAATTCAAAGAGTCCACATGGATTCTTATGGATAAGTATCTTCCGGCTAATAGTTGGAACGTTGAAACTTATAAGACTAGAGGGTTTTATGAAAACATCCTCATTAGTCTTCGAAGTGTTGATATTCAACATTTCCCCCCTAAGAGTAAGGTTATAAACTACTCTAAATTTATCATTTAAAAGATTATCTCCATCCAAGAATGGGGTACTTCCTTTTGCTGAAAGAAGTATGACTAATAAAGTCACCCACACGGTATTCCAATACAATTATTGGGATTACTTACAAAGTTTTTATAAAACTTTATTCTATCAGAATGCTAAGCATTCTCACACTTGGTTGATAAAATTTTATGAGAATATTAGCAGGAATCAAATTCCTAACTGACTTATTTCCTAGTGGGAAAATTTTGGTGCAATGGCAGATATTTTACCTGAAGAGATTAATTCTCTATTGGAAGAATATTCTATTATTTCTTCTTCCTTAAAATCTCATAATACAAGTGAAAAAACTACTTATATGTTTTTTGTTGACTCCGGAATCCCATGGGTCTGGAAATGGAAACCAGAATTCGGTTATACTGAATATGGTACACCATGTATATGGAGAATCCATACTACGAAATTTTGGAATAACTTAAACGTTATTATTCCTGGCTCCAATGAGTCACCATTACAAGAAAACATTAATAGGATTAAATCCAAAATGGAAGAGTACAAGAAGGATTCTAATGAAAAGACTTCAAATAGTCTTCCTTCATTTTCTAAATACTCTAAGAAGTATTTTGGAATATTTTCAAAGGAGAAAATTATGGATCTTTATATGGACTATATTAAAAAAGACTTGTTCAATGATATTGATTTTTCTGATTCAAAATTAGATGCTTCTATGATTTTCGGTTATGATCTCCAAGATGCTCAGAATCCAAATGATGATTATCAAGACTTTTCTCTTCAAGAAATTTTTGACCTACTGAAGAATTATCTTAAAGAGAAGATCAAAGAAAGAAAGTGTTAATGGAAGATTGGAGATTCAATATTGTTCCCTTCCAATCAACGTTAGATTTTAGTATCTGGCAGGTTCCATTTCATGTTCGTTTTGATGAAAATGATCATGAAATCCGTGATAAAAATTATCTCAAAGTTCTTAAAAAGAAGATTAAGGTTCTTGAAAAATCTATCCCTATTTTGGAGAAGATACATTGCAAACAAGAAGGAAGACTGCGTTATCCTTTTATTTTGGATGATTTCAAGAAGACTCTAAGACTTCTGAGAAAATAGGCTTCTATGATGACGATTTGAAGACTTTTGGAGCTTAGCGCATTAAGCAAGATGTGTCTACAGTATTTGACAAATTATATTTCGTCATTGCTTATGTCATAACAGACCAAGTACTGTTCATAAATAGTAAAACACTATTCACTTTTTTTTTCTTTGAAATCCAGGGTTTGATGTCCGACTCTTTCTCTATATATATGTTTGCTTTCTTTGTTTAGAGGCACACTTTAGTTTAGACTCGCCCCCTCTTTCTCTATCTAAATCCCTCTCTAGTGTACAACCTTGTAACCTTGTAATATTATTGTTTATAAACTTGTTCATGCTTGTGGTTATTTAAGGTATATTGTTATTTAATTTATGTATTTATATTTTTATTTTATGTTGATCGTCGCCTCAGTGGTCGGCTATATTTCTTGTATTGAATCATGACCTGCCTTAACAATACTCTACTATCATGTGCATATGTGAAATTTAAAAATTAGTTCTTATTCGGTATACCAAAGGTAGCGTTAGGTTGTGGCCGATAGGTATGAGTTTTCCAGTGATATTCATGAGTTAACCATGTGGGCTTGCCCTTTTAGGCGTAATGTCGATGAATAGGCGCAGGTGTTTGTGGGCGTTAATCTTTTTTTAGGTTAACTCATGGACTATGGAATTTCTCAGTAAATGTCCCTATATGTGCCTTGTAAAAGTCCCTAATTGAACCTAAAGGTATATCAAGTACGGTCCGATTCTTAGATAAAGGTATGTCAAGTACGATCCGGTTCTTAGATGGTATCAGAGCCATGTGAGTAGAGTATGTTTTGTTATATGGTTAATGATTCAATACAATTTGATTCTAATGAATCTTTTCAGATTGAAAGATACTGTAAAAAACAGTATGACCCAGGAATATGATATTCCTGAAAATCTAAATCTATTAAATAAATGGACTATACCTAGAATTGAACCTAAAATGGTTTATAAATTAGGAGCTTTTGAAAAGCTAGGTTTTAAACAAATAGTTAAAACGACCGAATCTTCTTCTATACCGCTTCATGAAGAAGAAATGGTTATTAAATTACTAAGTAAAAATGATATTTTACCTTACAAAAGAACTCACAAGTTCTTACATATTGGATGCGTTCAGGTTGCCTTTAGACCTCTTACCTTAAACGGTTTACCAGAAAGCTTTATAGTTACCCTTAGAGATGGCAGAAACCTTAACTGGAAACAATTCCTTATGGGAATAATTCAGTCTAGTTTGGCTTTAAGACCTGTCTATTTTGACGTCTATCCTAATTTATCTCTATCTTTATCTGATAGTAATATTCTTGAATCGTTAACATTAAATGTTAAAACTCATGGTTATAATTACATACCAGGTACTGAAGTTATGTATTATAAACTTTATTTACACTAAATCCTATGTGTAAAAGAATAGAAAAATACAATAATGAGACTATTCTTATTGAAACTAATTTTGGTAAATCAAACATTATTATCTGTATTATTAATACAATTTAGACAAGGTATACCAATAATACAATTATTGCATTCATCATTATTAGAAAAAGTAGTAACATTATCAGAAGAATTAGATTCTTCAGAGGAATCATAATCACACTCATTAGAATTTGTATCAACTTCAGAATTCATGACAATTTTATAAAGAGTTTCTTTTAAATTATCATCAATATCAAGATTTTTAATCATGTCTTTGGCATAGCATTGGTTAGCATAATGACCAGTTCTGCCACATTTTTTACAAATTATCTTATCAAGATAATTCTTGTTTTTATAAAATTTTCTTTTATTTTTATTTTTATTATAATCATAATTTTTATTCTGTTTATTAACAAAATGATTATTCTGTTTATTATCAAAATGTCTTTTTATTTTCCTATAATTAGATTTAAATTCTCTTTTATTATTCTTAGGAGAAGTTCTTTTACGATTAGGATTATCTAAACAAAATTGGTCACATAAATGACCTAATTGTTTTATTCCTAACAAATTATTTTTTTTAATCTGATTTCTTAATTTAATTTCATTACAAAGATTTAATCCTTCCTGAATACAAGTACTTATGATTTGACCAAAAGTATAAGACTCATAAGCAATAGAATCGGAGTCTTTTCTAAGGATTTTTTTAATCCTTTCCGCAAATAAATAAGGAAGACCGTCAATAAACTTGTTCTTCTAAATATTCTGGTTACAATCAGGGATATCATAAATACGAGATAGAAAAGTATCTTTGTACCATCTGAAATCAGTTAGAGTTTTACACTTCATTTTTAAAAAGAAGTTTTTTTTTTTTTTTTTCAGATTTATTAGTAAATCTACCAGTAAAATGTTCTAGAACAGTAAGAACAAGAGAGTAGACAACATTGAGTCTAGTCTCACCGTCTTCTATTTTAACAGAAGAAAATATTTTCTATTTGTTTAAAGGGTTTAAATAATTATCCCACCAACCTTTAAGTTGACCAGTAAAACAGTTATAGCCTGTGCAGTTTGTAAATCATTGTTTCCGCTTATTCTACGAGCAGAATTATACATAAGCATACGATGGCATTGTGTAAAAATATGTTTATCACTACCACCATCAATATTCCACTCAAAAATGCTTTTACCAGAATAAGAGGTATTAAAGAAATTTTCCTGTTCTTCATGAAGAACATCCATAGGAGTAGGTCTTTTGTAGTAATATTTAGATAAATTTGGCTTATCAACCCATTTCATTTTATTAATATTATTAGTATTATCAGTATTACTAAACTCAATAGGACTAGTAATGGGACTTAATTCGAAGTCATCATCTAAAACAGAAATATTCAGATTATCAAATTTGTCACTAATGATTTTTTCAAAATCAGACCCAAAAGCTTCAATTTTGAAGTCTTTTAACTCTACTGGAGATTGGATTGAAGAAGCAGTTTTAATAATAAAAATTTTATTACTATCTTCTTCAAGTAAATCAGACTTAGTCTGAATTTTAGTTTGAGATATTATTTTATCTATTTTATCATGTAAAGAGATAATTTCTTCACCTAGAATAGACAGATAAAGATTGCAAAAAATATTTTGCTCAATCATTTGATTAATATGTTTCACAGTAATTTATAAAACATCATTCTCAATAATTTTAGAGAATGGAAGGAAATTAAAAACCCTACCATTTCTTTCAATTTGAAACGGAACATGTGGAGGGTAAACAAATTTTTGTGTTCCTCCAGAAACGATCTTATAATCTCGTTCAATAACTAAAATATGGTTTATATAAAAAGACATAATAAACCAAGAAACATAATAAGTAATTTCATTATGTTGTTCACATAATTTATAAAAGTTGTCAACAAAGTAATTTAAATCTTCTTTTGAGAAAGAATTAAAACACCAAATTCTAAACTTATCCCATTTAGGATTGTTGAACTCATCATTTATATGAGCTCTAGTCGAAGATCCTTTAGAGAAATCTAAAATGGTTGTAACATCCATAAAATTATGTATATATATTACACACGAGTAGAAAAAATGAAAGAAAAGAAAGTAAGAATAAAAAAATATTATGTATATTAATAAATAAGACTATAAACTATAAGACTCAAACATGATCTTAATACTTGTGAATGTTAAATTGATAGTTTCTATCTTTCAGGCCCCGAATCAATTGTTATTTATTTTTAGGTCTGAAATCGATAGATTTTTTTTTTTTTGACAGCTAATTGATATATAATTTTACTATTTCTTAGCACTGAATTAAAAAATTCTCACACACACACACACATACATATTTATATCTTGAGGTATCAAACCTTTCCATTGGGGGCATCAATGTTTCTAACAGGACCTTTGAACCATTTCCGTGCATCCAAAACCCACCACAACATGATCAAACCCAAGCCTACACCCAATGCCAATGGTGCATAGTTGAAATTATCCCAAGTGATGGGGTAATAAGTTGGCAAAAGGAAGACTGAGCAAGTGTAGGAAATCCATACAAAGGCGATTAAGCAAATCGGTCGTCTTGCCCTGCCTAAGTAGAATGGTCCAGCCTTGAAGTTTTTCTCCGCCATGATGAATCTTGCGAAGATTGGAACTGCGTATCCGCCGACCCACCCGATTGTGCATATGGAAGTTATGGCAGTGAAAACTACATTCACCTTCAAGATTGGTAGTCCTAGAAGAATGCAGATTGCAGCACAGAGCCACACTGCATTTGAAGGTACTTTGTGCTTTGGGTGAAGTTTTCTCCAGATTGATGAGAATGGAATTCCTTCATCTCTTGATAGAGCATAAACCTGCATCCATAATTTATTATGTAGATGTTACACATGTTATTTGATGCTCACAAGTTAAGCAAATATTTTTTTATTTCCTAAAAGGGCGCGATTATCGATACCTAGGTATTTTCTTAATGGATTTAAAACAAAATCGTCTCATAACTTTGCACCTTTATTGAAATGGTCTCATAATTATCAATTTAGTCTTATATGTATTCAATTTGATCAAATTTAGTCTCAAACCACCGGAGATGTCTCAAAATTGTCCAAAACGACGTCGTTTTGGGCGCGTGTAGCAATTTTGACCGGAATATGTAAAACACGTGTTCAAAACGACGTCGTTTTGGACAATTTTGAGCTACCTCCAGCGGTTTAGGACTAAATTGGATCAAATTGAATACATATGTGACTAAATTGGAAAAGTTGATAATTATGGAACCATTTCAATAAAGATGCAAAGTTATGAGACGATTTTGGTTTAATTCCCTCTTAATACACCTATACTTTACAGTTGTACTCCCTCCGCCCCCACCATTTTGGACCCCCACTTGTGCATACATTTTAAGAAAAAATTATTTTTTAGTGTTTTGTTGACTTTTCAAAGGGTGTAGATTGTGGGGTGGAAATTGTGAGATTCTTTTCCATTTTAAGGGTGTGCAAAATGGTAAGGTACAAACTAAAATAGAAAGTGTGCAAAATAATAAGGGACGGAGGGAGTATATGATATTACATGATGCTAATAATATTGTACGTATGGGTGTATTAAGCAAACAATTTTGGGTATAAATTGTGGTTGCTTACCACTCTGGCAGCACTGGTGGTTATCGAAAGTCCGCCGAAGAAGAACGAACCCCATATGATGAAGAGAAAAACTATAGCCCCTGCAGAATTGTGGTATCGCCCATGGAATGCATCGTAGAGTATTTGAGCAGGCACAAACGCCCCGGCTGTTTCATTAGAAGTGTCGTATAGATATGCAGGATCCTGTTATGAAACAGTCGAAACCATCGGCAGAGTATTAAAATAAAAAATAGAAGCATTCTTGTATACCAGTTGTACGGTGCACCTGTACAGAACTTAAAAGTTTTAAGTGAAAACCATTAATATTGACAACCTAATATCTTTTAGTAAAACAACTAATACCATTTAAAAATACATTTGAATTGCAGAGTGAATTAGATGCATATACATGGACGGATTTACATGGGCCCAAGGGAGGCATTGGGCCCCTGGACTTTTGAAAATTTTCAAGGATAGTGTAGAAGATCTATATACGTAACTAAGCTAAATATGAGACGATTGAAAAATATAGACAAAAGGCGACGCTAGCCCAGTAGCAGGCCTCCTCATTTCCCTTATAAAGGATACAGTCTGTTAAAATATTTTTATAAAAACAATAAGATATATTTTAAATTACTATTAATTTATTTTTATTATTTTAAGTTGGGCCCCTCTCACTAAAAGTCTAGCGTCCGTCTTTATGCATATACACAAGTTTTTTTTCAAAAATATATTCTAATAAAATTCAAATTTCTACCTGGATGCTAAAAGTAAGAGCCAATATATATGCCCATCCAAACACTGAAATGATCCCTATGCTAGAAAGGATTGCAATAGGACCATTTTTGTCTGCATCTTTAGTTTCTTCAGTGAGATGTGCAGCAGCATCGTATCCATATAGAGAATACTGGCTCACAAGAACAGCCATAATGGCAGCATATGCTTTGCTAGACACCCCTGTCGCTTCTGACGCCGTTTCAAATGTAGTGAACACGTACGAAGCAGGTTGTCTAGTCATGGACACAAGAGGAAGCATGATAACAATCACTAGTCCCCCGATTACCTGTAAATGCATTCTCTTACTTGTCGTTCATTTAAGCAGCCAGTAATCGAGACTTTGAGTAACACTTCATTGTGTAATTCGTGCAATTTTGACTAAAAAATCAACCAAACTGTTTTTTAAAACATTTCTCATGAATCATAGAAAAGAGTGGTTAAAAGGTATCAATTCATGTGCTCAAAAGTATCATCTCATATGATGAAAAGTATTAGTTGTACATTGAAAACATACTAATGTCGTTCAACCTACAAGCTAATGCTTTCTTTCATATGAAGTAAGGCTTTTCTTCATATGAAATACTACCTCCGTTCCACAGGAATTTGCACATTCATTCTCGTATTTTAGCGAGCGAATTGTTAATTAGTATTTGAAATAATAAAATGACTTTTAAGGTGGGACATGATAGTCTTACCCTTCTCTATCATATGCTTTCTTTAAAATTATTTTATCATTTTAAATACTAATAAAAAAAATTCATCGTTAAAACACGAATCAAACAGTAAACGCGCAAATTCCTCACAGACGGAAGTCTAGCACATCCCATTATATATATTTTGGTGGACAAATAAAATGTTGATCAAAATTGAGAAAAATTTACACGGTGCAACTGGTGCATAAAAGTTTTATACGGAAACTTTAACTTACCTGCCACCACATGGATATAATATCAATGAAAGCAATAACTTGGAGTGCAAATGTGTTGAGTGCTGCCCATATAAGTGTAAGGCCCATGTACATGCACAAGAAGAGCCATCTAGGGGCGAAATATCCCCCGTTTTTGTGTGTGCCCGTACACAGGAGAATAATACTCTGCAAAGTCTGAGATCCTGCATAAGCCTACACAATCATGCAAAACGTGATATCCACTTATATACACACTCACTGGAATGCATACATTTATTGTTGGGTTAATAACAAATTAAACTTGTACTATTGCAACCTGTATTAGGTAAAATTGACAAATTCCAACACACATTTACTTTTTTTTTTTAAAATATTTTTATCAAATTTCTTCAATTTGATATTTGCTTAAATATTTTTTGGCATTGTTTTATATATAATATATCATTTGTATGCTATATCTAGTAAAATATTTTTACAATAAAGTGAGTTGGG
This sequence comes from Stenogyne calaminthoides, assembly GCA_037126765.1. Taxonomy (NCBI): domain Eukaryota; kingdom Viridiplantae; phylum Streptophyta; class Magnoliopsida; order Lamiales; family Lamiaceae; genus Stenogyne; species Stenogyne calaminthoides. The sequence continues at coordinate 10,544,636 of JBBCBC010000002.1, read as the reverse complement.
GTTAGAATCAATTACTTTTTATTAGTATAAATTGCATTTTATTTCAAAAAATAATAAAGTTGCAATAGTACATTTTGCGATTAGTAATTAATCCATCCATATGCCTACCTGTGTCCCTATACCGGCTATCAGCCCTATCGTCTCAAGCCAAGCACAACACCATGACGCAAGCGGGCCCCATTTCGGGCCAGATAGATGTGCTGCCCAAAAATATAGTGATCCTGTAGTCTGTAACACAAATGAATTTTACTCCACTCTGTTCTAAAAACAGAGCTTTATATATGTAACTATTTTTCCTTTAGCAATAATTATAATCATGAATCTAAAAGGTTAGTGAAACAATATGCAACTTATGAAGCACCAAATCTACACTATTACCTATCTAAAAGTCCAGTGGCCTATATAATTTTTGATACGCCTTTCTAATATTGATCTTTTAATGTTTTTATTATTATTATTATTGTAATGTAATTGTAATTGGTCTTTTTATTAAGTCTAGAAAAATAGGTCCATGGACTTTACCGTTTGGGTCTAAGTTAGGTTTAGGTTCGAGAGTCTATTTATATTGTTAACCTTTGTTTATTTAGGGTATCCATTGATCATTGTTATTGTGTATAACCATCATTTATGGCAGAGATTATCTCTATGGCAACGTGTAACACTATATGACCCTCGTTTCAAGAGTCTTTTATGAGTCAGTCTACGGTGAACCTTATTCATAATAAAAAATTGATATCATTACTTATAAATTAATATCATTATAATATTTATAAATTAATATTATTATACTTATAAACTAATATCACAATATTTATGTGTGTGTTAATTATGATTTGAAATAAAAATTTATGAAACTGGTTAAGGAGTGTGACTTATATTAATAAAGGGTATTAGTTGTGATAATTGAAGGGTTTGACTTTTTATTATAAAGGGTATTACTCATAATAATGAAGGTGTGATTTATATTACAGCGAGGTATTAGACTATTAGTAGTAATAACTGAAGGGTGTGATTTATATTACAAAAGGATATTAGTTGTGATAACTGAAGGATCATGCCTGTAAAAAAAGAATTAGTTTCACGGTGAACAAGCTTCACATGCTACCAACTCTTATGGTAGCGTATAAAGTAAAGTTAGTAAATATATTTGTATATGTACCTACAACAAAAGATATATTATAGATTAGGTCTTGTATAAACCCAGGTGCACCGTGCATTCTTAATGCATTTTAGAAACATGCGACTTATTATACTAAAAAGTGCAACTTATTTACACTGAAGCGTGCAACTATTAATATAAAAAAATAGTTACACGATTCAGTGTAAATAAATTACATTTTTCAGTATAATAAATCGCACATTTATAAAACGCACTATGAGTGCATGATGCACCTAGGTGTACGTGAGACTCACTCTATATTATATATGAAATATATACCGGGAAGGAAGAGCAAATCTCAGCCATGGCGAGGCCAACAAAGCAGGTGAAGAATGAGACCACAATCCAACCCCAAACAAGGGGTGCGGGTCCCGCATACCGTAGACTCGACCCATACAGAGGCGTGATACCGGTAAAAAGTGTCATCGTTGAAAATGATATGGCTAGTGTTTTAAATAGGGTCTGCACAACGATTAATCGCCTTAATTACTTACTGTTAAAAATAAAATAAAATTTTAAATTTTAAAAAATAAAAATAGAGGGAGAATTTTGGTTTACCATTTGTCTTCTTAGTTCTTGCTTGTATCCAAGCTCGTTGAGCCGCTTCTCAGCTGAATCCATAGGGACCATGTTTTCCATTTTTGTAAGATTTGATGTATAATATCTTGATCAAGTTAAGAAATAAGATTGATCTGCAAAAACATGCAACTCAACAACCCATTTTTCATCAATCATAAGGAAATATATAAGTGAATAATGGGAAAGGGTTGACTAATTCATAAATTGGTGCTGAGTTTGACTTGGTTCTAATGTTGTAAAACTTCTATTAATCATATATTATTGGGACCGAAAATATATATTATTATACGGACTATAATAAGGACAAAATAGGAAAACAAACTAAAAATTTAATATTTTAACTATAATAATTTTATTTCTTAATTTATGTGAATAAATATATGTCTATTTTTGTAATGAGTGGATCTCATTTACACTCAGGTGCACCGTGCATTCATAGTGTATTTTAGAAACATGTGATTTGTTATATTGAAAAGTGTAACTTATTTATACTGAAGCGTGCAACTATTTTTCCATATTAATAGTTGCACGCTTCAGTGTAAATAAGTTGCAGTTTCAATATAATAAGTCGCACGTTTTTAAAATACACTATGAGTGCACAATGAATCTGGATACATACAAGACCTAATCTTTTGTGAAATGGAGGGAGTATAATTTATTATAAAATGTGAAATTTATTTTTAAATATAATTAATTCTAAGTTGGGGTCGTAACTTTTTATTTCTATACAAAGTATTCATCTGGGGGATTTTTAGTGGATCAAGTGAAGCTAGTAAAGGGTCAAACACAGAAACTTGAGTTTGATTTGTGTATACGTAATCATGTATATTAATACAAAATAAAAAACCTAGCCTGCTCCGCCGCCTGCGCGCAACACTCACCCAACCCTCGTCGTCGCCCTGTGTCACATCGCAACCTGCTGTTTTGAGCGTCGCTTAGAGGTCGTGGCTGGTTCGTCGGACCGATCTCCCCCACCGGAGTCATGGAAACAGGTGGGCGGTTTCGGTCCGTCGGATCTTTATTTTTTGTTTTATTTTGTGTTATCTTTACCTTTTGTTCTATTTTGTGCTTTAGGGTTTAGATTTATTTTTTCTTCTTTGTTTTCTCCTTGTTAGGGGTTTGTTGTGAGATTTCCTCCCTCTTTGGGTTTGTTGTTTGTTTGTTTTGTTGTTTTCTTTTGGTTCTGGGTCTTGGTGGTTTGTTGGTGGTGCTTTGTTTGATGCAATCTTGGTTATCTTTTCAGACATGGTTTAAGCCTTAGTGTGGGGCTTTTCTTTGTCTGTGTGTTTTTACCTGGATTGTGGTTCTCCCCTCCTCTGTTCCTCAAGATTGGTTCGAGGTAGGTGTTGTTCCAATCAGTGTTTCGATCGTCCGTCTAAAGGACTTGTGCTTCGTTTGAAGGATTTATATTTTGTACTACTTTTCGTCTGTAGAATTGTATCTTGTACTACTCTTTACTTTTTCATTGTACGTCATTTTCTAAAAAAAAAAAAAAAAAGTAAAGGGTCAAACACTCCATTGAAGAGAGCGGTGCATGATTTCTTTCCATTGTTTATTTATACTCACACCATGCATATATGTTGCTTCGAGGATGACACTAAACTATGCTTTGACTAAGCAACTAATAATAAGTCAAAACTTTGAATTTTGTCAATAAGTTACTTAATAAACATTTTTTTAATGTATTTTTTTTTTCAATTACTTAATAAATTTTGAGCATTGGACACTATCTTACAACATGAGCCAAGGTGCTTCTATCAAGATCTTACATATTTTTTTCGAACAGAAGATTTTATATATTGTTATCAATTTATTTTTAATGGGCTAATGTTTATTGATAACTCCAAGTAAAAGGGAGGTTTTCGATAAAATTGGTCCATCGTATGAAATTTATAGAATTATACTTATAAATTAATATTATAATACTTATCAATTGAATCATTATATAAACTTATAAACCGATATCACGATATTAAACGTTATAAGTATTAGTTTATAAAATAAGTTAAACAATATAATTTCATAATACCAACAAGTTTCACATGAGAATTTGTGCGTAGCGAATAATTCTTCTGTCTAAAAAGTGAGGTGTTATTATCCCCACCTAATGAATAAAGAAAAAAACTTGTGTGAATTTGAATTCACAGTAAACTTTATTTTTTTAATATCAGTATTATCTATAAAAACTACCATTTCAATGCACAATAACTCTTATTCTTGGTCATAAAAACTATCACAATTTAAAATATCTTTTGTGCATAATAATATATTTTTGTGCATATATAATAGTAGAAAAGTTCATATATAGATTTGATTCACATGAGTATTACTCATAAATAAATTATATTAATTAATTTAAAATAAAAATTAATATGAGACGGTTTCATATATAAGATGGGGTACAATCTAACACAAATCACACCCACCCCTTCCAAAATATTAAAACGCCTAATACCCAATTAATGTCCCGTCTCACCGTGAGACCGTCTCAGTGTAAATGTGCCTCTTAATTTAAATTTATATATTGCATAAATCATATCATACCACATCATGTTATTGACGCAAAAATTTCGCATTAAGAAATTGGTATGGTCAGACTAGTTTATCTCCTTACCTTTTAGTATTCAATCGTCTCTTCCAGTGAAGATTCCGAGATGCAAGTGTCTAACATGAATCCAATTACCCAAAGTTGACTTTCTATATAAATTGACAATTTTTTATATAAAAATATTTCACGAATTTAGGATTCGTGAAATATAACCGATGAATCAAAACGAAAATGCATAAATACAGAGTGAAAATTTTATGGTTCATGTGCAGATCGAATCAGGTCAAATAGATTTTTTAATAAAATTTGTGCAAAGACAGAACAACAAGAATCTATGTGTTACTATAAGGGTAAATATGTGTTAGTGTAAGAATATGTATGTGTTATTATAAGGAAAGATCCATGAAACATGACTAGTTGGTCAGAAGAAGAAGTGCATAAACACAGAGGAAAAAATTTCCAGATTCTGTGAGGATTGATCGGAGTCAAACTGATATTTCTATAAAATTCGCGCAAAGGCAAAAAAGAAGAACTCGTTCGAGGTCTATGTTAATATAAGAAAAAACATGTGTTACTATAAGTACATATATATATTACTATTGGGAGATGAATTGAATGAAGATTTTGATTAGATATCAAAATCCTGAAAATAAAAAGAAGGGGAATTGAAGGTACGTTGAGGAATTTGACAAGTTGATGAGTTGAGGATCAAGTGTGGATGATGTTAGAACTTGATCCTTGATTTCATGGGTTTTGTAGGATTTTGAATCTAGTTCGTGCTTACTCAAATCATTGCTTTGCACTAATGTCACACTAGTTTTGTTGGTAAGGACCTAAGCGAAAGTCATGACTTCTCCATTCTGTTTGTCCTTTTGTTAGAGTTTGCTTGAGGACAAGCAAATATTTAAGAGTGGGGAAATTTAATAAATGGTTGACATTGCAATATTTAAGTTGCTTAGAGTATGTATTTGCATTATAATGTGATTTGTTTGCGTGTTTTTCCACTTATATATACTTCGAATGAGTTAAAAGTTCACTTGATCTTTTGTTCGATTTTTAAGTGACTTTAGTCCCTTTTTGGAGAAATAGAAGTGTTGGAGAAAGGCTCAAACGTCAATCATGAAGTTCTGAGCCGACTTTTGTCCACTGCATCCCACATGGGGGTTCCAAAGGGGGCCGAAATCTAGAGCTTTATGGGCCAACGAGAATTAAACCTTTTTCAGCCTAAATTTCAAACATTAAAAGACACTTCGGGCTCAGTCTTCAAGGCATGCAGCACAGATATAAATGCGTACGAGGAAAAAGTAGAATTCTGGAGAAACGCGAGAGGAAGAAGGCAAGAGAAATGGAAAAGAAGACCGTCTTTACCGTTTATTAAGAATTTGTTTTCTAGATTATGAACTTGTTATTATACGTTTTTTGTTATGATTATGGATGACTAAGTCCTTTTATTCCAATTCCGGAGATTTCTAACCTTGTGTTTGATGACTACTAGTTGAATTCGATATTGATTGTGACACTTGTTGGGATATTTTAGTTTTGATGAATTATTCCAAAACATTATCAACTTGTGTTATTTAAGTTAATCTACAGATAACAAGTTGAGGGAGAACCAGAGAACAAGTTAAGGGGGAACTCATGAAATCAGACAAAGATGATCGAGATCAGACGAGGTTGCAGACGAAGCTGATCGAGATCAGATGAGTAGGATGAGTTCCGAGTTAACTGATGAGCTGAACAAGAAGAAGCATGTTGATTTGTGAAGAATAAATGCTGATGCAGCTGACCTGATGCAGCTGACCTGATGCTGCTAACCTGATGCAGTTGACCTAATGCAGCTGACCTGATGCTGCTGACCTGATATGCTGACTTGATGATGTGCTTCACCTGATCAGATCAGGCAAGAAGAAACCAGAAAACTGCATACCAGAAATCAGCAGACCAGATCAGGCAGACCAGATTTCAGCAGACCAAATTTCTGCATACCAGATATCCGCAGGCCAGAAATTTGCATACCAGAAAACTGCAAACCAGAAATCAGGCGACCAGAACAGTAGACCAAAATCAGAAGAGATGAACAGTAATCAAGCGAGCTGAAATCAGATCCGTTAGACACACAAAAAGCTGGCCAATGAGAAGATGACAACACACATATTGATGTGACATAAAGCTGCAAGCAACAGTGCAAAAGGACAAAGAAAAGCTGGAAGTTTATTAGTATGGATTTGAATATTACTATCCAACGGTAATATTTAAATCCACACTATAAATACATTGCACTATCTTCAAAAGAAAATAATGGAGGATGCTGCAAAGTGAAGATTAAAGTCAAATATTCAAGCATCTCCATTCAAGAACACAGAGCATTAAATATCCAGATTTACCCAAGAGTGTTCTTCCTTATATCTAAGCATAAATGTCATATCATAAGCTTAGAGAGATTTTCTCAACCTTAGCTTAGACTAAAACAATGTAAGGGAAAATCTCACCTAGTTGGAAATCCCGTGAGGGAGTTAAGTTCCGAGAGAGTGAGAACTCATTAAACATCTATAGGCGACCCCGTGAAGGAGATAAGTCCCGTTGAGTGAGAGCTCCATATATATCTATTGGTTAAGGAAGTGCCCCATGAAGGGAAGAGTGGATGTAGGAGTTGGACTCCGAACCACTATAAAATCATGTGTTCTTTACTATTTTATGTTCTTACTTGCCATATGCATTTGGTTATAAGCAAAACACATCGTTTAAAAAAAATAGAATCATTATTCCCTCACCCCTGTTTTATATGCATTACATGGTTTTTCACGGGACCAACAACACTGTTATTCTAAGATTATTTATATCATTTGTTATAATTTACTGTATGTTTGAATAATTAATTTAGATTGACCACCTAGGTTATTTTATTTTTATATGTCTGTTAGTTCGTATCACGTAATTCGTAATTGTTGCGTGTATATGACAATTGGTAACAACTAATAATATTTGTTAGGGTGATATAAATTATTATTTTTCGAATCAAGCTTGCGTATTTGGGAATTTATTTGACCTTTAACCTTGAGACTTTTGTTTTTGCTGAATTAAATTTAGATCATATCTAGACCATTTAGTTAAAAAGATACATTGAAGAGTTTATTTAATTGGATAAAATTAAAAGATAAAACCGATAAACATAGCTTATTGTTTATTGAGAGTCATTAATCTGAGAGTAAAGTAGAGCAATCGATACATTTAATTAGAAGAGTCAAAATACAATGGATAATTGAAATGTGAATTGGAAGCTTTTTATTAATTGAATTTTTCCTTCGAGATTATTTGTTATTTCTAATAATTAACTACTAGTAGTTTTTAGAAATCCAATCCAAAATCCCACACCCCTTTTTGTGTGTTACATGTTTTGTCTTCGTAAATTCATACAATAAGCATAATCAAAATTATATGTTCCCTGTGGATCGACCTCTTTACTTACCACTACTACAAGTTAGTAGTATAGTTCAGGGTATTTATTTTTATAGCAACTAGACAGTGCAATCATGTTCGTAGTTTTTTTTTTAAATGAAGCATGTGCACAATAGTGACACTAAAAAAGAGAATTCACTTGAACTCGGATTCACATGAGACCTACTAAAAAAATGCAGTACATTTTTGTAATATCACGGTGCATCACATCAATAAGTTATACTCCCCCCTCCCTTACTTAATGCTACATTTGCCAAAAAGGAAATAAAACAATTTATCCATTTTAATTATATCCCTCAAATATCTCAAAATTACACATCATGCCATTATTTTTAACACAATAACTAATATATATATATTTTCTCCATTACTCCATCCAATATGATGCAGGGTGTTCTACGTTTTGCAAGGGGTGAGACTACGTCTTAAGAACTCAGGAATAATCCTGAAAATATATTGTATTCATTTATTAAATAATCAATGGGTCTATTCCAATGAATTATGAGGCCCCTATTTATAATGTTAGAACGTAAATTCTAACTTGGTCCCCAAGTCGTACCTCAATAAATAAGGAAAATATATCGTTCATAATTATGGGGAATTATTATATACTACTTCCGTCCCAAAGTTATTTACCCATTTGCTTTTGATATGAGTTTTTGATTGGGACGAAGGAAGCAGTATTTAAAGTGATAAAGTGATTTTTGGATTGAGGGTATTGTAGTTTTATACTCCCTCCAATATGTTATTACTAAAACATATGATTTTATTTTTATTTTTTTTGTAAAAGTAATGACATGAAATGTAATTTTAAAATGTTTCATTTTTAAAAGGGATAAATAACTTTGGGACGGAGGGAGTACTAAATATAAAAGGAAATCATTAATTACTATATAATTTACGATGGAAACTGAATTTCATGATTTTATATCCATCGCGCTACCTCTCTTCGACGCGATTCGACCTCGAATTGAAAGGGGATTTAATCTCAGTCACGGAGAAGCTCAAACATCCAGCCTCTGGGATCCCATACGACATAAAAGCTCATGGAGACAAGTTGGACGGGCTGCACGGAAGTGGTGGTGGAGACCTGGGCGAGTCCTGGCGAATTCGGGAAAACACGAGTCGCAAGTGGCAAGGACACGGGCAAGTTCCTCGTCCGGCCGGACAGCAGCACACGAGCATGCAAGTACACAGTCGGTGGCGATGCAAAGCTGCGTCGGGCTGGAGGTCGGTGGAGGCTGGAGCGTTGTGGTGGAGACGACGTTGCCTGGGCTAGAACGTGGGGGCGTTGATGACGCCGGGAAGCGCCGCCGAGCACTGGGTGACGACACAGAGTCGCACCGTGCAGGTGAGCGGCAGAGACAAGTATGGTGTGGTCCCCGCGTCACTAGGGGCTGGAACGCGGTGGCGCCGACTACGCTAGTAACACCGACGAAGGGATGGCAGCAAAGCAGAGTCGCGGCGTGTGGGGTAGCAGCGGAAGGGGGCTATTTCCTGTGGACTCCTTCTAACCGTGCTTCGATATCCGTGACCGGGGTATCGAGCATTGCAACGAGGAATTTCACCTGGGCTAGGACGTTTCGTAATCCGGACAACAAAAGATCGGGGTGGGGATCCATTCGTGCAATGAAAATCCTGGATCAGGATACCAGATGATGTAGTTGCGCTCTAGCTCTGCAGGGGTGAGACTACGTCTCAAAAACTTAGGAATAATCCTGAAAACATATTGTATTCAATAATCAATGGGTGTCTTACAATGAATTATGAGACCCCTATTTATAATGCTAGAACGTAAATCCTAACTTGTTCACAGGATGTATCTCGATAAATAGAGAAAATATATCGATCATAATTATGGGAAATTATTCTATACTATAAATATAAAAGGAAATATATCGTGCGATTTAGTTTTCATTCTTAAAATAAATCGATCATAATTATGGGAACTCATTAATCAATATTTTATTTATGTTACTCCTTTTTTAGGACTTGTTCTATATTTTTAATTGTATAATATTTGAAGTTTTTTTTAGTATTCACATAGCTGTGTTGTGCATATCCTTTTTAAAATTTCTGAATCCGCCACAGACCCACCCACATATGAATTCCATAAAAACACTAGCAAACCCCCGCTAACCCAAGCGAACATTCAAATGAGGTCAAAATGTGATGAAACTCTACTTGAATAAGTGGAGTAACATTTGTTTTGTGTATGAAGTAATGAACTTCACTCTCTGGCTGCCAAAGAGATTGACTAGGTTTTTCAAAATCAATAGTAAGAAGGAAAGAACTGCAAAGGAGAGAGGAAGTAGCTGTGCTGGCTACTGAAGTATATACTGAACTAGCTCGATTTTAAGTGCATGCTCCTTTACATTTGTCGAAGAGCGTAATATTAAGACAAATATATATTAAATGCATTCAAATGCTCAATATTAATACCGAATGAAAGAATGGATAAACGAGAGTACGTACATAGAACATGCAACTTCCTGTACTATGCATTCCAAGATCAAGATCGTCTCCCTTGCAAATGCAATGCCAACTGAAACAAGATAACCTGGTAAGTTCCATACGATATTGAAATGAAAGTTTGCGTTTTATTTCATCAATGCATCTCAATAATGACAGAGGATTAATCCAACCACAAGATCCTATATCACTAAACTAAATCAAGACAATTCCCGGTCCATAAACGATCTCTGTCCAGATTGTGTATATTTTGCAGCTAAAAGTTCCTCAGAAATTTTTATAAGAGCAGTGCTCAAATTTATGCTCATTGACTGATTTTGGCAACACAAAAACAGCTTCAAATGGCACTTATGGCTACTCAAAGTTACATGCCTATGTATCAATAGGACTTGCATCATATAACAATGATTCAACAAAAATAACCACAAAAACAGAGGCATGATGAAAACACTTTAATGGGCTTTATTTTAATGATTCTATTTAGTGGACGTTTCACTTGTACCCTAGAGGCCCAATTCTAAATTTATCACAATGAAGAATCTGCTGAATATTCTTCTAACTACAGTCAACGCTATAATCACTTCTTTCGTATTCCATGTTGTTTCATATGGTTCTGCTTCTAATTTCTAGCTAGAAATGGCATATGAGGAACTTTTGGAAACAAAATATTTTAGAGTATGTTTGATTTGGAATTTGAAAACCGGATTCAGGATTTCAAAATCTGAATAATGTTCTAGTTCGAGATTTTAAGATCCGGTTTTCTAAATCCTATATATCTACAATGGCTTAATAATGCAAACATGGTTTTTTATTCCCACTTCTTTTATTTATAATTTTCCACACTTTTTTTCTCACTTTTACTACATCCTGTAAAAACACGTTCATTATTACACAATCATTCAATCACTTTAATTGCAGTTAACAATCACACTATTGCGCATGGATTTGACATAAATTTAAATCCTACCCTACTTAAATCTCGAAACAAACACACACCATTACTATTTATCAGGATTTCCAAATCCAATTAAAATCCAGATTTCAAAACCAACTAAATCCCGAATCAAACATGCCCTTAATGAACCCACATAGAGTGATAAATAATTATGCGAGCAAAACAGATTCCCCAGCAGCAAATAAGATAATAAAAAACCTGAGAAATGCTGCAGCTTACATCTGTTTCTGAGCTCAAGAACGTGCTATAAGATGATGATATTATGAAAGATTATCCCCCCTTTAGGTAGAAGAAACGGCGTCAAACGAATTCAGAACTTTTTCCAGAATCGTTCTTCTTTCCACATCCAGAGGTTTCTCTAAACTATCAGAGTGATTGATATTCAAAATATAGAGCCTCTTAGATGCCACAAATGCAGCAGAAAACACTCTCTTCAGCCCTCCCCTGGTGCTGTCAACCTTGTATTCAAACTCGTACACTTGAAGCCCAGCAGGACCCGATCTCTCCGAGACAGAAATTACCTCAGCCTCCTTTGTACTTTCCTAAACAATTGAACTTCATTCTAAATCAGTTATGTTCAATTAACGAAAGAATTATAAATTACGTGGCTTCACTTTGTAGACAGAAGTGCTTCACTTATAATCAGGTTAAAGAGCAAAAGATGGATTAAGAACCTCTAGTTCATTGTTGAATTGAGAAGAAGTCTCAGATCAATCAAACGTGAGAGTATTGAATCAAAGACAAATACTTTTGTGCATTAGTTGCATTGTGCAACTCAAGTGCATTTTTAAGCAGTATTAGTTGTCTTACTAAAAGGTATTAGTTGGTCAGTATTAGTTGTTTTCATTAAACATTATTAGTTGTGTACCAGTTGCACGGTGCAAAACTAATACTGTTCAATAGAAATAAGTAATGCTGACCAACAAATAACATTGTTCAAAGAAATCTGCTAATATTGTTAACTAATGGAGTACCATTTAAACTACACACCAGTAACAGTTGCACGGTGTAAGCAAGAATTTGCCCTTATTAACACACAGGGGGTGTTTGCAAAAAAATATAAGTGATTATAGTCACCTAAAATTGTGTATAGAAATAATTTGGAGTGTTTTATTTTTCTTTTATTATATTAAGAGCCTGTTTGCAAGCTCTAAATAATAAGTAAAATCACTTTTTCTTGAAAAAAAAAATCACCTCTAAAGTGTTTGGAACAACTAATTTAAGCACTTAAAATTCATTTTGTTGAAGCAACTGTGACCTGCTTTTGGATTCTAAAAAAACAATTCACATATATCGAGGAATAAAATACTCATTTGTTTCTCTCCCTCCCAACTATTTCTCCCTCATAGATTCTTTGTAATTCCTGGGTGTCTTAGGAGAGAGAAAAAGACATTTACAGCTACATTAATTACACCATATCAATGAAAATTATTATTAGCAAAGTGATTTTTTTTGCAAACACTATCACTTCTTAAAATCATTTTATTTCAAAATGCTCCTAACTTTTAATTTTACTACAAAAATCACATAAAATCACTTTTTTTTTTTTTTGACAGGAAAATCACTTCTTTAAAATGTATAGAGTTTGCAAACATACACCAACTTCAAAGGGGTGCTTTTAGTAAATTATTATTCTTTTCTAAATACATTTAACTTTTTTTACAAACACTGTTAACTTTTCTTTGAATTTTTTTACAAGTACTATCAACTTTTACTTCTAATCACGGTTTTCATAATCACTAATTTTAATCCATTCTTCAAAACTATAATTTTTTTGCAAACAACCCCATAATCTACTTTTACATCCTTCTGTAGTTTCCAATTGTATTTTCCCTTACACAGGAATCACAATTTTCATAAAAAGGCAACTGAATCAAAAACGAACCTTGCGCCTTTCGGCCTGGATAAGCTTATCCGCCACAAACTGAGGAGTCCCAAATTCACCAAGGCCAGAAATCCGAGTTGGACTCACTACTACCCCTACATTGTTTGCTTTTTGAATCCCATCCTCGAACAAAACAGTTGCTCCTGCCTTATCAACCTGATTAGTTCCCAAAACCAGCACATTACAAAAAGGGGACACCTTTATAACTGCATAAATGGAAGAAAACAAGAATCCAAGAAAGTGTCTACCTTAATCCAGGAAGAGGGCACGAGGAGAGTGAACCCTTCTTTTGAATCAGTGTATCTTTCAAGCTCCAATTCTTCGGAGGCCAGAGCATCGTACGGAAACAAGAATCTTGAAACCAAAAATCCAAGAATTGAGAGGCTAATAGTTCTTCTGCGCAGAAGAATTGGCGAGGTGGGAGAGAATGAGGAAGGAGTGTGGGAGATGGTGGGGGAAAACGGTAATTTAGGTTTGTATGAAGAGATAAGGTTTTGAAAAATGAGGAATTGGGGATGATGGAAATTTGGGGGAATAGAAACCCCACAGAAAGCCATTAATGCTTAGTGAAGAAAAGCAACTGTTGAATTGAAAAAAAAATAAAATAGGAAAAATGCAAAATCGATGGAGAGAGTTGTTGCAGGCTGAGCGCCAACTCCGATGGCCGGAGTTTTGTAAACGTCTAGTTTCGTTCTTAAAGAATTTTTTATTTTTGTCCCATAAATTTTCTATAATTCATTTTTCATCCTAGAAAGTTTAATTATTCAATTTTAGTCTCATAACTATCTCGCAATATTGGTCTCATTTTCGCAATAACATAAAATCTTCTCTGTTTTTATTACGTGCAAGTCATGTACCGATTAAAATTAGGATTTCACGAGCACGTAGCTGACGTCTAATTTTTTTTTTCTTTTTTGCACTTAAGAGAAATTTTCTTGTTCATTTTTTTTTTTTTTAGAAAAATGAACTTTTTATTTAACAATTAGTGTCTATCTCAGTTACAAGCTCGAAAATCCGCAATTTTGATCAATACGTGACTTGCGCATGATCGAAAATGACAAATTTTTCTTTTTTTCGATGAAAATGAGACCAGTGGACAATGAATATAGTTAGGGGACCAAAATTGAATAGTTAAATTTTTTTGGGACGAAAAACAAATTACAAAACAATTATGGGACCAAATCACTTTTTTTTTTCACTTCTTATCTTCTCGCGTAAAAATGTAAAGTCGATGTAATAAATTATCGGTGCTTTGGAAATGATTTTGCTTTCTAGGAAACAATTTAAATCAGAGACAAATTCGCAGGGAACTATCTCATGCATATCCAAGTTTTATTTACTCTATTATAGTATAATGAGTAGGTCTTCGGTGCATCGTGTAATTCAAGTGTACTTTTAAAATGTGGAATTTATTTTTTTGAAATCGTTCAATTTATTTACGTTGTAATATTCAACTTGTTCATTGTAAAACAAATTGAACGTTTCAGTGTTAACAAGTTGAACATTCAGAAAAATAAATTGGACTTTTTCATAATATACATAAATTGCACGTTGAACCAGATGTATACAAGACTTTGTCTAGTATAATTTATGAATTTATGGAGCCCCAATTTAATTATGTTTTAAAGAATAAATGATTCAAATAACAAGATGAAGTTTCCTCCAATATATGAGACTGATTCATATAAAACGTCCTTTTTATATTATTATATGGGTTAATATCGTTTTGCAATATGTACGATGATATTTTTATAACCTTGCAACTTGTACAAATATTTGTATCAAATTACAACCTATACTATGTGAAATTGACATATTGCAGTCTGCAGGTTGAAATTTGATTTAAAAAAAAATGTATAGTATTGTTGTGCGAGGTGAAATAGTTGATAGACCCCACCTTGGGAGCCATCAGTCTATATCATCCTATATCGGCGCGATACTCCTAGCTTGCGAAGAGATCGGATTTATTCCCAACTTTCGAGCATCCAAGCTTGATCTTCTCCGAGGTGAACTGGTTCGTAATGCAGCCGAAAGAAAAGACAATGAGAATTAAATGCGACGAAGTACGGAAGCTGAGGATCAAGGTAGGATATCTTCCTTAAAGGGGGAAGATATCGATATAATAGTGAAGTGACAGACTCAGGTACCCATTTACGGAATGATCAAAGACATCAGACAAGAATCCCGAGGTTTGTCCAGATTTGTCACCAATCTAACGGTCGAGCTCCTACGAGATCCGATGAAAAATCTGGCGGCTAGGATGTAAAGTACCATGTAGTATCACATACATTAAATGTAGAGAATCAGAGCATTTAATGGCCGAACTGTAGCTAGCTCGAGAGTGAGATCCACTCTACCAAAATGTACTATAAATAGAGACATTCAAATCATAATAAAGGATCCGAAAATTACCTACAAAAATTCTCTTGAATTCTCTCTTTAGCATTTATTGAAGAACATTCATTGTGTTCTTCATTTATTACCAAACATTCATATTTATTATCTTGCAATCACATTTATTACTTGTTTAATCAGCCAAAACCTTAAACAACTGTAAGTACGATTAGCGTGAGTTTAATGTAAAAACACGGAAACTACTTTACAAGTTTATTTCTTGAAATTAAAGTATTGAATTTAGTGGATTCAATCTAAAGCGTATTCCTTTGATGTTCTCTTTGTTGACGTTGACCTTGACTTAGATGGATTCGTTGAGAAATCCTTGTCTTGATCTGGGTTGTTGTTGAAGTTGGGGATTTAAAATGTTAACCCAAGGACTTCACGTCTTGTTTTGAATTGAATGTTGTTTCTGGAGACTTTCTGGGCAAAGACCTTTGACTTTGATGAAGAACGATCTTTGAATTCGAGTGTTTGATGAAGATCTTCGAATCTTCAAGGGTTGAACGAAGAACGCTTTTGGAGAAATGTCTGATCGGAGAGGCTCAACACCTTTGTCTCGGATCGGATGTCATTTCTGGACGATTTCCGTGAAGAACGCTTTGAAGCTGGTGAAGAACGTTTTCAAATCTTTGAAGTCTTGAAGAACACCTCTGAAGAAACGTCTGATAGGAGGAGCTCAACACCTTGGTTTCTGATCGAAGGCCGCCTTTGGATGCTTTGCACGAAGAACACCTTGGAATTGCTTCAAATTTTCAAGAACACTTGCAGAGAATCATGGTTTTTCTCATCGTGCTCGTCGTCTGGAATGATATAATGAATGAGCTTTGTTGGGAAATTTATAGTTTTGATGAAAGTTCCAAAAACACATGTAATAGGACCGGTCGGACACATTAGGTGGTGATGTTTATATACACCGCTATAGGAGACCAGTTGATAATGATTGTATAGAACAACTGATGTAATAGATAGGTCACATATTGAGGGGGAAACTCAATATGTATAGGTCAGATCTGAAGACTCAAAGGACAGCTGATATCCGACAGGCCAGAATGCAAGACAAGAACAGAAGATCAGATCGATCTGATCTAGTCAGATATCTCAGCTGAAGTCATAAAGCTCAAACTCAGAATACTTGAAGATCAGATGACTTCCGGAAGATCGGACCGGAAGACCTACATCACCGAAGTCGCGCTAGTTGAAGCTAAGTCAACCGCAGACTGAAGACTCTATCAGTAGATCGATCGATTCTCGATCGATCAGTCGACTCACCAGTGAAATCGATGTTTCACCTAATCATACGTCGATGATCCGAACAAGAAGAATGTCAAGCTTAGTTGGAAGAACAACACCGAAAAGTGAGTCGCTATCCAATAAGAACAAGACACGATGATCGGAGCCTAAGAATTATGGATTTGATGGTACCTCTCTGAAACGGCTACAAAATATAAATTCACGCTTTTAGGCCATGTCGTTCCTAAAGCTCGTCACATCAAGCCTGCAAGTCTACCAAATATAGCCTGAAATTCAAATTGCTCTCCAACGGCTCTTTGATTTCAAGGTCTATATATATGGGATTACACTTTAGAGTGATACGACATGAACGGAAACGCTGAACAATCAAGAAGCTCAAGCTAATATCAGATTTCCGCCCAAGAACACGAACAAGAAGATTAATTTTTATTAAGTGTTCATCCCATAAGTTCTTAGCAAAGAAATCTTTTCATCTAGCTATTAAGCTGCTTATACGCAAGAAAAGATTTCATAGTTGGAACCAAAAACAATCTTACCCAAACCCCCAAGTTAGGTTAAGTTGTTTAGCAAGATTTCAGACTAGGGTTTCTAGTTCTGATCTCTGGGATCGGTTGAGTGTGAACTCTTTAAACATCTAGTTGGTGTCTTGTGTTGGACTTACACATAAAACAAAGTCCGGTTGGTTAAGTAGGTGCCCTTGTGATAGGGAAGAGTGGGCGTGGGATCTGTTTTTTGTCCGAACCACTATAAATCTTGTGTGCCTTTATCGCTTTGATTAAGCGATTACACAATCGCACACAACCTTTAAAAGCGCATACATATTCCAAGTTGAGATCGATTAGCACCAAGCTTTCGATCCGATCAAACTTGACACTTGATCAACCGATTAAAAGATTAACTTTGGAATCGATTTATCAAAACCTGGTTTTTCACACGGGTAAAACTTAAGCTTCCCACACATCAGTTAAAGCGATAGTTACCGAATCGATCGCCTTCAGCGATCAAGAAGTTGGTTATCGGCCCAAAATGATTCACCGCGACTCGATCAAGCTTTGCCCTCACTTTTTGATCTGCACAAAAAGTTTTTTAAGTCTATTCACCCCCTCCCTCTAGACTTACGCCCTCACTAAACCGATTCGGGACCTACAAGTGGTATCAGAGGCGGTTGGTTCTCTGAGACCATCGACTTTTGTGTATCATCGATTCTTGAGGAAGAATCTTTGTGGTCGATCGAACCGATCTTGAAAAACCGTTTTTAAAACTCATTCATTTTCCAAAATCACTCGGATGGATAACACCTCGGTATGTATCATGATCGAAGTTCTCAATCGATGAGTATGCGATTGGGCCATATATATGTCCAACCATCTAGGTTCGATAAGCGGCGAGAATGATGGAAGTCATCGAAAGAGGACCCATCATCATTTATTACGACAACCCTGCAGTCGGAGGATATCCAGACTTTGCCCCGGGAAGTCTTGTACGTAAAAGCCCAGCCTTGATGGATGCAGAGGAAAAGAAACTGCACACTCTAGATACTATCGCAAGGCATATTATCATGAAAACCATGGATAAGGTCACCAAGGAAAAAATTAAGTATCTCAAATCTGAAAAGCAATGTGGGATACTCTTTTTGAGATATCGCGAGGGAAATGAACAGATAAAAGACAGTAGTCTAAGTTTAGGCGGTGAAGTTCAAAAAATCAAGATCTTTGCCCAAATGAAACCATCAACGAACTCGATGGAAGGATTACAATGTCTATAAACAAGCCGAGAACTTGGTAGAGATGTCGATAAAGATATCAACTACAAAATCCTAAGGTCTCTCACCAAGAAATGGGACATAAAGGTCACGGTAATCAAGGATTGCCAAGACATTTCAAAGATGAAGCCAAGTAGCTTGTTCTTGAGCCTTAAAGCTCACGAGTTCGATTTGATTGAAAGAGGACAAGTCGATGAAGATGAGGTGCCATTTGAAGCCTCAACTTCAAAATCGGTTGCTTTTAAGGCAACCAAGAAATAGAAACGAAGGCCAAACGAACTGTTGGGGAATATAATGAGTCGGCGAGCAGATCGCTCTACTTACCGGGAAGCTTGAGAAGTCGAGCGTCCAACTTGGTAAGTATCGAAGATTTTATAAGGACTATCAACATAGCCGAGGGAGATAGGAGATCAGCCACGGATCTCCAGAAGAACCGAATCGATGATCGGAGGGATCAGAGATGAAAGGAAAAGAGATAATCGGTGAGGAAGGAAGAGATAACCAATCGACGAAGAAGCTCGGACTACTATCGAAATGGAAGTCACCCGATAGGTCATCTGAGACGAGTGATTCACCCGGAAGGAAAGGTTCGGTGGATCAAGGGCGTGCTTCAACCGTGAGAAGCCCAGTCACTATAGCGCAGACGCCTGCACGGACGCCAAGAGAAAGGGAAGAAAAGAGGAACGAGAAGAGAGCAAGCGTTATAGGGACGGAAGAGCCATGGTTGCCGCGTCGTCGAGAATTGACGATTCCTATCTGCCCTCTGAGGACTCTAGATACTCCTCTGTAGAAGACTTCGACGCGATCAGCGGTCTTTGTTGACTTCTATGAAAATGAAGATCGATATTCTCTTTGGGCGATGATGAGATCGCACGATGGCCAGGAGGACCAATCTGAGGTAACCTCCAAACCGCCCGTTCGGCTTCTACACCTTTATCATTAGCACACTTTGGGGAGATTGACCCTCTGACTCTACTCTGAGCAATTGCTTGAGGATCTCTCCAATGCAGTAGACACTTATGCTATAGTGGAAGCTGAAAATGATAAGCTGAGGACCAGAAATAATCAGCTTGCTAAAGAAAATGATCTCAGTAAAGCCTCACGAACTTAGATCGGTGAAAGCGCTTTCGGAAAAGCGAGGAATTTAAAATTCTCGAAGTTAAAGCTTCTGATCAGGAGAAGCAGATCAAAGATCAGCTGGCAATTAACAAACAGCAAGCTGATGACTTCAAAATCCTGCAAGCAAAATTCGATGAGCTATTCCGAATGCATGAAAGTCTGAAATCATCTGAGGATAATCTGCGTAAGAAAATAGAGGTTTTCACAAAATCATCTAAAACTGTTCAAGACATGAACACCTATTTTCGAACAACGATTAATAAGAAGGGACTTGGCTATGAGAACCCTTCCACATCCTCAAAAAGCCCCCGGTGATTCATCTCAAAAAGGTGTAATCGACGCGAGTTTACAAAGATACACACAAAAGCCAAACATGTATCTAATAAGGAAAAAGACCGGTTGAGCAGGTAAGGCAGGTGCCTAACCAGAAGGGGAACATAAATGGACCCCAACTGGTAAAGCATCAGTCGAGGAATCAACAGAAGAACCCA
The DNA here is from genome assembly GCA_037126765.1 of Stenogyne calaminthoides. NCBI lineage: Eukaryota > Viridiplantae > Streptophyta > Magnoliopsida > Lamiales > Lamiaceae > Stenogyne > Stenogyne calaminthoides. The sequence continues at coordinate 10,524,562 of JBBCBC010000002.1, read as the reverse complement.
GCTCTTCTGAAGAGACCTCAACACGATCAACGATCGAGGAATCGAAAAAGACAACTGTAAAGGGAAGTCCAATCGAGACCCAATCAAGGTCATTTGCCTAATAAGCATGCTTCGAGTAAAACGCAAAAAACCACCTATGCCGAAAAGATATGAATCTTTTGATGGTAGCGATCGTACCTACCCCCTATAATCGTAAATCTAGGTCACTTTTTGAACCACTTTGGATAAAAAAAGAAGAAAAACGAAAAGATAAATCCCAAGTCTTCTAAGTCATCCAGGTTCACACTAATAATCATACTAATCGAGAAAGCATATAAAAAGAGGCGTATGATTATGTTGATAGGTATGGGAGACAAATCGGGGCCTTCGATCTAACCGATCACAATAGAAGTGCTCTGTTTGTATGGATCCCCAAAACTAATCCTAACCCTCGGGACCCAATCCAAAGGGGTACCTAAAGCTGATTTGGTGCAGCAGGATCGCGTGGGTGCGGCCAACAAAGGAGGTGTGCAAGCAACTATCTGGTACATCGATAGTGGATGCTCAAGGTACATGACAGGAAGCAAGCATCTCCTCAGTTCATACATAGAACAGAAAGGCCCGCGTGTGCTCTTCGGTGATGATAACTTTGGTTATACCAAAGGATTGAACCTTAGAGAATGATGATGTACAAATAATCGGAGTCTCGTATGTCGAAGGTCCGAAGCACAACCTATTATCGGTTTCACAATTTCTGCGACAACGGATTCGGTGTTGAGTTCTCGCCCGACCAATGCACTATCAAGAATCGAGCCACTCAAGCGATTTTTGCTAAGCGGGTTCAAGGAAAGGGACGATCTACCACGGTGATTGGAACAGTTGCCCAAGAAATGCATGCCTGATTGTCAAGAGTTCCAAAAGTAGCAGTTGGCTCTGGCACAAAAGAATGAGCCATCTGAACTTTAAAACTCTTAATAAGATAGAAAGGATGTCTCTAGTGGAAGGACTTCCGAATGAAGTATTTTCAAAGGATCAGACATGTATTGCATGTCGGAAAGGAAAAACAGTCAAAGCTTCATTCAAGGGAATTCGGGACCCGGCATCGATGAAATCTTCTAATTTGCTTCATATGGATCTATTTGGACCAGTTACACCAGTCAGTCTCAACGGACGCAAATATACTCTGGTAATCGTGGATGACTATTCCAAGTTTACCTGGGTTATATTCTTACATAAGAAGAATGAGGCGACAAACGAAGATGCAGAAGCCGCTAAAAAGATTACAAAATGAGAAGGGTGTCAATGTAGTAAAAATCGGATCGGATAAAGGTCTGAAATTTAGAACTTTTTTATTCTTGCGATTTTTGCTCTAAGTTTGGTATCTGACATGAAACATCATTTGCAAGGACGCCACAACAAAATGGAGTAATTTGAAGCGGAGGAACGAGAACTCTCAAAGAAGTTCGCTGCAGACGATGTTATTTGAACAAGCAATACCAAGCCGTTTACAGGAGAAGCAATCAACTTTGCATGCCACACTCGGAAGCGGATGCCTTCGACTAAGGCTCACTACAAAACACCCTATGAACTGTGGAAGGACAAAAACCTTGTGTCTCTTACTTCCATGTTTTTGGGTGTAAGTGTTTCATACACAACAATGGGAAAGAGTCGGGTTGAAGACTTTTGAGGCCAAGTCGGATGAGGGTATATTCTTAGGATATTCCTCATCTAGCAAGGCTTCGGGGTTTACATGAGACGAACCTACTTGTGGAAGAAACACCCCATGTAGTCTTTGATGAAGCATCTTACGAACAAGAGAAATCTGCCTCGAACAAGATGTGCACGATCAACAAGAACGATGTTGAGAAAATGGATCGCCTAACGATCAAGGAAAAAGAATCTAAAGCGTAACAATATACATTCCGGATCTAGGCTGATTCACGGATCATTCAGATCTAAGGTACGAAAAAAAGCGTCGGTGAAGAAGGCGTCTGGTGAGATAAGTATCAACCGAACCATCCGGTTCGGGGAACATCTGAAGTTCCCGCGAAGCGGAACATCAACACATGATGAGTCCAACATCACCGAGACTTGTTCTTATCAAGTGGATCATAGTTACGCACCACTCCCAATCGCTAGTAATGAAATTTTATTATAAGCGGACGATGTTCTCCAAACCGACGCAAATCGAATAGAAGGACCTAGATAACCCGGTCATCCAACCGATCGATAATCGGAGACCCATCCGATAAAGTTAAAACTAGACATCGTTGGTGAAAGTGCCATGTATTGATGTTATCTGTCTATGAAGGAACCAACAACAATAGAGGAAGCTCTACAAAGGCCTTAAGTTGGATTCTAGCCATGCAGGAAGATTTGGAGCGATTCGGTAAAATCAAGTTTGGGAACCGGCAGAGGCGGACCAAATCATCAAGGCGTAATTGGCACGAAGTGGGTATTCAAGAACAAGAGAGATGAGAAAAACGCGTCATCACGAAATAAGGCAAGACTTGTTCTTAAGGGGTATTCACATTGAAGGAATTAATTATGATGAGACCTTTGCACTAGTCGCCGCTTACAAAGCCATTAAAATTTAATTTCGGCATATGCTTCCCCGAGAGGGTTCATTGTGTATCGGATGGGCGTAAAGAGTGCTTTCTTAAGCGGGGTACTAGCGAGAGGAAGTTTATGTCGAACAACCTCCGGGCTTTGAAAAGGGCAACCAGTGTACTGTCTAAGAAAAGCTCTCTATGGCTCAAACAGGCTCCTCGAGCTAGGTATGATACACTCTTTCGTTCTTGATCGAAAGTGGGTTCACTAAAGGAATGGAATGGAGAACCTTATTGAGAATAGAAGATGGAAAAGATATTCGATGGTTGATTTTCGTGGGCGACATCATCTTGGATCTCCCAACAAAAGTCTATGTGAAAGATTCAAAGAACCGATGCAAGGGAAATTCGAGATGTCCATGATGGGTCGGATGAATTACTTTTACGGGTCTTCAAGTAAAAGCAAAGTACTGAAGGGATATTCAAATATTAAACAAAAATACACTAGAATTTATTGGCTAAGTTTGGAGTTCAAAATTGTAAGGAAGCCAAAATTCCTATGATGATTTGGATTCAAGATGGATCGGATGAGGATGATCGAAAACAAATCGGAAGGAATATAGGGCTATCATTGGATCTCTACTATACATTTGCCGTGAACCAGATATAACCTTCGCGGTAGGTGTATGTGCCATATTTCGAGCAAATCAATGATAAGTCACCTAGAAGCAACTAAGCGGATTCTTAAGTATATCGAAGGGACGGTAAACCTTGGTTTATTTTACCCATCGATGATAATCTAGAGCTTAGTGGGTATTACGATCCCGATTATGGAGGTTGCAAGATTGATGAAAAATCCACCTCGAGGCGTGTCGGTTCTTAGGAAGTGGCCCGATCTCGTGGTTTTCAAAAAGAGAGACATCGATTCGACATCTACTCTTGAAGCGAGAATATATGGTTGCGAGGAGAAGTTTGTTGTTCCCAAGCTGCTCACGGCTTAATCGGCGGTGAGGAATTATAACATTGAAGCTATGAATGTACCTATTTTACGTGGCGATAATAGTCTTTATTGCAATCACTTCGAATCTGTTCTACATACAAGATGCAAGCATGTGGATGTCGGGCACCATTTATAAGAGATCATGTTGAAAAGAAGAATATCGAATGGAAAAGATTCATACCGATATCTGAAAAGTCGATATTCTAACCAAGCCACTAAATTTGAGATCGATTCGAGAGAATTATGCAATGAGCTAGGGCTTACGGATCTTGGAGAAAAAACACCTAAAATGTTTGATGGATTGTTCTCGAGAACCGGTGGTTAAGAGACTAACCATTTGAAAAGGAATCAGTTGAGTTTGGTATCTCAACTGATCAGAAGATCAGTCAAGGAACTGATGAGAGAAATCGATCAGATTTGCGAGTTATCAGATTAAAGGAACTGATCAGATTTAAGGTTTATCAGATTAAAGGAAACACACATTTAAAAGGAATATCTGATTAAATCAGTTTGGTTATTTTACATCTTTGTAAGTCGATTTAGCTGATATTCAACAAGCAAGATTCAAAGATTAAAGCTTAAAATCGCATAAGGATACATGAATTTTACACAACAATGAAATAATAGAACTTTTCATTGATAAAGACCCGAAGGTCAGATTACATTACAAGTTACAAATACAAAGGACCGGGAGGTCAAGACATAAGTCATAACCGAAAAACCCTAAACCTATAACCCTAAACCCTCATCCTAAACCTAAGAAGTGCGGGGAGAGAGAGATTTTAAATCGATGCTCTCATTTTCCCCACTTAACAAGGGTGAGAGAGGCTTTAAAAGAAATCCTAAAAGCCGCTATTTCAAGCTAAAACCGGTGGAGCGGCAATGACCTTGATAGGATTTTTTAAGCCGGGAGCCCTAAGAAAGAGTCGATGGGCTCTCCAAACATTAAATGGTGAGTTGATATCACGGGCATCAATTTGTTGTTCGATGCGGGACCGTACATCAAACTCATGTTCATTTTGAGAATGAGTCTGTTGATGCGGATTCGTCATCTCGATAGACACCACAAGGTGCATACGGTTAGGAGAAGTGTCTTCTCGATTGCGATAAGCGAACCGCCGCCTCGGTGGTAGAGAAGCTTAGCAGCGATTGTATGTGAAATCTTTGATGACAGCGAAGACAATGATAAAGGGACACACGGGGATGATTTGAGAAGTGAAATCAATCGAAAAAGGGGTAAAGGTGTTTCTTAGGAAGTTTCAAGGAAATAAGGGTTCACCAGGATACATGATTCTACAAAGAAGATAAGTATGGTGAATGGGTTATGTTGTGTAAAACATTGGTCCAATTTATAGAGGCCAAGCAAGGGTGCAAATGCAAATTCGAGTTCTCAAAACCTTTTAGAGAAATCTGCACCAAAAGGACAGCGTGTAAAAATCACGCGACTGATAATTGGATAAATTTACGGCGGATTGACATATCGAAAGATTCATACGATAATTACGCATGTCAAATCGTGCCAACTTAGGGAATAGAAGCTACAATTCTAGACTAAGTTTTGGCGGTAACACTTATCCCAAGAATTGGCTTGATCTGAGAAGAATCAGATTAGGTCAACTAAAATCTGATTACATACGAAGCTGATCAGATGAGGAAGATCAGCTGAACTTGAAACTCCAACAAATCAGATACATCAGTCTATGGGAAAAACAGAAATATCAGTTGAAGGGGGAACTTCAACTGATCAAGGAGGATCAGAAGGGAAATCAGACGTATTCAAGGAAGATCAGTTGAGCTTGAAACTCCAACAAATCAGATGCAAGTGAAGAAGATAAGTTAAAAGGATCGGTTTGGGAAATTTTAAGGCTTAGGCGAGAATACTAAGATCAACAAGTGAAATCAACATGGACAAGTGGTATTGACTGATTACAACATCAGTCAACCAGATACGCCTTTCTTTTCTCTTGTTCTTTGCTTATTTATCGGATCTTATCTGATATTATTTGCCTTACTGCACCCATTATCCTTGTGGCGTATTCCCTGCAAATCATTTAATGCGGACGAGGGAACATGTATTAAGCGCTACTAAATGTGCTTTTAAATCCAAAAGGTTTTAAATGCGTGCTTTTTTCGACCCTACGATCAAAAACCGCTTAATGGAGCGTTTAATCTTTTCAAAGCGGTTGATCTTCCAAATCTTGTCTTCTTTTTCCTCCTCGTTTTTATAAAGTTCATCAAAAACCATACGAGTTTTCCATTTCACAAGCGTGCGATTTATTCTCTGAAAACTCGATTCTCGCTCTCAGATTCAAAGTGTTTTTCCTAAGTTTCAAAATCATCCTTCCAAAAAAACAAAATCGGTAATCTATGTTTATTTGATGTATTTTTTTAATCCATTGATCTTAAATGCTTTTTATCCTGTGTTATGCTTTATTGTTTCTTGGTTTCGCATATGTGATGTTCTTATATATATATGCACAACTTTAATCGGGTCCATCCCTTTGTAGATGGCCACCCACGGAATGGGAAAGATAATGTGCAATTATGCGGGCTGGCAACAAAGATTGTGGATGATAAGTTAAATGACATTCAATATCACTCGAGGATCGGAATCCATGGAGGTCGAGCAAGTCTCTGAAAAGTGCCTTGAGAAATTTTGCGTTGCCCATCGCAATCAAAGGATGCGTTATGAAGCACTAGAATTTCTAAGGAATTTAAGAGTGGATCTGGGACGTTAGGAAAAAGGAATCGCTCTCGACGATCAACGGAGAAGAAATCGGCCCGACGAATGATGATATAACCCGTCACATTCAGCCTACCAAGAGGACGGATCTCTTTGCTCATTACTGGGAGAACGAAGATGAGCCGATCGAGAAAAGAGTTTTCTTGAGAGGCCGACAAACATCATACGTCGAGGTTTTGTCGGGCCAATGCTCAAGAGGAAATACCGATTGTTGTTTGACATATTGTCAAAAACAATTATGGGGTATCAGATTCACCCAGATGCTCTTACATCCGTCTAACCAGACAAAGATGGCAATAATTGATGAAGCCAAGAACATCAATTGGCATGGGTTCTGAAGGCCATTCTACTCCAAGAACATGATAAATTTGGAGTTGATGAGTGGGGCGGGTATATCGAAGAAAAAAGATCAGCAATCTCAACAAGGTTGCGGTTATCCTCTGAGGATAAAATGCCAAAGGCCAAATGGGAGCAGAATGGATGAAGTCCTATAAGGCCTTTCTCACAGCCACTTGATCATTTTGGGCCACCAGACGATGATATCGCCAACCCCCAAAGTCAAAGAAAGGAAAAAGCAAGAAAGCAACTTCATCTACACCGGATCTTGGGTAATCGGCTCAAGTGGTGAAAGCCCCCTGAAGGCCCACGGATGCCCCCGGAAGAAGAAAAAAGCGGTGAAGGCCTGGGAGAAGAGGCCGAAGAAGGCGAAGCAAGCCTCCATGAATCGATGCTTGAAGATGAGTCGATGAAGAAAGAAAGCGCCAGATCGATCTGTTGCAACACAAAAATCGGTGAAAAATCGACAGGCGAGGCTTCTCAAGAGCTTCGGAGATCATTACGAGGAAAGAAGAAACCGATCGATCTCCTTCTCCTCAAGCTCGGTGATTCACCACTCGGACTAATGGTCTGGCGAGCATGTCTCTCCTATTCTTCCACCTCCGCCCTTGAACCAAAAAGCCAGTCGATTCGCGAACCGTAGCTTACTTACGATGTGGAAACCGTAGCACTGCTTCCACAAAGTGAGAACATCTGTAGTCGAACCGTCGTACCAACTTCGAGATACTCAAGCACAACCGAGAACCTTCCACATCTCATCAAAACTAAATCACGGACGGACAATTCACGAGTCCAGATCAACAAAGATCATAAGCGGGAAATTGAATAATGCGAATCGAAAAGAGAAATTGATGAGTTGTATCGAGAATCGGGTCGCCCATCCCGCCATAAGAGAGGAAGTTATGGAGATCCTCACTGGAGAGATCTTGATTAAAAGCTTCTCGGACTTTATAATAATTATTGAGCGGATGGGGTAAATGCGGATGAGTTTTGAGACTTCGATTTCGACATGAGGAATCTGCTAAAAGTGGGATCACCAAAAGCCGATAATCGCTAAATCAACAAAGCTCGATCCACGGGAAGCTAGGGTTGCGAACAGATTTAACGGAGCTAGCGACAAAGCTCTGGCGAGATGCCATCATAAAGGATGCGAGGGAGCCGATGATAGTGGGGCCGTCTTTGCAGTTCATGGCCAACCACTGGAGGCACAAACAATGAATCGAGATCAAGTGACACTCAACATTCCAACATCACACGTCACTCTTGATCAACTTCGGAGATCAAATCTTGTCTCAAAGATCTCCGAAAGAAGAAGTTGAGGGATCGATAATGATCAAAGGCAGATTGCCATCAAAGAAATAACGGATCAAAGGGAATTGGCTATTTCCCGATTGGGGCAATCAAAGATCGTTCTCCCAAATCAGGTCCCTTCGTGTACCGAATGGCCGATAAAGACCGTTGATGCCAAAATCGACTGGTGGATCAACAACAAGTTTCTTTTCTAATGCTCACTGACAAGCTAGAATTGACTGAAGAGAAACTTGACAAACTGATTAAAACACTCTCTACTGCCATGGAATCTGTCAAGACTGAGCTGATATCGACTATTCAAATCTAATCTGCTCAAACTCAAGGCATATCATTGCTGAGATCTTAACAAAGCGATCGCGATCAACTTTGGTTCTCGACCTCCCACCTCACTACTCTTTTTTTATCAAACCAAAAAAGGGGAAGGAGAATGAGAAACCAATCGACATAACAGTCTTGAGGACATCACAAACCTTCGATTTCTTGAAAAAAGATGTCAAAAGAGCGAGAAATTTGAAGAAGCCCGAAAAAAGCCAAGAAGAAAGAAGGGAAAAAAAAATGGCAGAGGCGAAAATCAAGAAGAATAAATTCGGATTGAGAGCGAAGAAAGGAAGAATTTGGAAAATCCGTGCGGAACCTAAAATTTGCCAAAAAAGAGTTGATGAGATCATCCCAAAAAACTGCAAGATCTTAAGAAATTTGAGGAATGGAATAAGATCAGAGTGAATGGCTTCGGATGCCTTTGTTCTTAATCTTGTTCCACAAGAAGAATCTCGATGAAGAATTCCTCAATTTGGTTAGAAAATAAATACCGGATTTTCCAAGTATCCGGAAAATGAGGCCAAGCTTATCAATGTAAAAATATCTCGCCAAGAGTATGATCGATGGATTACTCGAAGAAGGCGGATGGCTCATTTGACAGTTGGCATTTCAAAGATTCTATTTTGACATCCCGAGCAAAAACGCGACATAATCGATCCTCAAAGAGATCGATGATGTCAAATGGAAACTTTATCGATTTTCAACATACCTCAAGATCAAAGAGAGATGCGGAAGGATCAAGCCTAAAAGAGTGAAGAATCGGAAGACTACTCGGGATCAACTATTCTTATTTACAAACTTTTACGATGTAACATGTAATCAACTTTTATTAATGAGAAAAGTTTATTTTTACGATCCTAAGACAAAGTCTCATTGTCTTACGATTATATGCTCTTAAGCATTCTATTTTTTATCAACTGTTTTTGGTTTCTCAAAGTGTTTTGGTTTCATCAAAAGGGGAAATTGTTGGGAAATTTATAGTTTTGATGAAAGTTCCAAAAACACATGTAATAGACCCGGTCGGACACATTAGTTGGTGATGTTTATATTACCTGCTATAGGAGACCAGTTGATAATGATTGTATAGAACAACTGATGTAATAGATAGGTCACATATTGAGGGGGAAACTCAATATGTATAGGTCAGATCTGAAGACTCAAAGGACAACGGTGATATCAAACGGGCGAATGCAAGATAAAACGGAAGATCGGATCGATCCGATCTAGTCGATATCTCAATTTGAAGTCATAAAGCTCAAACTCGAATACTTGAAGATCGGATGACTTCCGGAAGATCGGACGGAAGACCTACATCGGTAGAAGTCCGCTAGTTGAAGCTAAGTCAACCGGCACCTGAAGACTCTATCAGGTAGACTGATCAGTTCTGACTGATCAGGTCAGCTCACCAGGTGAAATCTGATGTTTCACCTAATCATACGTCGATGATCTGAACAAGAAGAATGTCAAGCTTAGTTGGAAGAACAACACTAAAAAGTGAGTCTGCTATCCAATAAGAACAAGACACGTATGATCGGAGCCGGTAATTGCGGGATTTGATGGTACCTCTCTGAAACGGCTACAAAATATAAATTCACGCTTTTAGGCCATGCCGTTCCTGAAGCTCGTCACATCAAGCCTGCAAGTCTACCAAATATAGCCTGAAATTCAAATTGCTCTCCAACGGCTCTTTGATTTCAAGGTCTATATATATATGGGATTACACTTTAGAGTGATACGACATGAACGGAAACGCTGAACAATCAAGAAGCTCAAGCTAATATCAGATTTCCGCCCAAGAACACGAACAAGAAGATTAATTTTTATTAAGTGTTCATCCCATAAGTTCTTAGCAAAGAAATCTTTTCATCTATTTGTTAGAAGGGTCGCTTATCTAAGAAAAGATTTCATAGTTGGAACCAAAAACAATCTTACCCAAACCCCCAAGTTAGGTTAAGTTGTTTAGCAAGATTTCAGACTAGGGTTTCTAGTTCTGATCTCTGGGATCGGTTGAGTGTGAACTCTTTAAACATCTAGTTGGTGTACTATGTTGGACTTACACATAAAACAAAGTCCAGTTGGTTAAGTAGGTGCCCCTTGTGATAGGGAAGAGTGGACGTGGGGACTTGTTTGTCGAACCACTATAAATCTTTGTGTGCCTTTATCACTTTGATTAAGCGATTACACAATCGCACACAACCTTTAAAGCATACATATTCCAAGTTGAGATCGATTAGCACCAAGCTTCGATCGATCAAACTTGACACTTGATCAATCGATTAAAAGATTAACTTTGGAATCGATTTATCAAAACCGTTTTTTTCACGGGTAAAACTTAAGCTTTCCTTTGACACATCAGTTAAATCGATAGTTCTGAACCGATCTGCTTTCAGCGATCAATAAGTTGGTTATCACCCAAACCGATTCACACCTTTTCTGATCAAAGCTAATCGCCTCACTTTTTGATCTGACAAAAAGTTTTTTAAGTCTATTCACCCCTCCCCTCTAGACTTCTGCCCTCACTAAACCCGTTCGGGACCTACAAGCTTGGACCCCTATTTATAATGTGAGAGATGACAAACTTTACCTTCTTGAGGTGCCACGTGGCGGTCTCTGTTTGGTTGGGAGGATTTAATTTGGCATAATAAACACAAATCATTAATTTGATTGACTTGTCATTAATTATCTTCTATTTATGGCCAAATATCAGTTTGATTCGCCACATACGATTGCCCGGGCGCCCGTAAAATTTGATTGGTTTGTACCGTGTATATATTAAATATCAATCATTTAATTATTTAATTTTAAGAATTAATTTAGTAAATTCCCAATAAATAAATAATTGATTTATTTGATATTAATACTTAATTTGTACACGTGTCGTCATTTAATTTGGTGCAAAATTTATTTGCTTACAAGTGTCACCTCGTGCTTTATTCAATGTCATTTATGGACTTGGAGTGAATAAAACACGAATATTTATTTCAATTTTTTTTTTTTGAACTTGAAGAACTTTGACTTGAATTTATTTGATAGTTTTGGCTTGTATCAAAGAGCATTTGACTTGAATTTGTATGATAGTTTTCTCTCATGTCAAGGAGCATTTGATTTTTTTTTATAGTTTTCTCTCGTATTAAGGATCATTTGAGACAGTTTAGTCTCTTGTAAAGGAGATTTTGCTTCGAGAACTTTAGTTCGTCTCTTCAAGAACTATCTATTCTTGATCAACTAATTGCGTGATTTTATCTTTGAAGATGAAGCAGTTTTGAATTGAGTGACCAACTAATCGGTGGTACTTGTACTACTTTGGGTAGTTAGTGCATGCAACTTCTTTTGGCAACTCAATAAGTTTTGAATTTAGTAGTTCGTCAAATATCCTAGAGACATCAGAGTCTAAGAATATATATTGTCTTTGTCGCATATCTTTAAGAGTCAGCCCTTTTTGCCCCCTGTCTCTAGATTCTCAAACTGGTGGTCCTTCGACTTCGTTTGCAGTCATGCTTAGCTCCATATCGTGAGCCCTTGTTGCTAGCTCTTCAAATGTCCTTGGCTAAACTCCTTGAAGAATGTATCGGAGACTCCACTGCATGCGTTGGATGCACATCTCGATTGCAAAAGTTTTAGATAACCTGTCCTTGCAATTTAAACTTAAGTTCCTCCATCGATTAATATAATCAATTATAGGTTCTTCTTTCCATTTATGAGTGTTAGTTAGTTCAACCACACTAACCACACTTCGAGTACCATAGAAGCGGTTCAAAATTCTTGTTGTATTTGATCCCAACTGTCAATGGAGTTTGCTTCTAGATTGATTTACCAGTCGAAGGCATTTCCTTTCAAAGATCACACAAATTGCTTGACTGGATGATCTCCGTAGGTCCCAACGTTATTGCACTTTCAACGAAATGAGCCACGTGTTGTTTTGGGTTAGCCTTTCCATTGAATTGTTGGAACTTTGGAGGTTGCTATCCAGCTAACATCCTCAACCCATCAAATCTCTTAGTATATGGCTTGGTATAGGTGAAGGATGATTTTGAGCCATCTTCAAATTTGTCTTTTATCGTCTCCAAAATGATCTCCTTAAGTTGGTCAATATTGATTCCCCCATCAGAAGAAATCTGCAACTCTTTTGTAGTTGGCTTGGTTTCTGCCCCTCTAATGTTTGGTTGATGTTTCTCCATCGTCGTGCTCCTCAATTTGATTTCTGGTAGCATGGCTCGCATCTTCTTTTTCCGCTCTATTCATCATATAGGAAATTTGGGAATCTCGACTTTGTACATGCTTTATGAGTACCTTGATGGCTTTAGTCAAGTTAACAAGTTGATCCTCAATGGTTAAGGCACCCGCCAGCATAAATGCAATTGTGCTTGAGTTTGAAGACGATAGAGGAGTGGAACTCGTTGACTCATCTTCCTCATTTTCAGCAATGTAACTAGGCTTGTTCACAGTAGTCTCGACCGAAAGGTTGACTCCTGAAGAGGTCCCAAAGCTTAACCTTCTCGACATGTTCCGAGTAACATCATTGATCTCTGAAGTATCTGAACGACCGAAATTGATGTAGTCTTACAAGAAAGACATGTTGATGATCTTGAAGCTTTTCTTTGGAAGAGAAGAGATGAGAAGTAGAGTAGTCCCATTGGGCGTGCCAAATTTGTAAGTACGATTCGCATGAATTTTAATATAAAAATACGGAAATTTCTTTACAAGTTTATTTCTTAAAATTAAAGTATTGAATTTAGTTGATGTTGATGTTGACTTGGATGGATTCGTTGAGAAATCCTTGTCTTGATTTGGTCTGGAGTTGAAATTTGGGATTTTAAATGTTAACCCAAGGACTTGACGTCGTATTTTGGATTAAACATTATTTCTGGAGAATTTTCTGGACGAAGACCTTTGACTTTGATGAAGAACGATCTTTGAATCTTCGAGTTCTTGATAAAGATCTTCGAATATTCAAGGGTTGAACAAGAACGCCTTTGGAGAAATGTTTGATTGGAGGGGCTCAACGCCTTTATCTCGTATCGGGTATCATTTCTGGATGATTTCCATGAAGAACGTTTCGTAGTTGGTGAAGAATGTCTTCGAATCTTCGAAGTTTTGAAGAATGCCTCTGAAGAAACGTTTGATCGAAGGGGCTCAACACATTGATCTTTGCACGAAGAACGCCTTGGAATTGCTTCAAATCTTCAAGAACACTTGCAGAAAATTCTGGTTCTTCTCGTCTTGCTCGTCGTCTGGAATGATTGGAAGGATTTAACTGGCGTAATTAACACAAATCATTGATTTGATTTTGTTTTGTCATTAATTCCCTTCTATTTATGACCAAATATCTCTGATTTGCCACACACGAGTGCCTGGACGCCCATATAATTTGTCTCGTTTGTCAATCATTTAATTATTTAATTTTAAGAATTAAATTATTAAATTCCCAATAAATTAATAATTGATTTTATTTGATAGTATGTGATTTGTACACGTATCGTCATTTAGTTGGGAGAAAATTTTATTTGCTTACAGCCACATTAAATAAATCTCTCTCGATAATTTGGCTATCAATAATTAGCACTAGAAGAAGGGTATTTCACAAGAAATTTGCTAGACTTTCTGTTGATTTATCCTTTCGAATCTTCAAAAACCAAACCTAGATTCTGATACGGAACCCGCCAAAAATCAGAATTCCGACCACCTGAGGGTGACCTCCTCATCCCATAAGGGACCTATGAAGAATTTTGACGAGATTAAGACCCTGAAAAATGTTTGGGCATCCATGGCAATATTACGACGTTGCCAGAACGAGCTTAGAAGAGAGCGAAGCGGACCCATCATCGTCACTGAGGAACATAAAGCCCAAACTTTGAAGGATAAACGAAAGGCAAGGGAAGAGGAACACCCAAAAAATTAACCGGTCAAATCTTATAATACCCCTCGGTCGAGAGAATACAGGAGGCCACACAATAATGAGAGTCAACATGGCGACTCTCATCACATTTAACACCTATGAGGACGCCAACAAGCTCGTCGGGGAAAATCCATATTCAACCGCTTGATGAATGATCCCCCCAAAGGTTCTCGTCCTAGCAAGTCAAAAGCCAGCTCACGACCAGCAAGACACAAGAGAAAAAATTCTTTCCAAGGGGAAAATAGACCCCTACTCCAGGAAAGAGAGGGATCAAAGGGATCTTCGCATGATCGAGTAGGTCCACAGATTCCCGTCCGCCCTCCACAGCCTGATCTGAACAACTGACTATGATAATGTAAGCGATCAAAAGCTTGTAAGAGAAAGTTGACAACCAGGGAGGATAAGCAGCTCCAACCATGCTACAGACCTCACTCTGTCACCAATGGCGATGCTCGCCCCAGGTTCAACCAAAAGTTACGGTCACCTCAATCACACAATATAATGGTGAGACTGTCCCTTTGGTCCATATCGACAAGTACTCCTTTTACATGATATCCATGGGGGCCACGGACGCCATCCCAGTGTCGTCTTTTCCCACTCACTTTAGGTGATCATGCTCACAAATGGTTCACTTCAATCACACCAACCTCGGTGGAGTCTTTCCATAAGTTGGCCCAACTCTTTCTTTATCACTTCACAACCATGACACCACACCCAGCAACAAAGCAGTGATTGGCGAACATTAGGAAAGGCCAAGAAGAGACTGAAAGGGCCTACATCGAGCGAGTTGACCATCAGGTAAGGCCAAGAAGAGACTATGTCGAGCATCTTGGGCTCGTAGCGAGCACCAAGACATGCTCGGAGTGAGCTCGGACAGTCCAGAAGAAAATACTTTCCCCGATTCGGATTGGCTTTCCCAAATTGAAGCCGAAGTATTCTGCTCTGCGACTGAGATGCAGGATTTAGAGCTCGTACAAGAGCAAACGCTGAGACACATGATTGAGCCAGTAAAGGAATTGCTGAACTTGGCGTTGAGAGTTACATCTGGAGGCATACCAAACTGGCCAATTTTAATAAACGTGTTTTTTGCTATTGTTTTGCGGGATTTGTTTTTCTTTTTCTATTATTTTCCCTCCCTTCTTTTGGCCATCGACATGCCTTTTTATACTACTCTACCAAACAGGTGCTGGCATGGCTAGCTGGAGCTGGCCCTTTCTGCTCAAAACCTCAGATTGACATTTGTCCCTACTTTTGCCAGCTTTGATTAAAAAATTAACACGTACCTTACTGGGTTGCCACCAGTTTTCACCCTGAGTTGACACTTAGGTTTTAGCCTCAATAATGTTGAAAAGACCACTTTGGTAGGATTCCAGGCTCCGTGTCTGACACTTTACGCTCGGCCTCTCCGGTCGCCCTGCTCGTCCTACACGAGTGGTCGTTGTGTTCGTCCTTGCTTGCGAGCGAGGACAAACTTGTATTCTGAACTCTGTTTATCGATCATATTCGCCCTTATTGATTTCAAATTTGATGCATTCCATGAGTAGGAAAGCGGTTTCCATCCAAGTCTTCCAAATCATATGCCCCATTTAATAAACGCTCCGTCACTCGGAATGGACCCTCCAAAGCTCGATCGAACACACTGCCTGGCACCCCCATTGCTCGTCTTCAAATGAGCTCATCAATATTAAATCTGTGGGTCCTAACTCTGGAGTTATAAAATTTCTCAGATCTTTGCTTGTACATAGCATTCTTGAAATCGACCTCAAATCTTTTTTCCTCCAATAGATCCGTACTTAATGCAAGCGCCTGGTCGTTGGTATGTTCGCCAAAACACATAGTCCGGTGACTCGGAATTTCCACTTCTGTTGGTATGACATCTTCCGTACCAAACGCTAGAGCGAATGGGGTTTCTGCAGTTGATGTTCTGAAAGTAGTACGATATGACCACAAGATTTCTGGTAGCTCTTCAGCCCATCCTCCCCCCTTAGAATTATTGAGTTTAGCCTTCAGGGTATGCATAATATTTTTATTGACGGCTTCAACCTGTCCATTTGATTGGGGATAATATGGGGTAGAGTAATATTTTTTAATTCCCCAGCGAGCACAATTCTGTCGGAACTCACTCCCATCAAACTGTTTGCCGTTATCCGTTACTATCGATTGAGGAAGCCCGAATCTATAAATGATGTTTTTCCAAACAAAATTCCACATCCTTTGCTCGGTGGCTTTTACTACGGCTTCGGTTTCAGCCCACTTGGTGTAATAATCAACGGCGACCACAACGTATTTTACCCCCGATGTTCCAGTGGGAAAAGGGCCAATCAAGTCAATTCTGTTGGGATTATACTAGAAAGTATGTTTTTTACTTTGTATAATCAAAACTGAATTTCGGACTTATTTACTGAAATAAATTGTTTATCACTGATGCTTTAAATATTATCGAATGTTACATATATTTACTGCATAACTTTTCAATAAGTCGTACGTGTTACATTGTAGTTAATTTAGTGATACCAGATCACAGAAGATTAAATTAACAGTCCCTTGTAACTAAAAGTACGTCATTCACGACCTAGATGGAAATGAACAACCCATCGTGAAAGGTTGAAGTGTAAGGCTCAGATTGGCTTGTCTTGACCAAGAGATTACACTAGTGCATGACTGATGCACTGAATAGGACCTACAGGAGGACAAATTCTTCAGAACTGAATAAGGAAGAATTAGACCTCAGTGGTTCGTTATTTCTTAATCTTCGTTCCTTAAATAGGATCACGTGGGATTGGTAACTATTGCTTTGACTTATCATGGGTAGAGAATCAACGAGATTCAATACTTTTTATCTTGGGCAATATTATTAGTCACATGTGATTGCTAAGATTTAATACGAAGAATCGTGTGCAAGTACGCTTGTTTGATTTGCCCCTTGGGAGGTTCATAAGCTTTATCATACCAAATCTTGCAAGTGGTATTAGTTTTCGGTATGGATAATAATGTTGAACCGTTCCTTGACCAAGGATAAAAGATGTTAATTAATGGAAAACTATTTCAGTGGCTTGAATTAATTAATGGGCTAGATAATCTTAAACACGGGAAATAATAATCCGGGAGTCATATTGACTGTAATATGAGTTAAGATGGATAGTGCAATATTAATTATGTAGTGGGATTAATTAATATTTATGGGCTTGAATAATATTGTGGCTCAATATTAGATATTCAAAGTCCATTAGAAGGTCCAATCTTAATTCTCCTAAAGGCCCCCTAAGTAGCCCAACATATAGTCCAATAACTGAAAAATGTGTTTAAAATAAAATAAATATTGTTGCTTATTTTTCCTTATTAATTTCGAATTTTATAGATAAAAGGGGAGAAATATTTTCTTTGAATTTTGTTATGGAATGAAGATATGTATTCTTGGAATACAAGATTATCTCATTAAATTCAAGAAATCTCCCACTTGGTTATCTATAATAGAAATTTTCGAAAATTTTGAAAAGATAAAGGGCAAGAAAGATTTTCTTGATTTTCTTGAAAATATATTATGGAAGATATGTATTTCTTGAAATACAAGAATATCTCATAAATTCAAGAAGATCCAAATCTTGGAATCTTGCCCAATATTTTCGAAATTATCCATAACAAAAGAGTAGGTGGGATTTTGTGGAATATTATAATTATGGGAGAAAGAATATAGGAGATATATTCAAGATTTATTGGAGATCAAGAAAAGATTTTCCCACATTATTTTTGGCCAAAAATTTCGACCACCTTGTGCTCTATAAATAGGGGATGATTCTTTCATTCCCAAGTACAATTCCATGTGCTGGAAAAATTAGTAAATCCACAAAGGTGGTGCAACATAATTTATTTTCCTTTTGTTAATTGTTCACAAGTGTCCTTCCACGGATAGTCGAACAAGGGCTAAGGGAATACTTGGGAAGTTCTTTTGGTTAGTCTAATCAGCCAGATCACTGCCATCCCAAGAGGTACGTTCACGTAAACTCGTAGAATTCCGCATGCGTAGGTTTTACGTGGATTATTATATGCATGATATGTTGTTGAATTATTATTTGAATTAATATAGGATTAATTCATGCTAGTAATAATTATAAGAATTAAATTTGTATTTAAATATTCACCCCGAATAGATCTGTGCAACTTATTCCCCAACAACTTCCCCATTTGGCAAATGGCCATGGGCTATAAACATAAACTAGTTCTTCGGGTGGACTATGAATAAGTGGGGCATACACCTGGCAATTATGACACGAGCGAGCATATGCGATTTAATCTTTTCTTAGTGTTGGCCAATAGTATCCTTGCCGGATTGTTTTGTACGCCAGGGCATTTCCGCCTGTATGGTTCCCGCATACTCCTGCATGAATCTGTACTAGGACCGCGTGACCCTCTTCGGGAGTAATACATTTCAATAACGGAAGTGAAAAACTTCTTTTATATAATTTTTCGTCTAAAATGGTATATCGAGCAGCTTGTAGTCTGAGGCGAGCAACTTGTGCTTTATTTTCGGGAAGGATGTCATTTCGTAAATAATTTAAAATCGGGGTCATCCATGTTTCTTGTTCGACTGCTACCTGGGCGACCATAACCCTCGGAACTGAAGGCGAGCACGTTGTGATGACTACAACGTCCGTTGTGTTGGTCACCCCCTCCGCTGTTGCCAATTGTGCTAGGGCATCGGCAAATGAGTTGCCTAAACGAGGAAGTTGTTCAATATATACTTGTTCAAACTACTCAAGCAGTTCCTTTGCTAGCTGCTGGTATCGCACCATTTGCTCGCCGCGGGCCTCATATTCGCCTAAAACTTGGAATACAATTATCTGAGAATCGTTGTAGATCATCAACTTCTGAATTCCCATATCCATAGCCATATGCAGACCAGTGATTAGAGCTTCGTATTCGGCTTCGTTATTTATAGCTGGAAAATCAAACCGGATGGCCGTTGTAAAGGTTTGCCGAGTCGGGTTGATGAGAATTATTCATGCTCCGGCTCTTGTACTCGTTGATGATCCATCTACATTCATGTGCCATGGTTGATCGATTTCTTTTTCGAGCAATTGTGGGTATGTTAGTTCGACCATAAAGTCGGCCATAGCCTGGCCCTTGATCGCTATTCGTGGAGCGAATGTAATGTCGAATTGGCCTAGCTCCACTGTCCACTTGAGCAATCTGCTCGTTGTGTCCGGTCGGTGGAGAACTTGACGTAATGAGAAAGTGGTAAGCACCTCGACTGAATGGTCGAAGAAGTACGATCGTAGTTTGCGGACGCTCATAACAAGAGCATATGCAAGTTTCTCCAGCGGAGGATATCGAAGTTCGGCTTCCTTAAGTACTTGGCTTACGTAATAAACTGGCAAATGTGTAGTACTCTCTGCTCGGACGAGCACAGCGCTGATTGCATGCTCGGAAGCAGCAAGGTACAAGTAAAGCTGCTCGCCCGGGACAGGCTTGGATAACGTTTGAGTGTCTGCCATCTGTCCACAAAAACTCTTTCGTGAGTGCGTCGAAGAAAGGCTTACATTTGTCCCCGGTTCAAGATATGAACCAGTTCACAGAAGCCAAACGTCTTGTTAGCTTCTGAACTTCCTTCACATTTCTAGGTGCTTGCATATCAAGCATGGCATGGATTTTTGAGGGATTGGCTTCGATCCCTCTCTGACTAACCATGTGCCCCAAGAACTTTCCTGAATGAATCCCAAAACTACATTTTTTGGGTTTAACTTCATGTGGTATGCTCGGAGAATATCAAACGTCTGCGCCAAATGGCCGAGGTGATCCTCTTTGTGTTCACTTTTAACCACAATATCGTCAATGTACACCTCGATCGTTCGTCTGATGTGTTCATCGAACATTTTGTTCACCAACCTTTGATATGTTGCTCCGGCATTCTTTAACCCGAACGGCATGCGCTTCCAGCAATACATATTCTTTTCATTGCAAAAAGATGTATTCTTCTGATCGTCGGGATGCATTGGTATTTGATGACACCCAGCAAATGCATCCATGAATGTCATGAGCTCATGCCCTGCTGTATTATCGACCAAATAATCGATATGTGGCATCGCGAAGTTGTCTTTTGGACATGCTTTGTTCAGATCGGTAAAATCTATACATAACCTCCCAGTACCATTTGGTTTTCAAACGAGCACTAGATTTGCCACCTAGGGTACTCAACCTCCCGAATTAGCTTATTGTCGAGCAACTTTTTAATTTCAGCGTCCATAGCTGCATACTTCTCCGGGCTGAATTTTCATCGCGTTTGGAGTATCGGGATTTGTGTTGGGTCTAAATTGAGAGAATGACATGCATGTTTTGGATCAATGCCAACCATGTCCCCGTGTGACCATGCAAACACATCCAAATTTGTTTGTAAATATGTGATCATTTTCCGGTAATTCTGAACCAATGAAGACTTCTAGATCCAGTCTGGTTGGATCAACCATAACAGTCTCCAACTGTTCAACAGGCGTTGCTCGCCTCCTTTTTTCCTTCCATCGGGGATCTTCAATCGGCCCCGGGTGTTCGTCTTTAACCTCCATTGGATCAAAACCTATGCGAGGTTCCAAGTCCGGTCGCTCGGTTGGTTGGTCTATGCTCATGGGGTCGGGAGCTTGTATGGCCATCCCAGGTTCTGTGCTCACCCGGGGAGGCGTGTTCGCTTGTGGAGGTGTGTTCGCCTGTTGGCTTGATTCTTTGGTTTCCCATACTTGTTCCATCATGCCAACGATATTCTGTTTTTTTGGCACGCATGATAGCAGGTGTTGGGAGATGAATTTAATAAAAGAAGATTTTGATTAGATCCCAAAACCCCTGGGTATGACATGTTCAGGACAATCTTGATAGTTGAGTCAGGATTCAGTTTTAGAGTGTTCAGGATGTTATCTGCACAATGTATAGTCAGCAGATATAGATCAGGTTAGATTTTGAAGACTCAGTAAGTTTCAGAAGAAACTGAAGTTTCAGTATGAAACTGAGAAACTGAAGTTTCAGTATGAAACTGAGAAACTGAAGACTCAGTGTGAAACTGAGAAAACTGAAGACTCAGTATGAAACTGAGAAACTGAAGACTCAGCATGAAGACTCAGTATATCAGTCAGTATATCTGTGAAGACTCAGAAGACACTGAAGACTCAGAAGACTCTGAAGACTCAGAAGACACTGAAGACTCTGAAGACACAAAAGACTGAAGACCAAAGGATACTGAAGGCTCAGTAATTACTGAAGACTCAGTAATGTACTGAATGCTCAGTATAAACCTGAATGTTCCGAGGCACTGAAAATATCTATCTGAAGGATACAATACTGAGAAAAACGCGATTGCTTAGAAAAATAGATATTGCCCAAGACATTCTCATGCAGACAAAAGGAACTAAGACAAAGTGTTGTTAAGGTTATATCACTCAGAGATATTGACCAAAAAGAGCCGTTGAGTTTGTCTACATTTAACTGGAGACAAAAGTAAAAAAGAAGAAGACAGCACTGTACTTTACTGACACTGAAAGCGACAGGTCACTGAAGCATGTCAGTAGTACTATGTTCCAGACTGCAAAAAGTGATGACCAGCTACATGAAAAGCTGTTTGCCTAAAAAGTGCTAGGGAGTCTCAAACCCTAAATATAGCCGTTCATCACACACTATAAGAGGAAACTCACGAAGCTATCTCTTCCAATGGATAGTTTTCAAGAGTGACATTGGTGTATGCCTATAAATACTTGTGACCATCTACATTGAAGGTTACGAGAAATTTGTAAGCAACTCAAGAGCTCAAACTTATTATTGCAAGTTGAAGCACTCGAAAACCTAAGAATTTCCCAAGTGCTTTATATCGAAGAGATCTCATTTCACTAAGCCTAGCTTGATAAGTTATATCCAAAGCTTAGTCGAGATATCCTAGCCTTTGCATTGTTCTTAATTGTAAAGGATATCTCATCCTAGTTGGAAACCAACCAAGAAACCCCCAAACCCATTGTAAGGTAGTTTGAGTGTGATTGTTGGTGAGATTGGAGTTGTAAAGAGTTAGTAAACTACATTGAGGTAGTCAAAAAGCTCTAGAGAAGAAGTGAGTATACTATCTTGGATAGTCAGAAAGCTTGTGTGTGTTTTGAGTTAGTAAACTACAGAGGTAGTCAGAAAGCTCAAAATAGAAAGGTTAGTAAACTACAGAGGTAGTCAGAAAACCTTAGGAAGTGATTAGTGAATTTCTCTGAAGATATCAGAGAGAGTGGACGTAGGAGCTTGAGTCTCTGAACCACTATAACTTACTGTGTTATTTGCTTTCTGTTTTGCTCTGATTAACTGTTGCATTACTTTAACTGAAAGCATATTTTCACTGATACGCAGTTGGAATCAATCCTCTGAAGCTGCATTTAACTGAATCACAGCCTAATCACTATTCCATTAAAAATGAAGTTTTCAGCAAAGCATTAAAACGAGTATAAACTTAGGGCCAACCATTCCGCAAATCTGAGTAGCTAGAACAGATAGTTACCAAACTGAACTTACTCTACTGAGGGTTCAGTAAGTTAGTTATCTGATCCAAGCAGCTCAGGATCTCTAAAAACTCAGGATCAGTTGGGATTATCTGAGGTATCTAAAAGCAGCTCAGAATCACTGTCTCAGGTAGACTTTGACTCAGGGCGATTTGTGCTTCTCAGGACCAAATCATCAGGACAACCTGACCCAAGCTGACTTCAGTAAAGAAAAGTTTTAAAATCACTGAACACGTGTATTCCCCCCCCATACACGTGTAAGACTCGTTTGCACCAAGACCAACAAGTGGTATCAGAGCAGTGGTTCAACTTGACCACCTGCTTTGTTGACCATAGTCTTATTTGCCAAAAGATTCTTGTGGTCTATCTTAACAGATCTTATTTGCTGATATCTTAAAAGGCTCAGACAAAATGCCTTCTAAGAAACGTCTCATATTCTCTGTAGAGAGTTATGATTTGTGGAGACTGAGAATGCAGGCTCACCTGTATTCTAAACATGAACGTATGTGGAGAGTGGTCTCTGAAGGACCATTCCAATTCAGTGTGGTGAATCCCAGAATTACAGAAAATGAGAGAAATGATCCCAGGATAGAATTTCCTAAGTCTGATGACCAACTTACTCCTGAGGAGAGGAAGTTAGTCAATCTAGACTATATTGCTAAAGACACACTATATATCACAATTGATGATGGTGTGATGGGAATGATTTCTCATTGTAATACTGCAAAAGAAATTTGTGATACACTAGCTGTAATGTGCCAAGGCACAGATCATATCAAGGAGAACAAACTTTCAGTTGCCATTGGAAAGTTTGACAGTTTTGACAAATTGGAAGTCAGATTCACTAGTATAATGAATGATCTGAATGCACTTGGAAAGAGATATCCACAAAGAGAAGTTGCATTGAAAATTCTTAGAGGTCTATCTAAGAAATGGGATATTCATGCAGTGGTGATTGAAAACACCAAGAACATTGATTCAATGTCGTACCAACAAGTCTTCTCTGAGCTGAAAGCTTATGAGTTCGTAATTGATAAGAAATCAAAGAAAGCTGACAACAAAGATGATTCATCATCTAGTAAAAATGTGGCTTTCAAAGCCAAGGATAAAACCTGTAAAACTAGAGAGTCTGAGAACTCCCTTGCTAAAAATCAGGATGAGCTTGAGGATAAGCTAGCACTGATGGCAAGGAGGTTTGAAAGACTTAATAGTAGATATGGAAAATATAAAAACTATTACAGAATCACGGTGCGGAAGAAAAGTCGAGGATGATCCATCGAGAAGAGAAAAAGACACGAAAATTTGAAGGATCTTCATCCAAAAAGAAGGACTCCAAGTCTAAAAGAAGAAAGTGATCGGGATGATGATGCCAACAGATGCTATAATCGCTAAAAAGAAAGGTCACTTCGGTATGATTTGTCGGACCTAAGTGCTAAGGAGAGAAGAGAAAGGCAAGCTTAAAAGAGACAAGAAGTTCTCCAAAGAAGAAAGCCATGGTTGCAGAAGAAGAACATTCTGAGGAAGGATCTAGCTCTTCAGATGAAATGTTCTCAGAAAGTGACAGTGATGACATATGTCTAATGGTTGTGGAGGAGGTAAATTCTTCTTTCTCTGTTGTTGCTCCTACACTAGCACAAGAGTTATCAAGTTCAAACTGTATGTGATCAATTTGACTGATGGATTCTTTTGAGAGTCGATGAAGGACTATCTTTGTTTTACAAAGATTTGAATGAAACTCAGAAGCGAAGAACAAAGAACTGAAGGTGAAAATCTTAAGTGGAAAGACTCTAGTAATGCTGAGATCACTTTTCAATTAATGGGAACTACTGATGAACTAGATGTTCTGAAAGTACAACTCTCAGAGAAAGAGAAGTTGATAGTGACCCTAAATGGAAAACTAGAGAAATCATTTCGAGGAAATTCAAATTTGATCGTAACTAAGTTCAATGACCTCTCGAGAAGCATGAAACTCTACAAAAATGTGAGGATAGTGGGGTAAGGAAGAAGCTAACTCTATTGAATAACGCATCTAAAGTAATAGATGAAATTGAGTTATCGAGACCGCCACTATAAAATCTGGATTGGGATACATTCCAGGGGGAACCTCACAAGGTCATCTGAATGCTGCATCAAGTAGCAAGAAGACAATCTTTGTCAAACCAGTGGCACCTATACTTCGAACAGGAGAAATGCCCAAGGTTTTAGACAAGGGAAAAGGACCTATGGTTCCAGAAAAACTGAATGTTCAGGTAAGAAAGCCCAAACCTCAGGTGAAGGCTAGAAAACCTGACCACTTTCAAGAGGAAAATTTCGAAGCAAGTACTTCAAAGCCTCGGGCTAAGAATGCAAACTCGAAAGGATTCAAGCCTTCGAACAGTTGAGGAATTTTCAGAAGAGAAACACTCAGCAGAGACATTCTCAACTGAAAAGACCAAGTCCACAGATTACTGAAAGACCCCAATTTCAGTACAGGCAACCTAAGCCCCACTTGCCTAAGGGTAAAGGTTACCTAAACCCAAGTCAACAAAGATTCAGACCAGCTGCACAGAAGCCAAAGCAATGGAACAAAAGGCACGTGCCAAGAAAAAAAATCTAAGGCTCATGTTCATGCAAGGCTAACACTCATACATGCAGATTAATCGCTAAGGCACCCTGTGAGTGGTAAATGTGTATGTAGATGTTTATGGAAGATGATCACCCACTCTAAAGTGATTAGAGTTGTCGGTGATTTGGATTCGAAAGGTCAATAACTTTGGTAGGACCCTACACAAATTGGGTACCTAAGAATTGATCTATTTTTCAGGAGAAAAACAAGGGCACTGAGCTGATTGAAGATCACATAGCACTGATGAGTGGAGATGAAATGTCCCCTGCTGTATGGTATCTTGACAGTGGATGCTCAAGACATATGACAGGATTCAAGCAAATACTCAGTGACTATGTAGAGCAAAGAGGCCCTCAGATCACATTTGGAGATAACTCAAAGGGATAGACTGAAGGATATGGAACTTTGGAAATCGATTCAGTTCATATCCATGGTGTTTCATATGTATCTGGATTGAAGCATAATTTGCTTTCAATAAGCCAATTCTGTGACAAGGGATTTAATGTTGAGTTCTCAAAGAACTTATGTTTTGTGAAAGATGATATCTCACAGAAAATACTACTGAGTGGTACTAGAAAAGAAAATGTGTATCTTGTTGATTGGAGTTCAACTCCTAAAGATACATGTTTGGTTGCAAAAAGTTCCACAGATACCAGTTGGTTATGGCACAAAAGAATGAATCACCTGAATTTCAAAACCCTGAATAAACTTGCAAGATTAGCACTTGTGAGAGGGTTACCAAATGAAGTGTTCAGTAAGGAACATGTTTGTGATGCGTGCCAAAAGGGAAAACAAATTAGAGCATCATTTAAAAGTAAAGTAGATGTTTCTACTGAAAGAATACTTCAATTGTTGCATATGGATCTTTTTGGTCCAGTAACACCAGTGAGCACTAATGGCAGGAAATATACACTCGTAGTAGTTGATGACTACTCAAGATATACTTGGGTCATATTCTTTTTCAAGAAGAAAAGAGACTCGAATAAAAACCGCCTGCTGAACTCTTGAAAAGGCTCAAGATTGAAAAAAGAACTGAGTGTGGTCAAAATCAGATCAGACAAGGGAACTGAATTTATAAACCATATTATATCTGATTATTGTGCAGCAAATGGAATTACTCATGAAACATCAGCTGCAAGGACCCCTCAACAAAATGGTGTTGCTGAAAGAAGGAACAGGACTCTAAAAAGAAATAGAAGGACCATGATATGAAGTCGATATTCCTAAAAGATTTAATTTTGAAAATTTGTCAACACTGCATGCTATTCACAAAACAGATCCATGTTGACCAAGAGTCAAGGCAAAACACCATACGAGCTTTGGAATGAAAGGAAGCCACTTGTTTCTTTCTTTCGTGTGTTTGGTTGCAAGTGTTTCATACACAATAATGGTAAAGATCAGTTGAAAACATTTGATAGCAAAAGCGATGAAGGAATATTCTTAGGATATTCGAAGTCGAAGAAAAACTTCGAGTTTACAATTTTGTAGGATTCTTATTGTGGAAGAAACACCTCATGTTGTTTTTGATGAATCTATTTGTGTTCGGAAGAAACAGGAACATGATGCAGAAGAACTGACCAAGAGAATCACCAGATTAAGCCTGAAAAAGAATGACAAATCATCCATTGAACACGAAAAAGAAGAAAGTCGGTCACTTTCTATGAATTGAGGACTTTCGGACTCGCATAAAGAAGTTGAGGATGGAACTCGGGATGGTGAGACTCGGGAAAACCAACACAACAAAAGGCGACCAATCCGAGCAGACACCAGTTCGGACTCGGGTATGTGATGCCAATGAAGATGTGGTCACGGTGAGGTAACTTCCGAATCTATCAACCAAAGGGAAACAAATGTCATGACAATGTTCTCGAATGGAATTTCCCGAGGAAGATGATTCCTTTCTCCTTTCTGTTGTTCACGAGTTTAATGAACTAACTTGAACCTAACATTTCAAATGTTGAGGATACTATTGAAGGGGAACATCTAGAAGAAGATG
>JBBCBC010000002.1:10247003-10496822 GCA_037126765.1 Stenogyne calaminthoides | reverse complement strand
GGGTGAATTTATAAACCATATTATATCGATTATTGTGCGACAAATGGAATTACTCATGAAACATCGGTTTGCAAGGACCCCTCAACAAAATGGTGTTCTTTGAAAGAAGGAACGGGGACTCTAAAAAAAAGGTTTGCAAGGACCATGATAGTGAAGGTGATATTCTAAAAGATTTTGAAATTTGAAGCCATCAACACCTTTGCATGCTATTCACAAAAGCAGATCCATGTTGACCAAGAGTCAAGGCAAAACACCATACGAGCTTTGGAATGAAAGGAAGCCACTTGTTTCTTTCTTTTCGTGTGTTTGGTTGCAAGTGTTTCATACACAATAATGGTAAAAAGATCGGTTGAAAACATTTGATAGCAAAAGGCGATGAAGGAATATTCTTAGGATATTCTCAAGTCAAGAAGCTTCGAGTTTACAACTGTAGGATTCTTATTGTGGAAGAAACACCTCATGTTGTTTTTGATGAATCTATTTGTGTTCAGAAGAAACAGGAACATGATGCAGAAGAACTGACCAAGAGAATCACCAGATTAAGCCTGAAAAAGAATGACAAATCATCCACTGAACCTGAAAAGAAGAAGTCAGTCACTTTCTATGAATTGAGTGACTCGGACTCAGACAAAGAAGTTCAGGATGGAACTCAGGATGGTGAGACTCAGGAAAACCAACACAACAAAGCTGACCAATCTGAACAGACACCAGTTCAGACTCAGGTATGTGATGCCAATGAAGATGTGGTCACAGCTGAGGTAACTTCTGAATCTATCAACCAAAGGGAAACAAATGTCACTGACAATGTTCTGAATGGAATTTCCCCTGAGGAAGATGATTCCCTTTCTCCTTTTCTGTTGTTCCCTGAGTTTAATGAACTAACTGAACCTAACATTTCAAATGTTGAGGATACTATTGAAGGGGGAACATCTAGAAGAAGATGGTTAGATAGTCATCCTACAAGTCAGATTGTGGGTGATCTAACTGATGGTGTTAAGACAAGAAGGTTCCATGGTGAAAGTGCACTGTTCTGTTGCTTCCTATCAGAGAAAGAGCCTATTGAGATTGAAGAAGCTCTACAAGATTCTTTTTGGATTACTGCTATGCAAGAAGAGCTGAATCAATTCTCAAGAAATGAAGTATGTGAGCTAGTGGATAGGCCTGAAAGGCACAATGTTATTGGAACCAAGTGGGTATTTAAGAATAAAAGAGATTAGAACAACAATATTGTAAGAAACAAAGCAAGGCTAGTTGCACAAGGTTATTCCCAAGAAGAAGGCTTGGATTATGATGAAACCTTTGCACCTGTTGCAAGACTAGAAGCCATCAGATTATTTCTTGCATATGTTGCCCACATGAAGTTCACAGTCTATCAAATGGATGTGAAAAGTGCATTTATGAACGGTGTGCTTAAAGAAGAGGTTTATGTAGAACAACCTCCTGGTTTCAGACAGAATGACCAAGTTTACAGGCTCAGAAAAGCCTTGTATGGTCTTAAGCAAGCACCCAAAGCATGGTATGATACCCTTTCTCAGTTTCTTACTGACCACGGTTTTATCAAAGGAACTGTTGATAGAACTTTGTTCAGGATAGAAGATGGGGAAGATATCTTACTAGTTCAGATATATGTTGATGACATCATTTTTGGATCTCCAAATCATCAGTTGTGTGAAAAGTTTTCTACACTGATGAAAGGCAAATTTGAGAAGTCTATGATGGGAGAGATGAATTTCTTTCTAGGTCTTCAAGTGAAACAATCAAAGGAAGGAATCTTCATCAACCAAGCAAAGTACACCAGAGATCTGATTGCCAAGTATGGTGTACAAAATTGCAATGCAGTTAGAATTCCCATGAATACTAACTACAAGATGGATCCTGATCCTGAAGGTAAATCAATAAGTCATACTGATTATAGAGGGATCATTGGATCATTGCTCTATCTCATAGCAAGTAGGCCTGATATAACATTTGCTGTTGGGATATGTGAAAGATACCAAGCTAATCCTAAGGCTAGTCACATGGAGGCTGCCAAAAAGATACTGAAGTATCTTAAGGGCACAGTGAATAGAGGATTATGGTATCCAGCTGATGATAACATTGAATTAACTGGTTATTCAGATGCTGATTATGGAGGCTGTAGAATTGACAGGAAGTCCACTACAGGAACTTGTCAATTTCTTGGAAGTAAGCTGATATCCTGGTTTTCGAAGAAACAGACCTCAGTAGCAACCAGTACTACTGAAGCTGAATACATTGCTGCAGGAAGCTGTTGTGCTCAGATTCTTTGGCTCAGACAACAATTAAGGGATTATAAAGTTGTAGCCAATGAAGTACCAATATTTTGTGATAATAATAGTGTCATTGCTATTTCTCAAAATCCGGTATTGCACACCAGATGCAAGCATGTGGATATCATACATCACTTCATCAGAGATCATGTAGAGAAAAAGGACATCAGGATGGAGAAAATTCATACTGATAAGCAGAGAGCTGATATCTTGACTAAACCTTTGGCTAAATCAAGATTTCAGGAACTATCAGTTGAATTAGGGATGTTGGATCCAGGTGTATAGAGTAAATCTGAAAAATTGAAGGTTTTTCATATGCATGAAGTTTGCTCAGGATTCTACTGAGAAACTCGGGATAAAATTGGAAATACTGAACTGAGTCTTGAGAAACTCAGGTGTACTGAAGGTCAGTACTCAGTATCATACTGAACCCATTCAGTACTCAGTATCATACTGACATTTCATTAAGGTCAATACTCAGTAAGACTGATAGGGGGAAATTAGTCTGAAGAAGTAATGACTCATGCAACTCATTTATTGCTTAAGTGAAACTCAGTAATCATTTGCAATAAATACAAAACACCTGAAGAATGTTTTTGGGTGGGATCTTTGAAATTCCAAGGAAGGTCAACAGTCATTAATTGCTCTGTTTCAATTAATCACCAATGAGGTTAAAATGGCGGCGTACTTTTAGTGAGATCGTCCTTTCGCATACCCGATTAGTCGGTGATCAATCTCATCTGTTGATTTTCATCAAATCGATATGACTTCCCACGAATCGATCTATATATTCTTTTGAAAGTCATTCAAGCCCTATTTCATTACTTTCGTCTCTCAAAAACACTCTGCAAATAAAAACCCCTTTTGCCCAGAAACCCTTGTCATTTTCAAACCCTAAACTTTCAAAATTCCCAAAATGACTTACTCAATATTCGACAAACTGGTTGAATCCAACAAGCCATGGTATGAGTATGTGGTTTCACTAGAGAGTACATCCAACGCGGCTCATGAAGAAGAGGCGCTACACTTGATCCGATTAGCAAAACTGATAAATCTCATCGCAAGCCAACCAGAGGCCGAATACTCTAGAGAGGTAATAGAGTTTATTTCGAATCTGGAAATCGATGAGGAAGATCGTATTGAGTCCAAAATTTCTGTTTTCCATCTAGAGCATACCTCAAAATATGTAGATTTTGTACGGGAGCTGTATATAGTCCCTAGAAATTTAAATGATGTTTTTGAGTTATGTGATAGAGGAGAGGATCCCACAACTTATATGTTGGGACGGGAGCAGGAATATCTTGATAGGATAAATGAGCATCCTATTAAGTTTGAGGCAACTCTGAATAAACTGCATTTAAAGCCAAAGTACAGAGTTTTGATGGACATTGTTAGTAAATGTATTATGAGCAGATCAGGGAGCTTTGAGCAGATAAGCACTCCCAAACTCCAATTGATGGCGGCAATAGAGGATTCACCCACCAAAGATTTCAACTGGTTGAAATATCTTATCAAAGTGGTGAGTGACCAGGTCAAGCTTATAAAGAAGGAGGATGGATCTATCTCAATAAAAGGCAAGATACTCCATGCAACTAAAATAGCTTTTATTTTGGAGATGTGTCGAGAAGAGGAGGATATCTTTGCCTATTCCACTCCATTCCCTAAGTCTAAGGTGATGTTCAAGCCTGTGGCCACCAAGAAGACCTTAAAAGGGAAGAAAGAGAAGAAAGTGGAATCACCTGCTGCTGCTGAAGAAGCCCATAAAGCCAGGGGGAAGGCTTTGTTGGAGATCAAGAGGGAGAAGGGTGAAACATTGAAGAAGAAGACCCTTGCTCCAAAGCGCAAAAGAATGGTGATTATCACTGATGAGGAGGAGAGTGAGCCTGAGGAGGTACAACCTGAGAGCCAAAAAGCTCAAAAATCGCCTTTGCATGTGTTGGCTCAGGTTATATCCACGGCACATGAGCAAATTAAGGAGCAAGTCTTCTCTGAGGTTCTTGAGACGTCACTAAGCACTGATAAGTTCTCTCAAGAAATCTTCCAAGGACCTCAGACCTCAGAGACAGCTCAGATTCCTGCTGAGGAAGTGCCTGCTCAGACCTCAGAGCAAGCTCAGATTCCTGCTGAGGAAGTGCCAGCTCAAACCTCGGAACCAATTCAGATTCAGACTGAGGAGCTGCCTGCCCAATCCTTAGATATTGCTGAGCCTCAGGAGATGATAAACCTCGATGAACTCCTGAGTGATCCATTCCTAGATCCTTCAGTAGATTTTCCTACTGAACCTGAGAGCCCGAAGCTCAAGAAGGGTGAAGCTGAAGAGACTGAGTGGTGAAGCAAGGGGGAACGGTTCATTCTAGACCGGTACCCTGAGCTTAGCTCATTCCCTGACCTCCAAGATATCTTCTTCAGATTGAGGTCAACAGTCTACATCCTCAACCAGACTCTTCCTGAAATGCTCAACATCGCTTCATTCAGAGGTGAAGACTGGTGGAATGAGGAAACAGCTGTGCTTACTGAATTCTCAGGATTCAAGAAAACCAAGCTCAGGATGAAAACTTCTGACTTTGATGAGCTGGTTAAGAAAAAAATTGCTGAGAGGAAGGATGCTGAGGTTGGTGCCCCGAGCTCCAAAGACAAATCTCAAGATGGGGACCAACAAGGGGATGATGAGAGTCAGTCTCAGATGGAGAAAGACAAAACTGATGCTGAAGAGCCTGTTGTCAAACATCCTCAGACTGAAGTTAGCCTTCAGGTAACTTTTGGCACTATTAAAAATTATGCCAGGGCTACTGAAGAATCTATCTTTAATTCTGTAATGTCTGATATGCAGACTGAGGCTCAGGTGGACACCCAAGCTCAGGTGGAAACCCAGACTCAGGATGAGTCTGAAGCCCAGGTTCAGACTGAAACTCAGGTTCAGACTGAGACTCAGGCTGAACAATCGGCTCAGGAGAAACAGCAGATCATATATGCTCCTGAGATTGATCTCACCCCAATAATGGAGAAGCTAGAGAAGGTTGAGCCAATCTTGAACAAAGTTGCTCAGATTGAGGAGGTATTGGCCAACCAAGATCAGAAGATGGAAAGTCTGAGTTCTTCTTCAGACCTGTTGCAACTTCAGAACACTCTGACTGAAAAGCTGACCTCCATAGAAGGAAAGATGGAAGAGAAGATGGATGGGGTCAAAGCTGAGATAAGTGCAGAGCTGAAGCAGAAGCATCAGGAAAGGACTGAATATCTTGAAGCCAAATTGGTGGAGAAAAATGAGATGCTATTCAAGAATGCTGTTGAGGAGATGAGCTCAATGCTCATGGCCAAGATGACAGACATGTTCAAAGAAGCTCTCTCCAGCCAATTTGCCCAGATGTCTGAAGAGTTCTCCATGGCGAAGAACCACCTAAGAAGCCTCGAAGAAGAGCAAGATCAGTTGGCGGGGGAAGTCGCGTGAGTGTCGACAGGGAGCGATTATCATATGGACACAGCACTATCCAGACTTCTGCCAAAGTATGGTTCCAAGAAGGGGGAAAGACCCGGAGCTGATCTGAGGAAATTATTGGAACATGTTGGGAGATGAATTTAATAAAGATATATGATTTTGATTAGATCCCAAAACCCCTAAGTATGACATGTTCAGAATGATCTTGAAAGTTGAGTCAGGATTCAATTTTTAGAATATTCAGGATGTTATCTGCGAGAATGTATAGTCGCCAGATATAGTTCAGATAGTTCTTGAAGACTCGGTGAGGATACCGAGTAAATCAAGACTTCGGCTGAGAAGACTTCAAAGACATCGGTCAAGATAAACTACAAAGATTGAGGAAGACCTCAAGACTCGAGAAGACCCTCAAGACTCGAAGACTCAAGACACAAAGACTGAAGACTGAGAAACTAAAGATCAAGAATACTGAAGGCACAATAATTACTGAAGACTCAAGAAGGCATCAATGCTCAAGATGAACTGAATGTTTCGAGGCATCGAATATATCTATCTCAAGGATGCACATCGGAGAAGATCGCGATTCCTTAGAAAATAGATATTTGCCAAAACATTCAAATGCGGATAAAAGGAACTAAGTCGAAGTGTTGTTAAGGTTATATCAAACTCGAGTTTGTAACCAAAAAAGAGCCGATTGAAGGTGTTTTCCTTTAACCGAGACAAAAGTCAAAAAGGAAGACAACAACATACCATAATCGACAAAGGATGTGTCTCGAAAAAAGGATGTCGATGTACAAAAGTTCCGGACTACAAAAAGTGAAGACCCGGCTACATGAAAGGTTGTTGTTTAGAAAGTGTTAGGGAGTTTCAAACCCTAAATATAGCCGTTTCACACACCACAAGAGGGAACTCACGGGTTTGTCTCTCCAACGGATAGTTTTCAAAGAGTGACCTTGGTGTATGCCTATAAATCTTTGGTGACCCTCTACATTGTAAGGTTACGGAAATTTATACATAACTTAAGAGCTCAAGCTTATTCTTGTAAAAGTTAAAAGCACTCAAAAAACTTAGAATTTCCCAAGTGCTTCAATATTGAAGAGAGCTCACTATACTAAGCCTAGCTTGATAAGAATTATCCAAAGCTTAGTCGAGATATCCTAACCCTTTGCATTGTGCTTCATTGTAAAGGATATCTCATCTAGTTGAAACCAACCAAGAAACCCCAAACCCTTGTGAAGGTAGTTGGAGTGTGTTTGTTGGTGAGAAGTGTTGTAAATAGTTAGTAAAACCACGCGGAGTAGTCGTAAAACTCTAGAGGAGAAGTTAGTAAGCTCTGAGGGGTAGTCCAAAGCTTGTGTGTGATTGAGTAAGTAAACTACGGAGGTAGTCAGAAAACTCAAAGTCGGGTTGAGTAAGTAAACTACGTGGAGTTGTCAGAAAACTCAGGGTCGAGTTGAGTAAGTAAACTACGCGAGGTAGTCAGAAAACTCAGAGGTTGATAGTGAATTTCTCCGAAGAGTCGGGGAGAGTGGACGAGGAGCTTGAGTCTCGAACCACTATAATTGTTGTGTTCTTTATTGCTTTCCTTATCCGCGGCTTATCTGCTTTGCATTGACTTGATTTTGAAAGCATACTTTTCATCGATATTCGGTTGGAATCAATCCAATCGAAGTTGCATAAGTGAATCTGACCTAATCACTATTTCATAAAGGGAAGGTTTTCAAACAAAGCTAAAACGAGTATAATCTAAGGGCCAACCATTCAAGACGATCGAGTAAGCTAGAACAGAGATAGTTACCAAACTGAACTCTCTTCCGAGGATTCAAGAAGTTAGTTATCGATCCAAGCAACTCAGGATCTCTGACACTCGGGACTCGGTTGGGATTATCCGAGGTTTCGAAAGCGGCTTCGGGATCAACATCTCGATGAGACTTTGACTCGAGCGATCGTGCTTCTCTAACCTAATCTTCAGGATTATCTGACCCAAGCTGACCTCAGTAAGAAAAAGTTTTAAAAACACCTAACACGTGTATTCCCCCCCCATACACATGTAAGACTCGTTTGCACCGGGACCAACAAGTGGTATCGAGGAGGCATTGGTTCAACTTGACCTCTTTGTGTTGACCAAAGTTTTATTTTCAAAAATACTTGTGGTCTATCCGAATCGATCTTATTTCTTTGAAACCTTTTATTTTCAAGAGATCAGAAAAATGTCTTCTAAAAAACTTCCCATGTTTTCAGTGGAGAACTATGACCTATGGAGACTGAGAATGCAGGCTCATCTGTATTCCAAACATGAGCGTATGTGGAGAGTGGTCTCTCAAGGACCATTCGGTTCATTGTAGTGAATCCCAGAGGAACAGAAGATGAGAGAATTGATCCTAGAGCAGAATTTCCTAAGTCTGATGACCAACTGACTCCTGAGGAGAGAAAGTTAGTCAATCTAGACTACATTGCAAAAGACACACTATACAGCACAATTGATGATGGTGTGATGGGAATGATCTCTCCTTTGTAATCTTCTAAAGAGATTTGGGATACACTATTTGTTATGTGCCAAGGCACGAGATCATATAAAAAGAAAACAAACTTTCAAAGTGGCAATTGGAAAGTTTGGAACTTTGAAATGGATGATGGTGAATCAATAGACAAACCGGAAGTCGATTCACTAAAGATCATGAATGATCTAAATGCACTTGGAAAGAAATACCCACAGAGAGAAGTTGCATTGAAAATTCTTAGAGGTCTATCTAAGAAATGGGATATTCATGCAGTGGTGATTGAAAACACCAAGAATATTAACTCAATGCCTTACCAACAAGTCTTCTCTGAGCTGAAAGCCTATGAATTTGTAATTCATAAGAAATCCAAAAAGGCTGACAGCAAAGATGATTCTTCATCGAGTAAGAATGTGGCTTTAAAAGCCAAAGATAAAACCTGTAAAACTAGAGAGTCTGAGAACCCCATGCCAAAAATCAGGATGAGCTTGAGGATAAGCTAAAGAATCGATGGCAAGAAGGTTTGATAGACTCAATAGTAGATTTGGAAAATACAAAAGCTATTACAAGAACCACAGTGCGGAAGAAACCCGAGGATGATCGGATCAAAAAGAAGAAAGACTCGAATTTGAAGGATCTTCATCCAAGAGAAAGGACTCCAAGTCCAAAGAAGAAAATGATCGGGATGATGATGCCAACAGATCTTTATAATCGCCGGAAGAAAGGTCACTTCCAAAGATGATTGTCCAGATTTGAGTGCTAAGGAGAGAAGAGAAAGGCAAGCTATAAGAGACCGAAGTTCTCAAGCAAAAAAGGCCATGGTTGCGAGAAGAAGAACACTCGAGGAGGGATCTAGCTCTTCGGATGAGATATTCTCGACAAAGTGAAAGTGATGACATCTCGTCTCGATGGCCATTGAGGAGGTAAACTCTTCTTTCTCTGTTGTTGCTCCTACACTAGCACAAGAGTTTTCAAGTTCCATCGAAAAGCAGTCATTTTGACTGATGGATTCTTTTCGAGAATCGGTGAAGGACTATCTTTGTTTTGCAAGGACTCGCTAAATCAAACTCAAGAGCGCGGAATAAGGAACCGAAAAGTCGAAAATCTAAAATGGAAAGACTCTAGCAATATTGAAGTCACTTCTCAATTAATGGGAGCTCTTGATGAACTGGATGTTACGAAAGTACAACTCTCGAGAAAAAGAGAAGTTGATAATGTCCCTAATCTAAAAAAAGCTAGAAAAATCCATTGAAGAGATTCAAACTAATCGAATCGAAGTTCAATGACCTCTCCGAGAAGCATAAAACTCTACAGAATCTGTGAGGATAGTGCACGAGAAGAAGTTAACTCTATTGAATAATGCATCTAATGTAATAGATGAAATTGAGTTACCAGAGATCTGTGACTATAAAATCTGGATTGGGATACATTCCATGGGGAACCTCACAAGGTCATCTAAATCTTTGCGTCAAGTAGCAAGAAGACTATCTTTGTAAAACCAGTGGCACCTACACTTCAAACTGAAGAAATGCCCAAGGTTGTAGACAAGGGAAAAGGACCTATGGTCTCAGTAAAACTGAATGATCAGGTTAGAAAGCCCAAACCTCAGGTGAAGGCAAGAAAAACCCGAAAGCAAATCGATTGAAAGTTTCAAGCAAGTACTTCAAAGCCTCGGGCTAAGAATGCAAACTGAAAAGGCTCCACATCGAACCATCAGAGGAATCCTCAGATGAGAAACACTCAGCAGAGACATTCTCAACTGAAGAGACCAAGTCCTCAGTATGCTGAAAGATTTAGACCGGTTGCACAAAAGCCTAAGCATCTGAACAGAAGGCCTGAACCAAAGAAGAAATCTAAGGCACATGTTCATGCTAAAGCTAGCACACATATACATAAAACTGCTAAGGCACCCAGAGTAGTGGATGTATATGTTGATGTTTATGGAAGACAAATTAGCCACTCTAAAGTGATTAGAGTTGCGAAAGTGATTTGGATTACGAAAGTACAAATTTAACCTCGTGGGACCCTACACAAAATGGGTACCTAAGAATTGATCTGTTTTTCAGGAGGAAAACCAGGGCACTAAGCTGATGAAAGATCACATGGCACTGATGAGCAAAGATGAAAAAGCTCCTGATGTATGGTATCTTGACAGTGGATGCTCAAGACATATGACAGATTCAAGAAGATGCTCAAATGACTATGTTGAACAAAGAGGCCCACAGATCACTTTTGGAGATAACTCAAGGATGATCAAGGATATGGAACTTTGGAAGTCGACTCGATTCATATCCATGGTGTTTCATATGTATCCGGATTGAAGCATAACTTGTTGTCAATTAGCCAATTCGTGATAAGGGTTTCAATGTTGAGTTTCCAAGAACTTATGCTTTGTGAAACATGATACATCACGTAAAAGTATTCTCGACCGGTACAAGAAAAGGGAATGTGTATCTTGGTTGATTGGAGTTCAACTCCTAAAGATACATGTTTAATTGCTAAAAGTTCCACAGATACCCGGTTGGTTATGGCATAAAAGAATGAATCACCTAAACTTCAAAACCCTGAACAAGCTTGCAAGATTAGCTCTTGTGAGAGGGTTGCCTAATGAAGTGTTCAAGAAGGAACACATTTGTGATCTTGCGCTTTAAAGGAAAACAAGTCAAAGCATCATTTAAAAGCAAAGTAGAAGTTTCTCTTGAGAGAATACTTGACTTTTGCATATGGATCTGTTTGGTCCTATAACACTGTGAGCACTAATGGCGTGAAATACACATTGGTAGTAGTTGATGACTACTCAAGATATACTTGGGTCATATTCTTACTCAAGAAGAAAGAGACTCGAGATAAAGTTTGCCAGATTCATCGAAAAGACTCAAGATTGAGAAAAATCGAGTGTGGTCAAAATCGATCCGACAAAGGAACCGAGTTTATAAATCATATCATTTTCGATTATTGTGCAAACAAATGGAATTCTACATGAGACATCACCGCAAGGACCCTCAACAAAATGGTGTTCTTTGAAAGAAGGAGCGAGAACTCGAAAAAGAAGCTGCTAAGGACAATGATAAAAGGCGATATTCCTAAAAGATGTTGAAATTTGGTTATCAACACTGCATGCTACTCTCAGAATAGATCCATGCTGACAAAAAGTCAAGGCAAAATGCCTTATGAGCTTTGGAATGAAAGGAAGCCTCTTGTTTCTTTCTTTCGTGTGTTTGGTTGCAAGTGTTTCATAAACAATAATGGTAAAGATCGGTTGAAAACATTTGATAGTAAAGCTGATGAAGGAATATTCTTAGGATATTCTGAAGTCAGTAAAGCTTTCAGAGTTTACAACTGTAGGACTCTTATTGTGGAGGAAACACCTCATGTTATTTTTTGATGAATCTGTTTGTGTTCGGAAGAAACAGAACATGATGCAAATGAACCGACTAAGAGGATCACCAGTTAAAAAAGTAAAGATAAATCATCCATCGAAACCGAAAAGAAGAAGTCGGTCATTATCTATGATTGGAGTGACTCGGACTCGAGATAAAGAAGTTCGGGATGGAAATCGGGATGGTGAGACCCGGGAAAACCAACACTCAAAGGTGACCAAGGACGAGCAGACACCGACACGGACTTCAGTGCGTGATGCCAATGAAGATGTGGTCGGTGAGGCAATTTCGAATCTATCAACCAAAGGGGAACAAATGTCTCGACAATGTTCAATAGAATTTCCCGAGGAAGATGATTCCCTTTCTCTTTTGTTGTTCCCGAGTTTGTCGATTTAATCGAACCTAACATTTCAAATGTTGAGGATACCATTGAAGGGGAACATCAAGAAGGAAATGGTTAGATAGCCATCCTACAAACCAGTTGTGGGTGATCTAACCGAAGGTGTTAAGACTAGAAGGTTCCATGGAGAGAGTGCACTTATTCGCTACTTCCTACATCGAGAGAAAGAACTCTACCGAGATTGGTGAAGCTCTACAAGATTCTAACTGGATTCTTGCCATGCAAGATGAAATTTGAATCAATTCTCGAGGAATGAAGTATGGGATTTGGTAGATAGACGAGAAAAGGCACAATGTCATTGGAACCAAGTGGGTTTTCAAGAACAAAAAGAGATGAAAACAACAACATTGTGAGAAAAAAGGCAAGGTTAGTTGCACAAGGTTATTCCCAAGAAGAAGGCTTGGATTATGATGAAACCTTTGCACCTATTGCAAGACTAGAAGCCATCGATTGTTTCTTGCATATCTTTACCCACATGAAGTTCACGGTCATCGATGGATGTGAAAAGTGCATTTCTCGAAAGCGGCGTGCTTAAAGAAGAGGTTTATGTGGAACAACCTCCCGGTTTCAAACAGAATGACCATGGTTTTGTCAATGAACTACCATGGTTTTGAAAGAACTATTGTTAGAACTTTGTTCGGGATAGAGGATGGGGAAGATATCTTACTAGTTCAGGATATATGTTGATGACATCATTTTTGGATCTCCAAACCATCACCGTGTGTGAAAAGTTTTCAACACCGATGAAAGGCAAGTTTGAGATGTCAATGATGGGAGAGATGAATTTCTTTCTAGGACTTCAAGTGAAACAATCAAAGGAAGGAATATTCATCAACCGTGCAAAGTACACGGAGATCCGATTGCCAAATATGGTGTCTGATTGCAATGCGGTTAGAATTCCATGAATACTAACTACAAGATGGGATCGATTCGAAGGTAAATCAAGAAGTCATAATCGATTATAGAGGAATCATTGGATCATTGCTCTATCTCACGACAAAAGTAGGGCGGATATAACATTTGTTGGGATATGTGCAAGATACCAAGCTAATCCTAAGGCTAGTCACATGGAGATCGCCAAAAAGATCTTGAAATATCTTAAGGGCACAAATGAATAGAGGATTATGGTATCCGGTGATGATAACCTAGAGTTAAGTGGTTACTCGGATCGATTATGGAGGATCAGAAATTGATGTGAAGTCCACTTCAGAACTTGTCAATTTCTAGGAAGCAAGTCGATATCTTGGTTTTCAAAAAACATACCTCGGTAGCAACAAGTCTTCTTCGGTTTGAATATATGGCTGCAGGAAGGCTGCGTAATGCATTCTTTGGCTCGGACAACAATTGAGGGATTATAAAGTTGTAGCCAATGAAGTACCAATATTTTGTGACAATAATAGTGCCCTTGCTATTTCAAAAATCGGTATTGCACACCGAGATGCAAGCATGTGGATATCGACATCACTTCATCGAGATCATGTCGAGAAGAAGGACATAAGGATGGAGAAAATTCATACCGATAAGCAAAGAGGCGATATCTTGACTAAACCTTTGGCGGAATCAAGATTTCAGAACTTTCGATTGAATTAGGGATCTTTAGAACAGTGTATAGAGTAAAATAAAAAAAAATTGAAGGTTTTCAGAGAAGATGAAGTTTTTCGAGAATCTTACGAGAAGCTCAGATAAAATGGAATTACCGAATCGAGTCTCGAAAAAACTCAAGAGCATCTTGAACCAATTCAAGATTTTCGATTATTATCGACATTTTATCAACATCGATTTTCGATAGAAGACCGATAGAGGGAAATTAGTGCGAAGAAGTAATGACTATGCGATTCATTTATTGCTCAAGTAAATTCAAGAATCATTATAATAAATATTAAAAACACCGGGAATGTTTTTTTTGGGCGGGATCGTTTTAAATTCGAAGAAGGTCAACATCATTTAATGCTCTGCTACATTAATGACCAATGAGGACGTTTTGGCGGCTTACTTTTTAGGAGATCGTCGGCCAGATATACCCGATTAATGGGAGATTAATCTCAACCGATTGTTACTCACCTAACCAACACGATTCCCCACGATCTCAAGGCTATATAAACCTCAATCACCATTCAAGCCAAAAAATTTTATCAAACCCTTCGTTTTCAAATCCTCCGCAATTAAAAATCCCCTTTGCCCGAAATTCTCCAAACCCTAAAGCTTCCTTCTTCAATCAAACTCTAAAATGGCTCCAACCCCATTCGAGAGATTAGCCAAAACCAACAAGCCGCGTGGTACGAGTTCGTTGTCTCACTTGAAAGCACAACCAACTCAAAGCCGGAAGAGGGGCTCTGATATGATTCGACCAAGCTAAACTCACCTAACTAGTCGCAAAACCGACCGGACCGGGGAGTTTGCGAAATTGGTAATCGAATTCATCTCAGAATTTGAAGATAGATGAAGAGGGTCAGTATGCATTCTAAGTTAATCGTATCACACTTAGAGCGATCATCCAAATACGTCGATTTTTGAGAGGATCGTATATAGTTCAAAAAAAAATCAATGATGTTTTTGAGCTCTTGTGATAGAGGAGAGGATCCTACGACGTATATGTCGGGAAAGAGAGCAGAGTACTTAGATAGGATTGCCGAGAATCTGTTAAGTTTGAGGCGACATCGCATAAAAAGGCACTGAAGCCACAATATCGTGTGTTGATGGATATTGTGAGCAAGTGCATCATGAGTCTTCTTGGGGAGTTTTGAGCAGATAAGTACCTCAAGCTCAGATTGATGGCGGCGATAAAAGCTTCACCCACCACTGATTTCAACCGGGTGAAATTTCGATCCAGACGGTGAGTGAAAGCGGACCAAAAGTTTTGAGGAAGATTGACGGAGGCGATCTCAATCAAAGGCAAGATCCACCATGCCACCAAAATTGCTTACATTTTGGAGATGTGCGAGAGGAGGAGGATATCTTCGCCAATTCGACCCCATTTCCTAAATCCAAAATTCTCCTTAAACCCATTCTTTGCAAGGAAGCAGGTCATCGGGAAGAGAGAAAAGAAGGTAGAATCACCTTCTGCGATTCTTTGAAAAAGAGACCCAACAAACTAGGGGAAAGTGTTGTTGGAGGCAAAGATGGAGCAAGGAGCAAAAATGTTGAAACAGAAGAAGAATCTTGCTCCAAAACGCAGAAGATTGGTGGTTCTCACCGATGAAGATGAAAGTGATTCGAAGAGATTCAACTGAGGGTCAAACCGCTTTCGAGTTCACCATTACAAGTGTTGGCTCGGGTTATCTCGGGACACAGGATCGACCGAGGAGCGTGTCTTTTTCGAGGTGCTCGAGACATCGCCAGTCATGTATAAAATTTCTCGGGAAATTTTCAAAGGAGCTCAGACCTCGTGAGATGCCTACCTCGCGTGTGTGCTCGTGACAGAGAGCCAGCCAGAGTCGATCTCAAGATGTGCAAGCTCGATCAAGAGCCAACTCGGACTAAACCGAGGATATACCGGCCAGCCTCGTAACCCACTCAGATGCAAACTGAGGACCTGATCGCACAAACTTCAGATGCTACTGAGTCTCAGGAGCAGAATATTCTTGATGAGCTCCCGAAGTGATCTACTTTTGATCCCTTAGCGTAAACTTCAAATGAACCGTAGAGCCCGAGATGGAAGAAGGGCGAGGTCAAGAAGGCGAAAGTGGAGGAGCAAGGGGGAACGGTTCATACTTGACCGACCTCGAGCTCGGCTCATACCCTCGACCGCAAGATATTTTCTTCAGATTAAGGACAATCAGATTTATCCTCAATCGACTCTTCCCGAGATGCTTGATATTGCTGCTTTTAGAGGGGAAGACTGGTGGAATGAGGAGATAGCCAGGATGAAAAACGCCGATTTTGATGAGCTGGTTCAGAGGAAGTTGGCTGAGAGGAGAGCAACTAAAGTTGGTGCCCCAAGCAGTGGAGACAAATCTCAAGATGGAGATGGGGACCCGGTGAGATCGAGGAACGATCTCGAAGGAAGGAAAGGAGACTTCATTGGTCGATCAACTGGATCTAGTCAACATCAGACTGATGATAGTACTCTTCAAACTGAGGCGGTATTTGAGACTAGAGCTCAAAGATGAAGTCGAAGCTCAAGATGATCGAGCAAAGACAGAAGTCGCGAAGATTCCCGAGATTGATCTCACTCGACGAGAGAAACTTGAGAAGGTTGAGCCAATGATGATCAAGATTGCTCGGATGGAAGAGACGTTGGCCAATCAAGCTCAAAAGATGGGCCGGTCTTAGTCACTCTTTGAATCGGGTGCAAATTCAAAACACTCTAACCACCCGGATGACCTCCATGGAAGGAAAGCTAAATGAGAAGTTGGAGGGAGTAAAAGGCCGAAGTTAAGTGATGAATCGAAGCGTAAAACACCAGAAAGTTCTCGATTTCTAGAGGTGAAACGCGTAAAAGAATGAGGTGCTAATCAAGTCTCTTGTTGAGGAATGAGTTCAATGCTCATGACCAAGATGATGAGAGATGTTCAAAGAAGCACTCTCTAGCCGGTTTACCCACTTATCTGAAGAATTTTTCGTGGCCAAGAACCATCTAAGGATTTGGAAGATTTAACAAGATCGAGATAGCGAGGAGAAGTTATTTGTGTGAGCAAAGAGAAATATCACATGGACACAAAGACACTCTCAGCTTCTTCCAAATTACGGTGCGAAGAAGGGAAAAG
The DNA here is from genome assembly GCA_037126765.1 of Stenogyne calaminthoides. Classification (NCBI taxonomy): domain Eukaryota; kingdom Viridiplantae; phylum Streptophyta; class Magnoliopsida; order Lamiales; family Lamiaceae; genus Stenogyne; species Stenogyne calaminthoides. The sequence continues at coordinate 10,480,114 of JBBCBC010000002.1, read as the reverse complement.
GAAGTCAAGATCTCGGAAAGTTCATGGCACGTACTTTGGAGAAGAAGGCTCGTAAAGATCTTTGAAATGTATAATCTAGCAAAAGCCTTTAAAGAAGTTGGAGCTACTGAGAAGTTGAAGTTCGCTCAGGTAGAAAAGCCTATCTACACTCGAGTTTCTGAGCAAGCTATGCTTGATGTTGCAAGAGAGAAACTGAGTGATAGAGCAAAGGTTGGAACAAGCCAGGCTGCTGCTGAACTGCCTATGAAGAGGAAAGCCTTGGGTGTTGTTCAACCTGAAAGCAAACGAGCAAAGGCTTCTAAGCCAATCCAGAGAAAACTGATTCTGGATGATGAAGAAACAGAATAACCCGGTGGAATCGAAGTCTTAACCTCGGAAGAAAGTCTTCAACACGAGAAATGCTCAAGACACTCCAAGAAGAACAAGCTAAGAAAGTCTGCCGCCCGGTCTCGTGAACGTCTGCGGATCGGAAAGAAGATAGACGAAAAGAGCATAAGCGAAGAGTGATTTCGGGAAGTTTTGCGAGCAAGAGGAAAGGAACATCAAAAGCACTAAAATGGCCCCACGTTGATAAATGGATGCCCATCAAACTCAACGATATGTGGGAAGAAGTCAAGAGAACCTTCTGGTTTAATTATGATGTTCTCAGGGAATGGAGAGGGGAAAGCTCAGATCATAATGAAGCTTTCATTGAATACCTTCTTATCTTCTATCCAAAGTATATACAGAGCTGGATTAACTTTGTGGATGAAGGAGAGGTACAGATAGTAGCCCCTGGTCCATATTCCTATTCACCTCCAAAACTTGATAATGGCTTGGTGAATGAGAAGGCCATTACTCAAGAGATTGCTCAGTATGCTGGCCAGTTGGGTTTAACAGGAAACAGTCCGGACATCATCAAGGAAAGAAATGAGTCAAGAAGATATTTTTCGAATGTTTGACTTTGGAGGTGCCGCCGATGAAGTTGAGAATGAAGCAAACCGAAGAGCGAAGACCCAAGAGCCAAAATTAGAAGATCAAGACCCAAGACTCGTAAGATTTTGTAATCTTTAAATTTTGTCTTTTTGATTTTGTTGATAAACTCATTGTAATATGTAACAGGATACCAATCATCAATGAAGATTTATCATTATGCTCAAAAGATAATATCTCATTATCTTATTTACATGTCTTTTATTTTGATATGCCCGAATGAATGTCTCTCGAAAAAATTGTATGCGAATATGGGGAAATTGTTTAAGTATTTGGTAATGAACTAGTTAAAAAGATTCATTCTTGAAGAAATTCTTTGAATGATTAAAACTGTTGAGAAACTCAAATTGTTTGGAGATTCTCTAATTTAAGAAATGATTTGGGAGACAACCAATCTTGTAATAGGATAAACCAAAACCACGAGTATAGGTTATATGTTTGTAACAAGATAGGTTTTGGCATCATCAAAAAGGGGAAATTGTTGGGAGATGAATTTAATAAAGATATATGATTTTGATTAGATCCCAAACCCCCCCGAGTATGACATGTTCGTAATGATCTTGAAAGTTGAGTCGATTGGTTTTTTAGAATATTCAGGATGTTATCTGCGGAATGTATAGTCAGCAGATATAGTTCGAGATAATTATGAAGACTCAAGAGGATCTCGAAAGTAATCAAGACTACGAGAAGACTCGAAGACATCACCAAGATAAACTACAAAGATTCAGAAGACCCTGAAGACTTAGAAGACCCTGAAGACTCTGAAGACTCTGAAGACACAAAGACTGAAGACTGAGAAACTAAAGATCAAGAATATCAAGGCACAAGAATTATCGAAGACTTCAAGAAGGCATCTTGAATGCTCAAGATGAACCCGAATGTTTCGAGGGCTTCAAATATATCTATCGGAAGGATGCAATCTTCGGAGAAGATCGCGATTCCTTAGAAAATAGATATTTGCCAAAAACATTCAAATGCGCATAAAAGGAACTAAGTCGAAGTGTTGTTAAGGTTATATCAAACTCGAGTTTGTAACCAAAAAGAGCCGTTGAAGGTGTTTTCCTTTAACGGAGACAAAAAGTCAAAAAAAGAGGAAGACAACACTGTACCATACTTACACTGACAGTGACAGGTCTCTGAAAAAGGATGTCAGATGTACAAAAGTTCCAGACTGCAAAAAGTGAAGACCGGCTACATGAAAGGCTATTGCCTAGAAAGTGTTAGGGAGTTTCAAACCCTAAATATAATCGTTTCACACACCACAAGAGGGAACTCACGAAGCTGTCTCTCCAACGGATAGTTTTCAAAGAGTGACCTTGGTGTATGCCTATAAATACTGGTGACCCTCTAAATTGTAAGGTTACGGGAAATTTATACAAGAAAACTTAAGAGCTCAAGCTTATTCTTGTAAAAAGTTAAAAGCACTTTCGAAAAACTTAGAATTTCCCAAGTGCTTCAATATTGAAGAGAGCTCACTATACTAAGCCTAGCTTGATAAGAATTATCCAAAGCTTAGTCGAGATATCCTAACCCTTTGCATTGTGCTTCATTGTAAAGGATATCTCATCCTAGTTGGAAACCAACCAAGAAACCCCAAACCCTTGTGAAGGTAGTTGGAGTGTGTTTGTTGGTGAGAAGTGTTGTAAAGAGTTAGTAAACTACGCGGAGTAGTCAGAAAACTCTAGAGGAGAAGTTAGTAAAGCTGAGGGTAGTCGAAAAGCTTGTGTGTGATTGAGTAAGTAAACTACTTGAGGTAGTCGAAAACGAAGGTCGGGTTGAGTAAGTAAACCACGTGGAGTAGTCGAAAACTCGGGGCCGAGTTGAGTAAGTAAACTACGAGGAGGTAAATGTAAAGTTCGAAGTTGATAGTGAATTTCTCTGAAGAGTCAGGGAGAGTGGACGTAGGAGCTTGAGTCTCTGAACCACTATAATTGTTGTGTTCTTTATTGCTTTCCTTATCTGTGCTTATCTGTTGCATTGACTTGATTTTGAAAGCATACTTTTCACTGATATTCAGTTGGAATCAGAGGTCCTTAACGGGTTTAGTTAGTAGTTCAGAGGGCGGGTGAATAGACTTCGAAAACTTTTGTGCGTATCAGGTGTGAGGGCGATTAGCCTTTGATCGAGTCGCGAAAGTGAATCGGCTTTTGGGTCGATAACCAACTTACTAATCGCTGAAGGCGATTAGTTCGAGAATATCGGTTTAAGCGATGTGTCGAAAAGCTTAAGTTTTACCCGTGAAAAACCGGTTTTTTATAAATCGATTCCAAAGTTAGTGTTTTAACGAGTTGATGAAGTGTCAAGCTTTATCGGATCGAAGCTTGGTGCTAATGATCTCAACTTAGAATATGTATGCGCTTTTAAAGGTTGTGTGCAATTGTGTAGGCAGTTAATCAAAGCGGTAAAGGCACACAAGATTTATAGTGGTTTGGACAAACCCGGTCCCTACGCCCACTCTTTCCTATCACTGAGGGCACCAACTTAACCAAATGAACTTAGTTTTATGTGTTAGTTCAACACAAGACAATCGACAGATATTTAAGGAGTTCTCACTCAACCGATCCTTAAATCGTAACTAGAAACCCTAGTGCGAAATCTTGCTAAACAACTTAACCTAACTTGGGTTTGGATAAGATTGTTTTGGTTCCAACTATGAAATCTTTTCTAGTGTTTAAGGTAGCCTATCAATTTAGATGAAAAGATTTCTATGCTAAGAACTTATGGGATGAACACTTAATAAAATAATCTTCTTGATCGTGTTCTTCGTGCGGAAATCGATAATTGTTTGAGCTTCTTGATTGTTCGGTGTTTTTCCGTTATGTCACTCGAAGTGTGATCCCATATTTATAGACCTTGAAATCAAAAGAGCCGTTGGAGAGCAATTTGAATTTCAGGCTATATTAGGTAGGTTTCTTGAGGATTGATGTGACGCGTCTTGAGAAGCGGCATGGCGAAAAGCGTGAACTTGTATTTTATAAGTTAGAGAGAGCAAGATCAAATCCGTAGTTGTCGGCTCCGATCATACGTGTCTTGTTCTTATTGGTTAATGAGACGACTTTTCGGTGTTTGTTCTTCCAACTAAGGTTGACATTCTTCTTGTTCGGATCATAGGCGTATGATTAGGTGAAACATCGATTTTCACTGGTGGTGACCGATCGGTCAGAATCGATCATCTACCGATGGAGTCTTCCGTGTGCGGTTGACTTAGCTTCAACTAGCGGACTCGGTGATGTAGGTCTTCCGGTCCGATCTTCCGGAAGTCATCCGATCTTCAAGTATTACGAGTTTGAGCTTTATGACTTCAAATGAGATATCGACTAGATCGGATCGTCGATCTTCGTTCTTCTCTAGCATTCCGCCCGCTTCGGATATCATTTGTTCTTTGATTTTTCAGATCGACTTATACATATTGAGGTTCCCTAAATATGTGACCTATCTATTACATCAGTTGTTCTATACAGTAATTATCAACTGGTATTCTATAAACAGTAATATAAACATCAGTCAGCTAACAGGTCTGACTGGTCCTATTACATGTGTTTCTGGAACTTTTATCAAAACTATAAATTTCCCAACAATTTCCCCCTTTTTGATAAAAACCAAAACACCTGAGAAACCAAACACAGTTGATAAATATAGAACAGTAAAGAGCACATAATCAGAAGACAATGAGATTTTGTCTTAGGATCAGAAAATAAACTTTTCTCATTAGATATGTCGATTACATGTTACATCAGAAAAGTTTGAATTTAAAAAGCAGTGATCCCTGAGAAGTCTTCTGATTCTTCACTCTTTAGGCTTGTATCCTTCTGGCATCTCTCTTTGATCTTGAGGTACGTTGAAGATCTGATATAGTTTCCATTTGACATCATTGGTCTGCTGAGGATCAGTTATATGCGTTTTGCTCAGGATGTCAAAGTAGAATCTCTGAAATGCCAGTCTGTCAAATGAACCATCTGCCTTCTTCGAGTAATCCATCAGATCATACTCTTGGCGAGATATTTTTACATTGATAAGTTTGGCCTCATTTTCCAGATACTTCAGAAAATCTGGATATTTATTTTCTAACCAGTTGAGGAATTCATCATCTGGAGATTCTTCTCGTGGAACAAGATTAAGGACAAAAGCATCCAGAAGCCATTCACTTCTGATCTTGTTCCATTCCTCAAACCTCTTAGCATGTGCAGCAGTTTTTGGAATGATCTCATCAACTCTTCTTTGGCGGTGAGGTTCCGCATGATTTTCGGCCTTTTTCCTTTCTTCGCTCTCGTCTGAATTTTTTCTTGATTTTTACGCCTCTGTCAATTTTTACGCCCTTCTTTCTTCTTCTTTTTCGGGCCTCTTGAGAACTTTGCTCTTTGGGCGATTTCTCGGCGATTCTTTATCTAAACATATCTGGCTTCATGTCTTATGCTTCTTGTGAATATTTTAGTCGAGTAGCTGCAGTACAGTTGTGATGTCCCGACACCCTTGTGACTACCTTTTGTAATGTCAAAGCACCATTATAGCCTACCTTTCTTGCCTTTGATTTTTCAATCTTTTCGAGAGACTTCATTAGCAAAGAGATCCGGATGGTCTAGTCTTTGACCATAGGCTTCAATGATCGAATTAGATCTTACATTGTTACGATCATGTTAGTTGGTTTCTCGATCCGTCCTTCCCTTTTTGGTTTGATCAAAAGTTACTGTGAGGTGGGAAGTTAGGGAACCAAAATCGCCCGATATTGCTGAGTTGAGATCTGCAACAGATAAGCACGAACTGGAGCGGTTAAGTTGAACCTTCGAGATCAGCTCAGTCTTGACAGATTCGATGGCAGAAGAAAATGTAAAGATCAGTTTGTCAAGTTTGTCTTCTGTCAAATCGAGCTTTTCAGTGAGCATCAGAAAAGAAATTTGTTGTTGATCCACCTGAATCAGCTTGTCATCCACGGATTTTATAAGATCGGCAGATACGGTGGTCACAGTTTGGGAGAACTGATCTTTGATAATTTGCAACCCGGGAAATAGCTAATTCCCTTTGATCTGTTATTTCTTTGAGGCCAATCTGCCTCTGATCAGCTATCACTCCCTCAATTTCTTCTTTCAGGAGATCTTTGAGACAAGATCTGATTTCCTGAAATTGATCAGCGGTTATATGTGATGTTGGAATGTTTTGCGTCACTTGATCAGTCTCAGTTGTTTGTGCCTCCAGTGGTTGGTCATGAAGCTGCGACACAGTTCCACTATCATCGGCTGACTCTGTATCCTTCATTGTAGCATCTGCTTCAGAGCTTCTTGAGCGATCTCGGTTTCGCCTTGTTCGATCAATCGGCTTCGCGTGGATCGAGCTTTGATAGATTCAGTAGTTATCAGCTCAGCTGGTGATCCTACTTTAGCAGATTTCCTCATATCGAAATCAAAATCTGCAAACTCATCAGCACCGCCCATTTGCTCAATAATCATTATAAAATCTGAGAAGCTTTTTAATCTGAGATCTCTCCAGGTGAGGATCTCCATAACTTGTTCTCTAATAGCAGGATGGGTGACCAGTTCTGGATACATCTCATCAATTTCTCGTTCGATTTGCATTCTGACTATTTTCCCTGTGATGGTCTTTGATGATCTAGACTCAGGAATTGTCTGTCCAGATTCAGGTTGATGAGATGTGAAGGGTTCTCGTGGTGCTTGAGTAGGTGGAAGTTGTCTGATAGGCTCGACTGCGAGAGGTTACATTGTGGAGGCGATTGCGCTGGTTCCACAGTAAGGTTTACGGTTCATGACTATTTGCGATTTCGAGTTAGCGGTGATGTAGTTTTAGGTTTATGGGTGATGTAGTTTTAGGTTCGCGGGCAGGTGGAAGAGTAGGAGAGACATGCTCAGCAGCCATTAGTCTGAGTGGTGAATCAGCTCGAGGTGGAGGAGAAGGAGATCTTTTCGTCTCGTGCTTCTTCCTCGAATGAATCGGGCGAGCTCTCATCTTGAAAGCCCACTATCGATTTTCACTGATTTTTTGTGGTGCTGTGGTGATCTGGCGCTCTTTCTTCATCGACTCATCTTCTAGCATCGAGTCATGGAGGCTTGCTTCGCCTTCTTGACCTCTTTTTCCGGACCTTCAGTTTTCTTTTCTTTTCTTGGGGCTTCGGTGTAGACGAAGTTGCTTCCTTGCTTTTTCCTTCTTAGTCTTTGGGGGGAGTTGGCGCGTATCATTGTCTGGTGGCCCAAATATGGCTAAAGTGGTGGAGAGGAATGCCTTGTAGGGCTTGGTCCATTCTGTTCCCATCATCGGCATTTGGCATTTTGTCTTGTAGGATAAGCGCAACCTTGTTGAGATTGCTGATCCTCTTCTTCAGATAGACCTGCCTCCACTCATCAACTCCAAATTTATCATGTTCTTGGAGTAGAATGGCCTTTAGGAACCCATGCCAATTGATGTTCTTGGCTTCATCAATTATTGCGACCATCTTGCATCTGGTTTGGTGATGTAAAGCATCTGAAATTTGAATGAAATACCCATAATTGTTTTTGACAAAATATCAAACAACAATCGGTATTTCCTCTTGAGCATTGGCCTGACAAAGCCTGACGTATGATGTTTGTCAGCCTCTCTGATGAGCTCGTTTCTGATCAGCTCATCTTGATTCTCCCTGTAGTGAGCAGGCGAGATTCGTCCTTTTGGTAGGCTGAACAGACGAGTTATATCCTCATTCGTCGATCGATCTCTTCTCCGTTATTTCGCCGAAAGTAGTTCTTCTCTCCGGAGCATCAGATCCACCTTTAAATTCCTTAAAAATTGAGGGCTTCATCTTTGCATCCTTTGGATTGCAGTGAAAGACAATATTTCTCAAGTCTGCTTTTCTTGAGAATTTCCTCTACTTCCATTGATTTAGGATCCTTTGTCACCCCAAATTGTACGAACTTGTCCTCGACAATCCTTAATGTCAGTTCCGCATAGTTGCACATTATTTTACCCATACCGTGAGTGATCATCTACGGATAAGATAGATTCGGTTAAAATTGGGCATAAATACTAAGAATATCACATAAGCGAAAATCAAGAAACAATAAAACACAATACAGGATATCAGCGATTGACAAAATCTTTAAGATCAATGGTTTTAAATGAATGATTCATCAAATTATCAGAAATTACCTGATTCTGTTTTTCGGATTTGAGACTTAAGAAAAACACTTTGAATCCCAAAGAAGTAATCTGGAGAGTTTTCAGAAAATAAAACGCAAGTTTGTGATTTGGAAAACTCTGGTAGGGTTTTTGATGAACCTTATAAAGATGAGGAGGGAAAAAGACAAGATTGAAGATCAACCGTTTGAAAAGACAGACGATCCAGATTAAGCGGTTTTGATCGAATGGTTGGGAAAAGCACGTACGAAAACCTTTTGGATTTAAAAGCCCATTTTTGTAGCAATTAATACATGTACCCCACGTCCGCATTAAATGATTTGCAGGGGATACGTCACACAGGTAATGCGTACAGTAAGGTAAATAAAAACAGATAAAATCCGATGAATAAGCAAATAACAAGGGAAAAGAAAGGCGTATCTAATTGACTGATATAGTAATCAGTCAATACCACTTGAAGTTGATTCCACTTGTTGATCTTAGTTTTCTGCCTAAACCTTATAATTTTTTATTTTTTCAATTGTTGTTTCATTTTGTGTCCGATTTGTTTCGATCCTCCTCCCGATTAGTTGAAGTTCCCCTTCTGATATTTATTTTTCATAGGTGATATATCGATTTGTTGAGGTTTTGATCTTCTTATCGATCGGGCCAGATGTAATCGATTTTGGTTGACCTAATCTCGATTCTTCTCGAATCAAGCCAATTCTTGGGATACGTGTAACCGCCAAAACTTAGTCTAGAATAGTAGTCTCTATTCCCTAAGTTGGTAGCGATTTGGACATCGTAATTATAAATCGTAGTATATCTTGATATGTCAATCCGTAGTAGAATTTATCCAATTATCAGTCGCGTGATTTCTACACGCTATCCTTGTGATGCAAATTTCTCTAAAAGGCTTTTTGAAATCAAATTTGCATTTGTACCCTTGCTTGGCCTCTATAAATTGGACCAATGTTTTACACAACATAACCCATTCACCATACTTATCTTTCTTTGTAAAAACATGCATTCTGGTGAACCCTTATTTCCGGTGAAACTTCCGGCAAACGCCTTTACCCCTTTTTCAATGATTTCAGCTTCTCAAATCAACCATGTGTGTCCCTTATCCTTTTTTTTTAAATCGTCATCAAAGATTTCACATACAATTGTTGCTAAGCTCCTTTACCACCACGGTGGGCGGATCTGCTTATCATGCCCGAGAAGACACTTCTCCTAACCGTATGCACCTTGTGTGTCTATCGTTATGACGTAACCAGCATCAACAGACTCAGTCTGATATAAAACATGAGTCTGATATACGGTCTTGATCAGACAACAGCTGATCTTCGTATATCAACTCAATTTTTACATGTAACACATGTGCCCATAAGGTCTTTGAACCAATTTCTTGGCACATGTGCTCCATTTAACAGCTGGAGAGTCCATTGACTTCAGGTCTAAGGGCTCCTGGCTTAGAAATCCTATCAACGCCGCTCTCGCTCCTCTGGTTTTAGCCTTTTAGCGCTTTTTTAGGATTTCTTTAAAGCCTCTCTCACCCTTGTTAAGTGGGGGAAAATGAGAGCATCAGATTTAAAATCTCTCTCTCTCCCGCACTTCTTGGGTTAGGATGAGGGTTTAGGGTTATAGGTTTAGGGTTTTTGGTTATGACTTATGTACTGACCTCCGGGTCCTTTGTACTTGTAACTTGTAATGTAATCTGACCTTCGGGTCTTTATCAATGAAAAGTTCTATTATTCCATTGTTGTGTAAATTCTCTGCTTTCTTATGCGATTGTAGACTTTAATCTGTGAATCTTGCTTGTTGAATATCAGCTAAATCGACTTACAAAGATGTAAAATAACCCAACTGATTTAATCAGATATTCCTTTTAAATTGTGCATTTCCTTTAATCTGATAAACCTTAAATCTGATCAGTTCCTTTAATCTGATAACTCGTAAAACTGATCGATTTCTCACATCAGTTCCTTGACTGATCTTCTGATCAGTTGAGATACCAAACTCAACTGATTCCTTTCAGCCTGGTTAGTCTCTTAACCAGCTGGTTCTGGAGAACAATCCATCAAACATTTTAGGTGCTTTTTCTCCAAGATCCAGAAGCCCTAGCTCATTACACAATTCTCTGAATCTAATCTCAGCTAGTGGCTTGGTTAGAATATCAGCTTTCTGTAAATCAGTGTGAATCTTTTCCATTCTGATATTCTTCTTTTCAACATGATCTCTTATAAAATGGTGTCTGACATCCACATGCTTGCATCTTGTATGTAGAACAGGATTCTGAGTGATTGCAATAGCACTATTACTGTCACAGAATATAGGTACATTCTTAGCTACGATGTTATAATCCCTCATTGCCGACTAAGCGGAGCGGTTGGGAGCAACAACTTCTGCTACCCATATATTACGCTTTGGTAGTAGATAGATGTCAAAGAATCGATGTCCTTATTTTGAAAACCACGAGATCGGTTTACTTCCTAAAACCCGACATGTTCGAGGTTGACTTCTGTCAATCTTGCAACCTCCATAATCGAGAATCGAGAATACCCACTAAGCTCTAGATTATCATCGATGGGTAAAATAAACCAAGGTTTCTTGTCCTTCAGATACTTAAGAATCGCTTAGTTTGCTTCTAGGTGGCTTTGCATTGGATTTGCTCGAAATCGCACATACACCTCTTGCAAAGGTGATATCCGGTGCCTTGCGGTGCATGAGAGATCCAATGAGAGCCCTATATTCTTTCTGATTTGTTTTCTGACCATCCTCATCTGGATCCATCTTGAATCCAGTCATCATAGGAATTTTGGCTTCCTTGCAATTTTGAACTCCAAACTTAGCCAATAAATTCCTAGTGTACTTCGCTTTGGCGGATGAATATTCCTTCTGCACTTTGCTTCACCTGGAGACGAAAGTAATTCATCCGTCCCATCATGGACATCTCGAACTTCCTTGCATCGGTTCTTTGAATCTTTCACATAGACTCTTGTTAGGAGATCTGAAGATGATGTCGATCCACGAGAATCGAACCATGAGAATATCTTCTCCATCTTCTATCCTGAATAAGGTTACGTCCTTTGTTCCTTTAGTGAACCTTTGTCGATCAAGAACCGAGAGAGTGTATCATACCAAGCTCGAGGAGCTTGTTTTAGGCCATAAAGAGCTTTTCGTAAACGGTACACTTGGTTGTTCTTTTCGAAGCCTGGAGGTTGTTCGACATAAACTTCCTCTGCTAGTACCCCGTTTAAAAATGCACTCTTTACGTCCATCTGATACACAGTGAACCCTCTGTGGGAGGCATATGCCAGAAACAGCCGAATGGCTTCTAGGCGAGCGACTGGTGCAAAGGTCTCGTCATAATCAATTCCTTCTGATTGTGAATACCCCTTAGCAACAAGTCTTGCCTTATTTACGTGATGACATTTTTCTCATCTCTCTTGTTCTTGAAAACCCACGGCCGTGCCAATTACGTCTTGATGATTTGGTCTGTCTACCAGTTCCCAAACTTGATTTCTGTCGAACTGTTCCAGCTCTTCCTGCATGGCTAGAATCCAGCTTGCGTCTTGTAGAGCTTCCTCTATTGTTGTTGGTTCCTTCATAGACAAATAACAGCAATAAATGGCACTTTCACCAATCGATGTCTAGTTTTAACTTTATCGGATGGGTCTCCGATGATCGATCGGTTGGATGACCGGGTTATCCAGTCCTTCGCTCGATTTGCGTCGGTTTGGAGAACATCATCCATTTCGATAAAGGTTCATTATTAGTGGATTTGGGAGTGGTGCGTAATTATGATCCACTTGATAAGAACATGTCTCGGTGATGTTGGACTCATCATGTCTTCGATGTACATTCATGGGACTTCAGTGTTCCCCCGAACCGGATGGTTCGATTGATCTTATCTCACCATATCGAACTTCTTCATAAACGGTTTTTTCGTACCTTAGGATCTGAATGATCTAGTGAATCAGCTAGATCCGGAATGTATCTTTATTACGGTTTATGATTCTTTTCCTTGATCATTAGGTGATCCATTTTCCGAGCATCGGTACTTGTTGATCAGTACATCTTGTTTCGAGGCGATTTCTCTTGTTCGGAAGATGTTTCATCAAAGACTACATGGGGTGTTTCTTCCACAAGTAGGGTTAAATGCATTGTAAACCCCGAAAGCCTTGCTAGATGAGGAATATCCTAAGAATATACCCTCATCGACTTGGCCTCAAAAGTCTTCAACCCGACTCTTCCCATTGTTGTGTATGAAACACTTACACCAAAAAAACATGGAAGTAAGAGACACGCGAGGTTTTCGTCCTTCCACAGTTCATAGGGTGTTTTGTAGTGAGCCTTAGTCGAAGACATCATTACGAGTATGGCATGCGGTGTTGATTGCTTACGCTTGTAAAACGGCTTGGTATTGCATGTTGGCCTAACATCATGCGGCGAGAACTTCTTTGAGTTTCTGTTCTTGGATTCTGCTACTCCATTTTGTTTGTGGCGTCCTTGTACGGTGATGTTTCATCTCAGTATACCAAACTTAGAGCAAAAATCGGTAATAAAAGAGTTCGAAATTGCATACCTTTATATCGTCGATTTTTACTACACCGACACCCCTTCTCATTTTGTAATCTTTTTAGCGACTTTCGGTATCTTCGCCGTTTGTAGTCTCATTCTTCTTATGTAAGAATATAACCCGTGTAAACTTGGAATAGTCATCCACGATTACGAGTATATTTCGTCCGTTGAGATCGACCGGTGTAACGGGTCTAAATAGATCCATATGAAGCAATTTGCGATACTCTCTTTGGATGCGGTCCGGGAATTCCCTTGAATGAAGCTTTGACTGTTTTCCTTCCGACATGCAAGACATGTTTGATCCTTTGAAAATACTTCATTAGGAAGTCCTTCCACTAGAGACATCCTTGCTATCTTATTAAGAGTTTTTAAAGTTCGGATGGCTCATTCTTTTGTGCGAGCCAACCGCTACTTTTGGAACTCTTGACAATCAGGCATGCATTTCTTGGGCAACTGTTCCAATCAGATGTGTAGATTGTCCCTTTCCTTGAACGAGTTAGCAAAAATCTGTTGAGTGGCTCGATTCTTGATAGTGCATTGGTCGGTCGAGAACTCAACACTTGAATCGTTGGTCGCAATTGTGAAACCGATAGTAGGTTGTGCTTCGGACCTTCGACATCTGAGACTCCGATTACTTGTACATCATCATTCTCTAAGGTTAGAATCCTTTGGTATAACCAAAGTTATCATCACCAAAAAAGAGTACACGCTGGCCTTTTCGTTCTATGTAAGGCGAGGAGATGTTTGCTTCGGTCATGTGCCTTGAGCATCCACTATCGATGTACCCGGATAGTTGCTTGCACACCTCCTTTGTTGGCGGACCCACGCGATCCTGCTGAGCCCAAATCGGGCTTTAGGTACCCCTTTTGGATTGGGTCTGAGGGGTTAGGATTAGTTTTGGGGATCCATACAAAGCGAGCACTTCTATTGTGATCGGTTAGATCGGAAGGCCTGATTTGTCTCCCATACCTATCAACATAATCATACGTCTCTTTATATGCTTTTCGATTAGTATGATTATTAGTGTGAACCTTGGGTGACTTAGAAGACTTGGGATTTATTTTTTACATTTTGTCTTCTTTTCATCGATTGTGGTTCAGTGCGGCTGACCCTAGATTTCGATTATAGGGGTAGTAAACGATCGCTACCATCAAAAGATTCATATCTTTTTCGGCATAGGTGGTTTTTGCGGTTTACGAAGCATGCTTATAGGGCGGTGACCTTGATTGGGTCTCGATTGGACTTCCTTTCTACGGGTTGTCTTTTTCGATTCCGATCTGTTGATCGAGTTGAGGTCTCTTCGTAAGAACGGGTTCTTCTGTTGATTCCGGTGATGCTTTACCGATTTGGGGTCCATTTATGTTCCCCCGTTACGGTTGGCACTGCCTTACTGCTCAATGGTCTTTTTCCCTTATTAGATACATGTTTGGCTTTTGGTGTATCTTTGTCAGAAACTCGTCTGATTACATCTTTTTGAGATGAATCAGCCGGGGCTTTTGAGGATGTGGAAGGGTTTTCATACCCAAGTCCCTTCTTGTTAATCGTTGTTCGAAAATAGGTGTTCATGTCTTGAACGGTTTTAGATGATTTTGTAAAACTTCTATTTTCACGCTTGATTATCCTCGAGATGATTTTAGACTTTCATGCTTCGGAACGGCTCATCGAATTTTGCTTGCGAGGATTTTGAAGTCATCGACTTCTTTGTTTGTTAATTACCGGTGATCTTTGATCTGCTTGTCCTGATCAGAAGCTTTAACTTTCAGAATTTCAAATTCCTCAGTTGCCTTCTGAGCAGTTTCAGCCGATTTAAGTTCAGAGGCTTTACTGAGATCATTCTCTTTAGCAAGCTGATTATTTCTGGTCCTCAGCTTATCATTTTCAGCTTCCACTATAGCATAAGTGTCTACTGCATTGGAGAGATCCTCAAGCAATTGCTCGAGTAGAATTTGCTGGTCAATCTCCCGGGTGTGCTAATGATAGCGGTGTAAAGCGAACAAAGCGAGGTTTGGAGGTTACCTCAGATTGGTCCTCCTTGGCCATCGAGAGATCTCATCATCATCGAAGAGAGTATCGGATCTTCATTTCCATAGAAGTCCAGCAACCTTCTTGTCGGACGAAATCTTCTCTGAGAGGAGTATCGAGTCCTCGGAGGGGAATCTGAATCGTCAATTCTGGCGTGTAAACAACCATGGCTTTTACGTCCTGTCTGGTTGCTCTCTTTTGTTCCTCTTTTCTTCCCTTTTTCTCTTGGCGTCGGTCAGGCGTCGTCTATTTGTAGTGACTGGCTTCTCACAATTGAAAGCACGCTCCTTGATCCACGGAACCTTTTTCTTCGGGTGAATCACTCCATCTGTATGATCTATCGGTGATTTTCCTTTTCGATAGTAATCTGAGCTTCTTCTATCGATTGGTTATCTCTTCTTTTCATCATTTAGATTATCTCTTTTCCTTTCATCTCTGTGATCTCTCCGATCATCGGATCACGGTTCTTCACGGAGATCGTTGTCGATCTCCTATCTCTTCCTCGGCTATGTTGATAATCTTTATAGAATCTTGATACTTACCCGGTTAGTATTTGATTTCTCTAGTTTCTGGTAGCGAGGAGCGTCTGTTACGCCGACTTATGATGTTTCCAATGGGCTCATTGGTCTTCAATCTGCTTTGTTGGTTGCCTTAAAAGCAAATCGATTTGGAAGTTGAGGCTTCGGCGGGCACCTCACCATCATCCGCTTGTCCTCTCTCAATTAAATCGAACTCGTGAGCTTTAAGGCTCAAGAACAAGCTACTTGGCTTCATTTTTGAAATGTCTTGGCAATCCTTGATTCTCGTGACCTTCATGTCCCATTTCTTGGTGAGAGACCTTAAAATTTTGTAGTTGATATCTTTATCGACATCTCTACCAAGTTCTCGAAGCTTGTTTATTGACATAGTAATCCTTCCATCGAGTTCGTTGATGGTTTAGATTTAGGCAACATCTTCAATTTTTTGAACTTTACCGATTCGGCTGCAGACTATTTGTCTTTTATCCGGTCATTTCCCTCGCATATTTATTTTAAAAGTATCCCACATTGCTTTCGCAGATTTGAGATACTTAATCTTTTCCTTGGTGACCTTATCCATTGTTTTCATGATAATATGCCTTTGCGATAGTATCTAGAGTATGCGATTTCCTTTCCTCTGCATCCATCAAGGCCGGGCTTTTACGTTACAAGACTTCGGGGCAAAGTCTCGGATCTCCTCCAACCGCGGGGTTGTCGTAATATATGATGATGGGTCCTCTTTCGATGACTTCCATCATTACGCCACTAATCGAACCTAGATGGTTGGACATATATATGGCCCAATCTGCATACTCATCGATTGAGAACTTTACAGATCATGATACATACCGAGGTGTTATCCATCTTTGAGTGTTTTTGGAAAATGAATGAGTTTTAAGAAGGTTTTTCAAGATCGATTCGATCGACCACAAAGATTCTTCCTCAAGAATCGATGATACACAAAGTCAAGGGTCGAAGAGAACCAACCGCTTCGATACCACTTGTAGGTCCCGAGCGGGTTTAATGAGGGCGTAAGTCTAGAGGGGGGGGTGAATAGACGAAAACTTTTTGTGCAGATCGGTGTGAGGGCGTTAGCTTTGATCGAGTCTTGAGTGAATCGGTTTGGTGATAACCAACTTACTAATCGCTGAAAGGCAGATTAGTTCAGAATATCGGTTTAAGCGATGTGTCGGAAGCTTAAGTTTTACCCGTGAAAAACCGGTTTTTATAAATCGATTCAAAGTTAGTGTTTTAACCGGTTGGTCAAGTGTCAAGCTTGATCGGATCGAAGCTTGGTGCTATTTGATCTCAACTTAGAATATGTATCGCTTTTAAAGGTTGTGTGCAATTGTGTAGAGCGATTAATCAAAGCGGTAAAGGCACACAAGATTTATAGTGGTTAGGACAAACCCGGTCCTACGTCCACTCTTCCCTATCACAAGGGGCACCAACTTAACCAATGAACTTAGTTTTATGTGTTAGTTCAACCAAGACAATCGACGAGATATTTAAGGAGTTCTCACTCACCGATCCCTTAAATCGGAACTAGAAACCCTAGATGCGAAATCTTGCTAAACAACTTAACCTAACTTGGGTTTGGATAAGATTGTTTTGGTTCCAACTATGAAATCTTTTCTAGTGTTTAAGGTAGCCTATCAATTTAGATGAAAAGATTTCTATGCTAAGAACTTATGGGATGAACACTTAATAAAATAATCTTCTTGATCGTGTTCTTCGATGCGGAAATCGATAATTGCTTGAGCTTCTTGATTGTTCGGTGTTTTCCGTTATGTCACTCGAAGTGTGATCCCATATTTATAGACCTTGAAATCAAAAAGAGCCGTTGGAGAGCAATTTGAATTTCGGGCTATATTAGGTAGGTTCTTGAGGATTGATGTGGCGTGCTTGAGAGCGGCATGGCCGAAAAAGCGTGAACTTGTATTTTATAGCCGTAGAGAGAAAGCGGCATCAAATCCCATAATTGTCGGCTCCGATCATACGTGTCTTGTTCTTATTGGTTAACGACGCACTTTTTTAGGTGTTTGTTCTTCCAACTAAGGTTGACATTCTTCTTGTTCGGATCATAGGCGTATGATTAGGTGAAACATCATTTTTCACTGGTGGTGACCGATCGGTCGAATCGATCGGTCTACTGATGGAGTCTTGGTGCGGTTGACTTAGCTTCAACTAGCGGACTCGGTGATGTAGGTCTTCCGATGCGATCTTCGGAAGTCATCGATCTTCAAGTATTATGAGTTTGAGCTTTATGACTTGGTGAGATATCGACTAGATCGGATCGATCGATCTTTACATTCTTCTCTAGCATTCGGCTGTCGGATATCAATTTGTTCTTTGGATTTTTCGGATCGACTTATACATATTGAGGTTCCCCCTCAATATGTGACCTATCTATTACATCGGTTGTTCTATACAAGAATTATCAATCGGTATTCTATAAACGATAATATAAACATCGATTAAATTAACAGTCCATTGGTCCTATTACATGTGTTTCTGGAACTTTTATCAAAACTATAAATTTCCCAACATAATCAATCCACTGAAGTTGCATAAGTGAATCAGAGCCTAATCACTATTTCATAAAGGGAAGGTTTTCAGCAAAGCTAAAACGAGTATAATATAAGGGCCAACCATTCAAGACGGTGAGTAGTATTAGAACAGATAGTTACCAAATCGAACTCTCTTCCGAGGATTGAAAGAAGTTAGTTATCCGATCCAAGCAACTCGGGATCTCTGACTTTTCGAGGACTCGGTTGGGATTATCGAGGTTTACGAAAGTAGCTCGGGATCACTTTGTCTCGATGAGACTTTGACTCAGAGCGATCTGTGCTTCTCAGAACCTAATCTTCAGGATTATCTGACCCAAGCTGACCTCAGTAAGAAAAAGTTTTAAAAATACCTAACACGTGTATTCCCCCCCCATACACGTGTAAGACTTGTTTGCACCGGGACCAACAGAACATACTATGGAAAGAAAGGCTGTCAAAGAAGCAGAAAAGAAAAAGATTCCTGAAGCCATGCAAGAAGTCGAGGCCACTGAGAAGCTGAAATTCAAGATGGTGGAGAAGCCAGTCTACACTCAGGTTTCTGATGAAACAATGCAAGAAGTAGCTGCAGAGAAACTGAGTGATAGAAGAAGAGTTGGGACAAGCCAAGCTGGAGCTGAACTGCCCATCAAAGGAAAGGTTGTGGCTTATGTTGAGCCTGAGGGCAAAAGAGCTAAGGCTTCTAAGCCAACTCAGAGGAAGTTGATACTCGATATTGAAGAGTCTGAGAAAGAACCTCAGAAGAAAGTCTTCAATACAAGAAGTGCTCTGAGATCACTCCAAGTTTAGCAAGCCAAGAAAACTGCTGCTTCTGTTTCTGGAGTTCCCGTGATCATAAAGAAGATGGAAGAAGAGCAGAAGAGAATGAGTGGTTTCAAGAAGTTCGCAAGCAAGAGGAGAGGGAATACTAAAGCACAGAAATGACCGCATGTTGACAAGTGGATGCCAATCCAGTTCAACGATGCGTGGGAAGAGATCAAGAGAACTTTTTGGTTCTACTATGATGTGCTAAGAGAATGGAGAGGGGAGAGCTCAGATCCCAATGAGGCTTTCATAGACTATCTCCTGACCTTTTATCCAAAGTATCTTCAAGGCTGGATCAATCTTGCGGATGAAGGAAAGGTTTAGATAACAGCCCCTGGTCCATACTCGTACCCTTCTCCTAGGCTGGAGAATGGCTTAGTGAATGAAACAGCCATTTCTCAGGAGATTGCTCAGTACGCCACTCAGGGAACAATCCTGATATCATCAAGGAGAGAGATGCACTGAAGAGAAGATATTATGGAATGTTCAACCTTGAAGTGCCTGCTGATGAGGTGGAAGAAGAGAACTGAAGAGCCCGAGCTGAAGAGCAAAAGAAGACTGAAGATCAAGACTCAGAAGACTCTTGTAATTTCCTTATCTTTTTGTCTTTTTGATTTTGTTTTTCAGATAAGTTCATTGTAAGTTGTAATTGTCTATTATTCATCAATGAAACTTTATCATTTATGCTCAAAGATAATACCTCATTATCTAACTTTACATGTCTTTACTTTTGATATGCCTGAATGTTGTTTGGTGATGAAATTGTTGGGAAATTCATTGCTGAAGAAATTGTTGGGAAATTGTTTGTTAAGAGATATACCAATCTTGTAATAGAAAAAAACTGAAACCTGAGTATAGGTTAAGTGTTTTGTAACAAGATAGGTTTTGGCATCATCAAAAAGGGGGAAATTGTTGGGAGATGAATTTAATAAAAGAAGAATTTGATTAGATCCCAAAACCCCTGAGTATGACATGTTCAGGATAATCTTGATAGTTGAGTCAGGATTCAGTTTTAGAGTGTTCAGGATGTTATCTGCACAATGTATAGTCAGCATATATAGATCAGGTTAGATTCTGAAGACTCAGTAAGTTTCTGAAGAAACTGAAGTTTCAGTATGAAACTGAGAAACTGAAGACTCAGTGTGAAACTGAGAAAACTGAAGACTCAGTATGAAACTGAGAACTGAAGACTCAGCATGAAGACTCAGTATATCAGTCAGTATATCTGTGAAGACTCAGAGACTCAGAAGACTCTGAAGACTCAGAAGACACTGAAGACTCAGAAGACTCTGAAGACACAGAAGACTGAAGACTGAAGACCAAAGGATACTGAAGGCTCAGTAATTACTGAAGACTCAATAATGTACTGAATGCTCAGTATAAACCTGAATGTTCCGAGGCACTGAAAATATCTATCTGAAGGATACAATACTGAGAAAAACGCGATTGCTTAGAAAAATAGATATTGCCCAAGACATTCTCATGCAGACAAAAGGAACTAAGACAAAGTGTTGTTAAGGTTATATCACTCAGAGATATTGACCAAAAAGAGCTGTTGAGTTTGTCTACATTTAACTGGAGACAAAAGTCAAAAAGAAGAAGACAGCACTGTACTTTACTGACACTGAAAGCGACAGGTCACTGAAGCATGTCAGTAGTACTATGTTCCAGACTACAAAAAGTAATGACCAGCTACATGAAAAGTTGTTTGCCTAAAAAGTGCTAGGGAGTCTCAAACCCTAAATATAGTCGTTCATCACACACCATAAGAGGAAACTCACGAAGCTATCTCTTCCAACGGATAGTTTTTCAAGAGTGACCTTGGTGTATGCCTATAAATACTTGTGACCATCTACATTGAAGGTTACGGGAAATTTGTAAGCAACTCAAGAGCTCAAACTTATTATTGCAAGTTGAAGCACTCGAAAACCCAAGAATTTCCCAAGTGCTTTATATCAAAGAGAGCTCATTTCACTAAGCCTGGCTTGATAAGTTATATCCAAAGCTTAGTCGAGATATCCTAGCCTTTGCATTGTTCTTAATTGTAAAGGATATCTCATCCTAGTTGGAAACCAACCAAGAAACCCCCAAACACTTTGTAAGGTAGTTTGAGTGTGATTGTTGGTGAAATTGGAGTTGTAAAGAGTTAGTAAACTACATTGAGGTAGTCAGAAAGCTCTAGAGAAGAAGTGAGTAAACTATCTTGGATAGTCAGAAAGCTTGTGTGTGTTTTGAGTTAGTAAACTACAGAGGTAGTCAGAAAGCTCAAAATAGAAAGGTTAGTAAACTACAGAGGTAGTCAGAAAACCTTAGGAAGTGATTAGTGAATTTCTCTGAAGAGATCAGAGAGAGTGGACGTAGGAGCTTGAGTCTCTGAACCACTATAACTTGCTGTGTTATTTGCTTTTTGTTTTGCTCTGATTAATTGTTGCATTACTTTAACTGAAAGCATATTTTCACTGATACTCAGTTGGAATCAATCATCTGAAGTTGCATTTAACTGAATCACAGCCTAATCACTATTCCATTAAAAAGGAAGTTTTCAGCAAAGCAGTAAAACGAGAATAAACTTAGGGCTAACCATTCCGCACATCTGAGTAGCTAGAACAGATAGTTACCAAACTGAACTTACTCTACTGAGGGTTCAGTAAGTTAGTTATCTGATCCAAGCAGCTCAGGATCTCTGAAAACTCAGGATCAGTTGGGATTATCTGAGGTATCTGAAAGCAGCTCAGAATCACTGTCTCAGGTAGACTTTGACTCAGGGCAATTTGTGATTCTCAGGACCAAATCATCAGGACAACCTGACCCAAGCTGACCTCAGTAAAGAAAAAGTTTTAAAATCACTGAACACGTGTATTCCCCCCCCTATACACGTGTAAGACTTGTTTGCACCGGGACCAACAACAGGCAATCTCGAGCCTTTTTCTTGTCGCCCTTTACGCTGCCCGTCCCTTCTAGTGTTGAAAATTTAACACAATAATAGTAAGTCGAACATGCAACTTTAAATTCTTGAATAAACGGGCGACCTAGAAACCCGTTGTAGGTAGATGGAGCATCCACGATTATAAAATCTAGCATTCTAGTTCATCGAATCTCCGGATTAATAGTTTACTCTAACTCGATTCCTAACCTGATCAGTCCATAAGGCCGGGTTATAGATTCCCCGAACCCAATTATGGTATGATCACAAGGCTCAATATATCCGCTCAAATCCCCGACTTACTTCTCCATTTGGAGCAGAGTACTGACAAACAAAATATTCGTGTATGCCCCAGTGTCTACCAGGAGTTGATGCACCTTTAACCCAAGAAGTCGGGCACTAATGGTTAGAGAATCGTTATGGGGGGTGATGATGTCGTCGAGGTCATCATCTGAAAACATGATTTGATGGGATGGTGGTATGCAAGTTGATGTGCTCGCCACATTCACTTGATTTATGCTTTGCATGGAGCGCATTTCCATCTTCTTACGTCTGTTCGATAGTGTACGTACCTGATAGCATCCACCCACCGGCCCGTAATCTGGGCGGATCATGTTAATTTCTTGACCCTCTCGACCTTTGTTCGTTGTTGGGGCTCCTCTTTTGGGTAATTCCAACTTCTTGCAGAATTCTTCTTCTTGGTCGCTGTCTGACACCTCTTTTGCTTTACGCTTTCTCTTTTGGTCGCCCGACTTTTCATCTCGGGCGTCTGTGTTTGCCAATTTCTTGAGAAGTTGGGTAAGACGAATCTCTTCGTATAACTTCCAAAGTTTTCGGAGTAAATCACGACATTCATCGGTATTATGTCTGTTGTATTCATGATAAGAACATAACTTAGAGGTGTTGAGACGATTTCTATCCTTTATAATTCTCCGGGGTTTCTCTAACATATCCCGGTCCTTAATCTGACTGTATATCGTTTTTGTGGACACGCCTAAAAGACTGCAAAGTGCATGTGCTTCTGCCCCTTCTTCGAAGGGTTTGAAAGAACCTGGGGGTTTATAACCCCCTTCGTTTGCCAACTTTTTGCCAACGACCACTCTTTTGGTCGCTATTTCCTGGCCGAGACGAGATTGAGCGAGCAAGTCTTGCATAGATATGATCTTGGCTGCTCGCTCGTGAAAGCCAGCTTACGTGTTCGGCCAGTCCTGATGCATGGCTTTCCACATGTCTGTGTTTATGGTCAAACCCCCCACCACTATGAGGATTTTGGCATCCTCTTCAACAGGGGCCCCATCGTACAGACATTTGTCAAATCTTTCTATGTATGCCCGATCTGACTCGCCTTTCAACTTGGAAAAATATGTTAATCGTTGCTTTGGTGCTGGGCGAGCACACATGGACGAAAAGTGAGATTGAAATTTCTGTCACAACTGTGTGAAAGATGTGATAGATGCGGCGGGCAAAGTGGAAAACCATCTATGTGCTCGGTCACCCAATGTCATGGGGAAAGACCGGCATTAAGTAGCATCCGTAGCGCCCATGGCGATCATAAAATTGGAGTATTTGTTGAGGTGTACATGCGGATCAGATTCCGCATCGAACATTAGGATGGGTGGTCGATTCTTTGCCACCTTCTCTTGAATTTCGGCTACCATGATCGCTGGGGTGAGCTGCGAGCACGGGATCGTGCCTGCTTGGGGATGTCCTTTAGTAGCTGCCAGATCAGCCTGTAAGTTTTCAATCGCCTTTTGCATCTCTGCAAACTTTGTGGAGCTGACCGATCCAGAACGGGGCTGGATTCCATCATGAGGACCTGGTAGGTCATGCTCATGATGGGACAGTCCCCCCTTCCGTGTTGGTCCTAAACTGCCCACTCGATGGTGGATGGATAACTTTGTTTCGATAGATTTTTTAGGATTATGAAGCCTTTCGTGGTGCAGACGATCACGAGGTACTGTATGGGCCATCGTGTTCATCCGATGCTCCTTTCCAGGATCTTGACGCCTGTGATTGCCAATTCGTTCTTTCGCCACTACTCTCAAACGATCAAATGTCGATTGCCTGGACCCTTGTGGCTGTTCTTCCTTTGATAAATTTCCTGCCACTTTTTCAGCCTGTTTTTGTGCGGCTCTCTTCTTGACTTGCTCGCTATCAAGAGTATGCAAGTGTCGATCATCATCGTCCCGAGCCCTCAGCTTGGCCAACTCTTTTTCAGCCCTATCTCTATGGGCTCTCAGTAGAAAAGTGATAGCCTTCGTTGTGGCAGTAGAATCATTGGCGATATCTTCGAGATTGATGGTCTCTATAGTCGGATTTTCCTGAGGCTGAGGTTGAACCTCCTCCTGAATATGAGGTCGGCTTTGTCCAGACCTCTCCATCTGAGTATTTCTTGACTGAGGCATTTTATTTATTTTTTCTGCCTGAAATTTTTTTCCCTTTTTTTTTTATTGATGATTGGGTTCGACACCCTCCTTCTAGCGCCAATTGTCGTAAGTCGTGTTATGTGGAAAATATGATGTGGCGTTGTGTGTGACAACCTACTAACAAAGAGGTGATGCATCGAATAAAAAGTATGTAAGATGAGCACAACGTAACGTGTGATGTCAACAGGGAGTTGATTATTCAATTCGTCAAAATTGACTACTTCTGGGGGCGTACCAAGCCAGGGATATTTTATTTGAGTTGGGAGTGTGTCAAGAACAATGTACTTGTGACAAGCATAGTTTACATGTGGGATGGTGAGGTGGTATATATATGCTATTACTTGGAAATTTTCTCAACCTTCTTTTTGATTTTCGAGGATCTATTTATAGGATTTTGATAAGCATGTGTTGCCTTATCAAGCACGAGCTGGCGTTTTCGTGTCATGCAAGAGTTTATGTGGTGCTGCCAAGTTTTCTATCAACCCTCTTTGACTGACATTTGTCTTCTCTTGCTTACGAAGTTTTCTACTTGTCGTCCAAGTGGTATGGACTCAACAGGTGGCTTAGTCTTTGGTGCTCGCTGTTGTGCACTTGTTTCTGAGTGGCCATTCTGCTCGCTTTGAGAACTACGGCCGCAGGCCAAGCGTCTTAATTCATGCTACCTGCTCGCCTTTGAAAGGCGAGTAGGACTTCCTTCTTCCGTTCAAATTCTGCTCGACCACTACCTTTGCTCGCTTCTTTATTTACATACCAAACGTGGTTTTCAGTAGGGCATAGTCCTTAACGAGCACGTAAGAGTAAATATAGTGCTCGCCAGGTTGGCGAGCACGTAGGAGTAATTACAACATTCACAACACCTGGCGAGCATCTGTCCGGGGGCAGGGATATTTATATTTTTATTGGTACACGTGTTCGTCTAACGTGTAAACAACGTGAAAGGTTTTGACCGATCACAACAATTCTGAACGGGCCCTCCCAGGTGGGGCCGAGTACTCCTTTGGGAACTCCGAGTATCTTTTTTAGGATGAGGTCGCCCTCCTTGAATTGCCGGAGTTTGACCTTTGTGTTGCAGTATTTTTCTGTCTGTCGTTTGGCATTCTTTACGTTTGCCTCAATCCTTTTTTCTTCCAATAGGTCTAAGCTAGTCGCCATTGCCATGTCATTGTTGTTTGAGGCTCCGCTGCTCGTTCGGTGGCTAGGTACGAGGACATCTGCTGGGATCACTGCCTCTGTCCCGAATGCGAGGGAGTAGGGTGTTTCTCCTGTAGATGTCCTGCAGGTTATTCTGTATGATCATAACACTTCGGGTAGCTCACTTGCCCACTTGCCCTCCCCTCCTTCAAGTCGCGCCTTTAGAGTGTGTTTGATAATTTTGTTGATCGTCTCAACTTGCCCGTTGGATTGCGGATGGTAAGGGGTGGAGAAGAGCTTTGTTATATTCCATTTCATGAAGAATGCATCGATCTTGAGGTCGTCGAACTGCTTTTCGTTGTCAGTTATGATTACTTGCGGGAGGCCGAAGAGGCAAATGATGTTTATTCATATGAATTTTATCATGTTGTCCTGGTCAATCGTTGTGAGGGCTTCTGCCTCTGCCCATTTTGTGAAGTAGTCGACCGCAACAAGGGCGAACCGTACGGTCCCTGGGTAGTGGGCAGGGGTCTGATGATGTCGATTCCCCATTTTGCGAAAGGCCATGGACTCAGAATGCTGGTTAACTCTTCTGGGGATACCTTGATTGAGGGGGCATATTTTTTGGCATCAGTGGCATGTCTTTACGTATTTGAGAGCGTCCCTTTTTAGCATTGGCCAGAAATATCCTTGTCGGATGGTTTTGTGGGCTAGGGATTGGCCTCCGTGTGGTTTCCGCAGATGCCCTCGTGGATTTCTCTCAGGATGGCTTGCCCCTCGGCCCTTGTCACACATCTGAGTAGCGGGATGTTGAAGCCTCGCTTGTATAAGTTGTCGTCGACCATCACATATCTTGCCGCTCTCATTTGAAATTGTCGGGCATCGACCCTATTGTCGGGCAGATGTCCTGTCTTTAGATACTTTAGTATTGGTGTCCTCCAATCCTCGTGGTCGACATCCATCGGGTCGGTGAGGGCGATTAGGGTGTGTGTGGTGGATGAGAAAGTTAGTTTTGTGATGGTGACGTCTCTCATATCCACCGGCCCTTCTGATGTTGCTAACCTGGCCAAAGCATCTGCTTGGGAATTCGCGTTCCTAGGTATCAGTTCCACATAGACCTGGTCAAATTTTTTGAGTAGGCTACAGACGACTTCTTGGTATGCGGTCATTCGATCGCATCGGGCTTCATACTCCCCCGACACTTGACACGTGACCAGTTGCGAGTCGGTGTGTATTTTCAGCCTCTTTACTCCCATGGCCATTGCTATTTCAAACCCTCCAATTAGGGCTTCGTATTCTGCTTCATTGTTGGTGGCCTGAATGTCGAACATGATAGCTGTCTGGAAGGAATGTCCGTCCGGGCTAGTCAGGATTATGCCTGTCCCGGCTCGGGTTTGAGTGGCAAACTCGTCCATGTAGAGCTCCCATGGGGGCCCTGCTGGCGCTTCCTGCGCGGTCATCGAAAAGGTAAGTTCTACCATGAAATCGGCTAAGGCCGGTGCCTTGATGGCCGTTCGCGGGGCGTACGTGACACCGAACTGGCCAACTTCGATCATGCAGCACCCAGTCGTGTCGGGGCAATGTAGCGCGTTTCTTAGGGGAAGTGAGGTCAACACCTCCACCTGGTGGTCGAAAAAGTATGGTCGTAGCTTTCTCACGCTCATCACCAGAGCGTAAGCGAGCTTCTCGAGGGAAGGATACATTCGTTCTACCTCGTTGAGTGCCTGGCTTACATAGTAGATCGGCAGATAGTCTTGCCCGCCGGCTCGTGCAGGACCCGAACTTAAAGGCCGTTTCGAGGTGCGGAGTAGAGGAAGAGTTTTTCCTGGGATTTGGTTTTGGCGATATCTTTGTGTTGGCAAGATATGTAGGTCGAGCGGGTTAGTGAGGCGTAAGTCTAGAGGGGAGGGTGAATAGACCAAAAAACTTTTGTGCAGATCAAAGTGTGAGGGCGATTAGCCCGATCAGAAAGCGAGTGAATCGGTTTGGGTCGATAACCAACTTCTTGACGCTTTGAAGGCGCGGTCGTTCATAACTATCAGTTTAACCGATGTGTCGCGGAAGCTTAAGTTTTACCGTGTGTGAAAAACCGGTTTGATAAATCGATTCCAAAGTTAATCTTTTAATCGGTTGGTGAAGTGTCAAGTTTGATCGGATCGAAGCTTGGAGCTAACTGATCTCAATTTGGAAATATGTACGCGCTTTAAAGGTTGTGTGCGATTGTGTAATCGGTTAATCAAAGCGATAAAGGCACACAAGATTTATAGTGGTTCGGACAAACCGATCCACGCCCACTCTTCCCTATCACAAGGGCACCTACTTAACCAAACTGGACTTTGTTTTATGTGTAAGTCCAACACAAGACACCAACTAGATGTTTAAAGAGTTCACACTCAACCGATCCGAGATCGAACTAGAAACCCTAGTACGAAATCTTGCTAAACAACTTAACCTAACTTGGGGTTTGGGTAAGATTGTATTAGTTCCAACTATGAAATCTTTTCTTTAGTATAAGCAAATGACCTAATGACTAGATGAAAAGATTTATATGCTAAGAACTTTATGGGATGAACACTTAATAAAAATTAATCTTCTTGTTCGTGTTCTTATGCGGAAGTCTCGATATTAGCTTGAGCTTCTTGATTGTTCGTTTCCGCTTTTTTTTTTCTAAAGTGTAATCCCATATATATAGACCTTGAAATCAAAGAGCCGTTGGAGAGCAATTTGAATTTCAGGCTATATTAGGTAGACTTGGAGTTTGATGTGACGAGCTTGAGGAGCGGCATGGCCAAAAAACGTGAATCATGCTTTGTAGCAAATTCTGAGAGATAGCATCGAAATCCGCAATTGCAAGCCTCTCGATCATACGTGTCTTGTTCTTATTGGATAGCGAGACTCACTTTTTTTCGGTGTTGTTCTTCCAACTAAGCTTGACATTCTTCTTGTTGGATCATCGGCGTATGATTAGGTGAAACATCGATTTTGCTGGTGGTGACTTTGATCGATCTGGCCCGATCGATCTACTCGATAGTCTTCGGTGCGATTGACTTAGCTTCAACTAGCAGATTTCGGTGATGTAGGTCTTACAGTGCGATCTTCGGAAGTCATCGATCTTCAAGTATTCGAGTTTGAGCTTTATGACCGGTGCGATATCTGACTAGATCAGATCGATCTGATCTTCTGTTCTTGTCTTGCATTCCGGCCTGTCGGATATCAGCTATCCTTTGAGACCTATCTATTTCATCAGTTGTTCTATACAATCATTATCAACTGGTCTCCTATAGCAGGTAATATAAACATCGATCTAATGTGTCCGGATTGGTCTATTACATGTGTTTTTGGAACTTTCATCAAAACTATAAATTTCCCAACAATTTCCCCCTTTTTGATGAAACCAAAACACTTTGAGAAACCAAAAACAGTTGATAAAAATAGAACAGTTAAGAGCATATAATCAGAAGACAATGAGACTTTGTCTTAGGATCAGAAAATAAACTTTTCTCATTAATGAATGTTGATTACATGTTACATCAGAAAAGTTTGAAAATAAGAACAGTTGATCCTGAGTAGTCTTCTGATTCTTCACTCTTTAGGCTTGTATCCTTCTGGCATCTCTCTTTGATCTTGAGGTACGTTGAAAATTTGATAAAGTTTCCATTTGACATCATTAGTCTGCTGAAGATCAGTTATATGCGTTTTGCTCAGGATGTCAAAATAGAATCTTTGAAAAAATGTCAGTCTGTCAAATGAGCCATCTGCCTTCTTCGAGTACTCCAGCAGATCATACTCTTGGCGAGATATTTTTACATTGATAAGCTTGGCCTCATTTTCCAGATACTTCAGAAAATCCGGGTATTTATTTTCTAACCAGTTGAGGAATTCTTCATCAGGAGATTCTTCTTGCGGAACAAGATTAAGAACAAAGGCATCCAGAAGCCATTCACTTCTGATCTTATTCCATTCCTCAAATCTCTTAGCATGCGCAGCAGTTTTTGGGATGATCTCATCAACTCTTCTTTGGCGACTTAGGTTCGCACGGATTTTCCAAATTCTTCCTTTCTTCTCTCGATCCGAATTTCTTGTTGATTTTACGCCTCTGCCATTTTTTTACGCCCTTCTTTCTTCTTGGCATTTTCGGGCTTCTTCAGCTATCTGTTCTTTGGACATCTTTCCAATTAGTCCGAGTTTGTGATGTCCCTGCACCTGTTATGTCAGATGGTTTCTCAATCTGTCCTTCCCCCTTTTTGGTTTGATCAAAAAGAGTAGTGAGGTGGGAGGTGAGAGAACCAAAGTTGACTGCGATCGCCTTGTTGAAATCTGCAACAGATATGCCTTGAGATTGAGCAGTTAGATTTTGAATCTTCGATATCAGCTCAGTCTTGACGGATTCCATGGCAGTGGAGAGTGTTTTAATCAGTTTGTCAAGTTTCTCTTCTGTCAATTCTAGCTTGTCAGTGAGCATCAGAAAAGAAACTTGTTGTTTATCCACCTGAGTCAGTTTGGTATCAACGGTCTTTATCAGATCAGCTGACGCAGTGGACACAGTTTTGGAGAACTGATCTTTGATTGCTCCAATCTGGGAAATAGCCAATTCCCTTTGATCTGTTATTTCTTTGATGTCAATCTGCCTTTGATCAGCTATCAGTCCCTCAACTTCTTCTTTCAGGAGATCTTTGAGACAAGATTTGATCTCCTGAAGTTGATCAATAGTGACGTGTGATGTTGGAATATTGGGTGTCACTTGATCTGATTCAGTTGTTTGTGCCTCAATGGTTGGTCATGAAGCCGCAAAGACACGGCTCCACTATCATCGGGCTGACTCTGTATCCTTCATGATGGCATCTGTTTGAGGAGCTTTGTCGGTGATCTCCGATTCGTCTGTTAAAGCAACCCTAGCTTCCTGTGGATCGAGCTTTGACAGATTTTTAGCGATTATCGGCTCGGTGGTGATCCCACTTTAGCAGATTTCCTCATGTCGAAATCGAAAAGTCGCAAACTCATCTGCACCACCCCCATCTGTTCAATAATTATTATAAAGTCTGAGAAGCTTTTTAATCGAAGATCTCTCCAGGTGAGGATCTCCAAAACTTCCTCTCGTATGGCAGGTTGGGCGACCAGTTCTGGATACAACTCATCAATTTCTCTTTCGATTCGCATTCTGATCAATTTCCCAGTTATGATCTTTGTTGATCTGGACTCAGGAATTGTTGGTCCAGATTCAGTTTGATGAGATGTGGAAGGTTCTGGTTGTGCTTGAGTTGGCGGAAGATGGTGATCGGTTAAACTGCAGATATTCTTCGTGGAAGCAGTGCTACGGTTCCACAACGAGTAAGCTTTACGGTTCGCGACGATGCGATTTCGAGTTATTTGGCGAGGTGGAAGAATAGGAGAGTCATGCTCAGCAGCCATTAGTCTGAGTGGTGAATCAGCTCGAGCTTGAGGAGAAGGAGATCGATCGGCTTGTGCTTCTTCCTCAGAATGATCTGGCGAGCTCTCAGTTTGAGAAGCCTGCCCGTCTGATTTTTCACCTGATTTTGTTGCAACAGATGATGCTGAGCTCTTTCTTCATCGACTCATCTTCAAGCATCGAGTCATGGAGGCTTTTCGCCTTCTTCGGCCTCTTGTCTGGGGCCTTCACGGTTTTCTTTTCTTCTTCTGGGGAGCATCTGGTGTAGATGAAGTTGTCTTCTTGCTTTTTCCTTTCTTTGACTTTGGGGGGGTTGGCCGCATATCATCGTCTGGTGGCCCAAAAATGACTGAAGTGGTTGTGAGAAAGCCCTTATAGGACTTGACCTATTTCATTTCCCATTTGGCCTTTGGCATTTTATCCTCAGGGATAAGCGCAACCTTGTTGAGATTGCCGATCTTTTTTCTTCAGAAATACCGCCTCCACTCATCAACTCCAAATTTATCATGTTCTTGGAGTAGAATGGCCTTCAGAAACCCATGTCAATTGATGTTCTTGGCTCCATCAATTATTGCAGCCATGCTGTATAGTTTGACGGATGTAATAGCATCTGGGCTGAATGCAATACCCATAATTGTTTTTGACAATATGTCAAACAACAATCGGTATTTCCTCTTGAGCATCGGCTTCGACAAAACCCGACGTATGATGTTTGTCGACTTCACGAAGAGCTCTTTTTCGATCGGCTCATCTTCGTTTCTCCTGTAATGAGCAAAGCGAGATTAAATCCTTGGGGGTAGGTGAACAGACGAAGTTATATCCTCATTCGACGATCGATTTCTTCTCCAAGGATCGTCGAAAGTAGTTCTTCTCCTGGAGCATCCGTATCCACTCTTAAATTCCTTAGGAATTCTAGTGCTTCATCTTTGCATCTTTGGATTGCAAAGTGAGCGTATAAAAAATTTCTCAAGGCACCTTTTCTCGGGATTTGCTCGACCTCCATGGATTAGGATCTTCGAGTGATATTGAACTGCATTTAACTTATCATCCACAATCTTTGTTGCCAGTTCCGCATAGTTGCACATTATTTTACCCATACCGTGAGTGATCATCTACAGATAAGATAGATTTGGTTAAAAATTGTGCATTAATACAAGGGATATCACACAAGCGGAAACTAAGAAACAATAAAGCATAACACAGGATAGAAACATTTAAGATCAATGGATTTTTCTGACTGGTCCTATTACATGTGTTTTTGGAACTTTCATCAAAACTATAAATTTCCCAACAAGATACTTCTTGATGCCATCTAAAGTTGTCTGGGCCTCCTCTGTCCACTGGAAATTGTTTTTGGCCCTCTTTAGTGTGTCGAAGAAGGGTTTGTACCTATCTCCCATGCGGGATATGAATCTGTTGAGGGCTGCTAAGCTTCCTGCGAGCTTCTGGACTTCCTTTGGGTTTCGTGGGCTGCCCATCTCTAGTATCGCCCTGATTTTTGTTGGATTGGCCTCTATTCCTTGCTTGCTGACTAAGTGGCCGAGGAATTTGCCTGACTCCACGCCGAAGTTGCATTTCTTCGGGTTGAGCATCATGTTGAACTTCCTCAAGATGTTGAATGCTAGGGCGAAGGTCGGCAAGATGATCTTCTTTTTTCAGACTCATGAGCGACTATGTCATCTACGTATACCTCCATGGATTTCCCTATTTCCTCCGCGAACATTTGGTTTACCAATCGCTGGTACGTAGCCTCGGCATTTTTGAGGCCGAATGGCATCCTCTTCCAACAGTACATATTTTTCTCGGTGAGGAAGGAGGTATGTTGTTGGTCGTCTTTGTGCATGGATATTTCATGGTAGCCTGCGAATGCGTCCATAAAGGACATCATTTCGTGCCCGGTTGTGCTATCGATCAGATGGTCGATATAAGGCATGGGGAAGAAATCTTTGGGACATGTTTCGTTCAAATCGGTGAAGTCGATGAATAGTCTCCACGTCCCATTAGCTTTCTTGACTAGGACGGCATTGGACACCCACTGGGGTTAGTCGGCTTGCATGATTAACTCGTTGTCGAGCAGTTTCTTCACCTCCTCGGCCAATGCAGCATATTTTCTGAATGCGAATTTCCTCTTTTTTTGTTGGTTTTTACGGTCGATCTTTGGTGATGCAAAGCGACCTCAGGGTCGATTCCTACCATATCCTTATGGGAGCAGGCGAACACGTCTAGATTCCCTTTGAGGAAGTTGACCAGTTGTCCTCTTAGTTTCGACGAGATTTTAGAGCCGATTATGACTTTCAAGTCCTGTCGGGTTGGATCCACATTGACCTTTTCGAGCTCTTCGCTCGGTGTTGCTCGATGTTGGTCTCCTCTCGGGTCATCGATTGTTCCTTGGATAATGAACTCGTGTGGCTAGGGTCCAAGTCTTGGTTCGAGGTCCTCACTTATTTGTTCATTTTGGTCGATTACCATTGGGTTTCTTTGATTGTTTGTGATTTCTTGTATGCTATAATTTAAATGAGACCGAATATAAATTGAACATCCTCTTGCATCAAGTTGATCGCCCTTAACCGTGCCGACCACCCCATCTAAAGTGGGGAATTTTACACAGAAATAGTAAGCCTCGAATTCGTGCTCGAAAGGTCTGCCGAGGAAACCATTGAAGGTCGACGGCAGGTCGATTACAAGGAAATCACAAAGCTTTGTGACCCTAATGGCCCTATCTATAGTGGAGACTAGTTCTACCGCCAGACGTATGATCTCGTGGGGCTTCACGGTAGCGTCGTCAAAACCTCTCACTAGATGTTTGCTTGGCTCGAGATAGTTGTGATAGTCGCCGAGCTCGTCGAAGGTTTTCTTGAACAGTATGTTGCAAAATGCCCTACTGTCGACCAGTAGTCATTTGACTATCATCCCCATGATTTTGGCTGATATGACCAGGGGGTCGACATTCGGGTACATGATGCCCGCCTTGTCCTGTTTGCTGAATTGGATCCGATTGCTTTCTTGTGCAGTGACGTTCATTGGTAGGCACAGTTGTACTGTGTTGGCCATTTCCCTTAGTTCGGCTTTCTGGTGTCTCTTTGATAGCGAGATCAATGCGGAGAGACCACCCACTGCCCCGAGTGGCGATAAGGTATGGATTACCCTCTCGCCGCTGTGTTCTAGCATATCGGGTGCCTGTCGACCAGTCTTCTGCTCTCCATGTTTCTTGGCGACCTCACGCTGCTGAGGCAGTGCCCCATCACGAGTATGGTTGTCTTTGTGCTGAGGTCGCTTGATGTGTTCGTGCAGCATTCCGTCTTCATAGAGCTTCCAGAGCTGTTTCAGGAGATCGCAACATTCACTGGTGTTATGACCGGCCATTTCGTGATAGTGGCAATACTTTTCTGGGCTCTGCCTACCGTCGCTCTTTTTTATGGGTCGGGGATCGCCGAGCAGACGTTTGTCCTTGATTTGAGTGAAGATGTATCCGGGGGATATGCTAAATGCATCTATTAGTTTGACCGCCACTGGATCTTCAAACGGCTTGAAGTTGCCCATGGTCTTGTATTGCCCTGGTTTCTTGCTCGCCTTTGGGGGTGCAGATTTATTTCCCTCCCCCATCCTGGCCT
This sequence comes from Stenogyne calaminthoides, assembly GCA_037126765.1. NCBI lineage: Eukaryota > Viridiplantae > Streptophyta > Magnoliopsida > Lamiales > Lamiaceae > Stenogyne > Stenogyne calaminthoides. The sequence goes on along the minus strand of JBBCBC010000002.1, from coordinate 10,446,054 downwards.
CCAGGAGTTCCATGGCGTTGATGATGTCGCTTGTGCAGGTCCTAAACTCCGCATAAGTCGCTGGATAGTTGGCGATGATGTTTCGCCAGAGCTTAGTTCCCTTCTTCAGCCTGGCGATTACACCCAATAGCTTGGCCTCGTCGCCCACCGATTCCCCGTCCAAGATGAGGTGGTCAAACCTTTCTAGGTAGGCTCTGTATGTCTCGTCTTCGCCTTGCTCGATGTTTGTCAGTCGCTGCTTCCCTGCGGGTCTGGGCACCATGGCCGCAAAATGCTCCATGAAGAGTCAGCCCAGCTGCTCGAAAGAGTCAATAGATTGAGGGGCAATGGATGTGAACCACTTGTGCGCTTGCTCGTTCAGAGTGAGGGGGAAAATTCGGCACATGGTTGCGTCGGATGCTCCTACGGACGTCATGTATGAGTTATACTTGGCGAGATGTGTCCTCGGGTCAGAGTCCCCTCCGTACCGATCAATCGAGTAGTGTTGATCTTAGCCTGAGTGGGAGCGGCCGTAAGGGTCGTGCTGAGCGACGACAAGGGGAGTGCCAGATTGGCCGCCTGTCCGGCCAGGACTGGTTGACTATCCATCCTCTCCTGAAGGGCCCTGACCATTTGCCTCAGGGCGATGAGCTTGGCCTCTTGATGGTTCGCGCGGGCATCCCGATGGTCGCTGGTGCTGAGTCGACTTAACGCCAAAATGCGCGGCTCGTTCCTGAATTTCCTTTGGTGGTCGCTCGCTTCGATCATGACCATCTAGTGATAATTAGCCTCATCCTCTGCAAGGATTGGTCTTTTTTGCGTCAAGTTACCGCCTAGGTAGTTGAAGATCGTCTTGTTCGCTTGGTTGTCCCCCAGTCGATTGAAGACCGAGATGTCTCGGGGCCCTTCGGGTTGCCCGTCCATGCGGCGGGCTCTGTTCGCCCCCTCTCTTGGGGGAGGGTTAGCCTTCGCGGCCGAGATGGCTTGGTTGAGGCCCAGTTGGGCTTTTCCATTTTTTTCCCCCCATGGCGAGCGATCTTGATGATGGGCTGCTGGTCATCGTCATCATCAAAGTTCAGATTCCGCTTGCGCAAATATACCCAAGCGTTCTTCATCTCTGCAGGAGTCTTGAAGATCTGAGCCCAATTTTGCTCATCTGCAGCCTCCGCCTGCAGGGACCTCGATTCCGAGGATAGGGACGCCTCCACTCCGTCACATGGATTGGTCTCGAGGCCAGTGATTGGGATGTTGTTCTGCGCCATTGCTCTTTGTGAGTTCTTTATTGATTTGTGGATCCGATTGAGTTGATTTCCCACAGACGGCACCAAATTGTTATAGCCGGAATTATCCGAGCGTATGAACAATCACTCACAAAATAACAATAACGAATGCAGACAAGAGAGAACGCGCAATTTGGTGACCCAATTTGCCAAATACGGCTACGTCCGGGGGCAATACCAAGCCAGGAATTTTACTATAATGTCTGCCTAAGAACTAAGATTTCCCTCTTTTACAATGAGCATTACAACGTATACTTATAGACTGTGAACTAGGTTTTTCTCTCTTCATGGGCCGGAACCCTTGGCCTCTTAGGGTTCTTCGTCGGCTGGGAACATATCCCTTTCTTCTCGGCGTGAATCTCGCCATTAGTTGGACTTTCCCCGATTATGCCCTGAGGATCCCCCTCCATAAATGTCCCTGATCTTATCCCATATTTGCGCAACGACTCTATGGGAAAATCGCCGAGTTGTGGCGGCCAGGCTTAGGTGGTCGCCTCCTGGTTGCTCGCTATAGCCTGGTCGCCCCATTCTTTAGTCACCTTGGGATGATCTTTTTATCATGGTGGGGCCACAACACTAAGCAGCCGCCCACCCAAAACCTGGCCACCACCGCTGGGCACGCTGCCATCGGCCGCCTCAGACTCATGGTGGAGATTACGCTCCCTCCGCCGTTGTGGATCATGGCGCAAAATTTTCATAGAATTGTCGGTGCCGCAAAGTACCATTCGCGACGGGAGGCATCACTGGCGTCCCCACACATCGTCTCAAATTATCAGCGGGAGAAGCATATTTGTGCCTCCCAACATATTTGTCGCCACGATGGCTTTCCCGTTGTTGTAGGTCCATGACAATGGGGCGACCATAGAAGAATGACGTAGTGGCCGCATCATGAAGATGGCGGTCGGTAATAAAGAAACGACTACTCAAAGTAGGCGACCTCCATCATCCTGGTCGACATCCGTGGGCGACCATCCGAGGTCGAGGGCGATTATGTGAGAGTATCCAGAGATATGTATGGACAAGATCTGGAGTAGTTAAGGTAGCGGATTCGTAGGGCCTAAACCTGGCAAGTATATCTCCGAGCGAGAATCATGGCCCCGAGATCAAGGAAACCACGTCTGTGATGGCTGCAGCCCTAGCAGGCCAACGGAAGAGGCCCACGAAGATGTTTTAACCTAGTTTGTAGTCTATAAATACCTCTTGTAGCATCCATTGTAAGGGATCGAAATCTTAGTACTTAGGCAGATATAATTGAATACTCCTGACTTGGTATTGCTCCCGGACGTAGCCAAATTCCGGCAAACCGGGTCACCAAATCTTGTGTTTTTACTTACATTTCCATTGCTTATTTTGAGAGTGATTGTTTGTGCACGGGGCAAATTCCGGTACCGTCAACTGGCGTATCTATTCGAACCAATTCCAACTGACGCCTTGATGCATCGCGGTGGTTCGAAGAGCCTAAAATTCCAATTATGAGTCCCAGCGGTCGGCCACCACTTTTCCACCATCAAACTGGCGGCGGAGTCGATCGCTCATAGTGATCCGTCGTATCACACATTGGAATTCGCCTCCACTGTCGCGGTCAAGCAGGACAGAGAGCAAGCAGAGGCATTGATTCTTTCTTTCGAATCGGTGCTTAACTCAGCGAAGAGCAATGTAGTTGCTTGGTTTGTCCCTGCAAGGAAAACCTGACATTATCTCAGTTCCATTGCTTTCTAATTGAGAATTTTCAATTCTCTTTTCCGGAACTCGAGAATGATATCAATTTCCTATTCAAGAAAATTGAATAAGAGTGGGTCAGTTTTAGGAAAAATTAATTAAAACTCACAAAAGAATTTATATTAATCTTCCCTGATAAAATTCAGTTTCGGCAAATTGTACAGCATTTCTGCATGAATTGGCGCGACTTGGACTGTAATAGTCATTCTTTGAATACACATGTATATCGTCTTACGATTGTTGGAAAAATTAGATGGTATGTGTAGTGTGTAAACGAAGATGACTATTGAAACTGATACGGTAAAGTCGAGGCAAGAGTTAGACTTTCTTTCCGTAAGACGATATTGCCCCGTACCCAGGTGCAATACGGTTCTATGGCAATCGCCCCCAAGATACAACGACTTTAAAGTTTTCCGACCGCTGCACTACGAATCGAAAACTATCGGCGAACCAAACAATATTATAAACTCTCTCCGGAACACGAAAATGAGGGAAGATACTAGAAAACTTCGACCTCAAATGACCAGACACAAGAATCAATTAACGATTGAACGATTTAGAGTTAAATCGATGATGATTGTGGAATGAGGAGGGTGTATTTATAGATTTCTTGGTATCGATTCGTGAATAAGTGCAATCTTTGAAACAACCCTTCACTTATTTCATACATCATTTCACTCATACCTCTTCATCTAATACACACCATTTCAAGGTGGCTTTTCCATTCACCTCAAAAATTCCAACACAATAAAACACAAATCAACATATACGTCTCCTAAAGTGTTAAAATGTCTATGCATATATTATGATCGAGATGTCCTGAAGTTGTCTCAATTCATGAACTCAGGATAAGCATAACGCTATTGCCTATTGTCCATCATTTACTATATTTACGTCTGAAATTATTTATATGTATATTATATTATTTCTATTTTATTTTTAGTATTTCTATTATTGCATATAATTAAGTATCATTTTACTTTTACAGTTATATTTACACTTAATTTTAATTTTTTTATCAGTATATATATTCTTTTGAGTAACATTCATGTGAATTAGGTCTATATATAAACTATATCACTGTTATATATAAAAATTATCATTGTAATGCATAAAATTATCATTATTTAAAAAAGTGCTTTAATTTTTAAACAATGATATTTTTTATGCATAACAGTGATATTTTTTGTGCATAACAGTGATATTAAAAAAATAGAATTCTCAGTGAACTGGGGTTCATATAAATTTTTATATGTTATTTTAATTAGAGGGAGTCTATCATAAGACGACACTACAAAAAAATAATGAATTGTCTATGAAAATTTTCAAATAGCTACGAATTTTTCCACAAAAAATAATTTGATCCTTAAATTGTGAGGATTGTCAACAAATTTTTGAAATTTTAGTAGGCATATTAATTATCTATGAACAAACTGCCTAGACATTTGTAATTTTCGTAGGCAAATAAATTACCTAAATAATTCTCTGGGCAACTTACATTTTCATAGGCAATTATATTTGTAGTTTAAAAATGACCTACAGATAATTTTACCTATGAATTACATTTTCGTAGGCAAATCTACCTATGAATGAAAATGCCTATATGATTAGAAAATTTTGTAGACAAGACATAAACAATCCTTACAATTTAAGGATGAAATTATTTAAATATATTAAAATATTCCGTAGACAATTCTCTATTTTCTTATAGTGCGGCCTCATAGTACGGTTATCTGCTTTATATTTTTGTCATATATTTTTATTAAATATGATTGAATTAGCTAGGACTTCATAAGCCCATGAGTCATATAGTAGAATAAATTAGATTCGTCGTGTATGAGATCATTTTAGAAGATATTTTTGTGTCATTTTATTATAAAATATGATTGAGTTGGGACTTTATAAGTATGTAAGTCATATAATAAAATAAATGAGATCCGTCTAATTTAGGAGACCGTCTCTTACAAAAAAAATTCATTATATATATATTTTTTTTTTTATTTTGTCAGAAATAATATTTCATTAATGAAATAACAATCTAAGGTAGTAAACCTCGGGTTGCAAAAGAATGAGTTACAAGTAAGTGTTCCCTAACTATCTAGTAATTTTCTAGGATCTATAAGTCATTCCTCAAAAGAAAAGTTGGTGAAACTCTAAGAATGTACATAAAATCAACTCCAAAGTCTACTGTTAATCTCATCTACAATTTGTAGAAGATTGAACTTCACATTCTCAAAAATAAGTTGGTTTCTTCTTTTCCACAAGACCCAAATGATGCACGTCCACAAACAAATAGCAAATTTTCTCCCCTAGTTTCCTCTCAAAATTCCAGTGTGGCACGAGAATTGATCCCTAATATCATGGTGAATAACACTAGGGATATTGAGCCAATTATAGCAATCATACCACACTCTATACGTACCGGGGCAATTAAGGAAAAGATGAGTTGTCGTCTCGGTTTCCGTCTTACAAATCGAGCATTTTGAGTCCTCCAGCTGAAATTTGAATCCCACGTTTTAGGAGATTGTCCTTCGTAGGTAGTCGATTCTAGAGTGTTCTCCATTTAGTTTCCGCCACTTTCAATGGAACGTACTTGCTCCACACCATGTCGAGATGCTTGGTGGCCTGTGAAGGTGTCGGTCTCTCAGTTCCAAACGCAATCGAACAGTAAGCTGCCTTGGCTCTGATATTTCCGTCCTTCTTCATCTTCCATCTCCATTTGTCCTTGACTCCCTGTTTAAGAGTGACCCTGTTAATCTGATTTGTAAACTCATTAGTCCTCTCAAGCTCCCTCTCAAAAAGTTCTCTTCTACACATATCGTTCCAAATCCATCTCCTCCTTCCCACTCACCCATATCCCTAATACTACCCTCACTATAACACATAAATGAAACAATCTAGAAAAAGGTGATTTGAGAGTTCCATTCCCCACTCATTCATAGTGCCAAAACAAAGTGTCTCCCCCTTCCCCAATCTCCCTCTCCATGTTTTCCCAAAACCACCTCCCCCCCTTGTTGGAATTTAGAGGCACGTAAACACGTAATACATGCGCAGCGGAAATAAACAGTTCACCAACAATAAACACGTAATTGCATAATCGAATACGTATAAACATAAAGAGAAACCTTACAGTAAATCGTACACAGTTTTCTCAACTATGGTATCCACATAATCCCCTTGCTCAGATCCGCGCAGATTTGTCAGCGTTGAATCCCAAGATGAATTTGCTAGAAAAATTTTAACTAGAGATTTTATGGAGAAAACTAGGTTTTCTTGTAGTTGATAATGAATCCCTAGGGTCTCATATATATAGGGGAATACCAGCTTAAATCTTAAGTTATCTTTATTAGGATTATCTTTCCTAATCTTGCAAAACAAATCCCATAGATATGTTTTTCCCTACACATATTTTCCTACAATAATATTTCATATATTATTTGGGAATCCTATTTAATTAAATCCAATTTAATTAAACAGTAATAATAATTAATTCTAAATTAATATATTATTAATTCTCCATAAATTAAATATTAAATCCAATTTAATACTTAATCAATCAACTTTAATCTGATTAAGGAATTACTTGTTGTGTGACCCATAAACACTCATATATCGAGCGATTAGTCAAACTAACGGTCTTAATTGAACCCTAGACAATAAATCAGACATTCTCAATATATGAGGTACGTTGCGAGAAACGTGCAACTACCTGTAACTTAAACATGGCCTATTATGATAACTTCCTTTCATTCGCGAATACTCGATTAAGTCTTGAACATGATGTAGTGTCTATTCACATAACTTAATCATGTTATCTCTAATCACTAATTGATCATGTGTATCACACTTGGCCACAAAGTTCAAGTTGACGTGCATCGGTCGATGACTTAGATCCAATTATGACCAAAAGATGAGTATTCTCTCTAAATCCACTTTGAGAAATGAATCATATTCTTGGCTCAACTACCACGCACATGCACTTCGTGATGAACTCAATTCAAGCCATATCTACCCATGAAAGGGTGCAAGCGTCGGTCATGGTCAAAGTTCATCACTCCACACATGTCGTGCGTATTGACCTCAAGTCAAATGAGTATCGCATCGCTCCCACTAACCGAGACACCCGTAGACACATATTATGGAATTATATCAAACGGTTTCTCGGATGGGTATACCAATACCCTCTAAGGTATTTGTGCATCCATCATGAGATACCTAGTATCTCGTAGTAAGTGAGATCTTACTACACTCTCTAAGAGTATGATGCAGATCGCACACCAATCTCAATTGCATCATCAATATCCCATTCTTGATGATCCTTGATCGGGGCTAGTTGAGAATCATACTTAAGTCATCTGAGTTCTCACAATCTCAATGACAACAATGATTCATGGGAACACAAATAAGAATAAATGCAAAAAACCAAACATAATATTCAAACAAGTGTAATGTCATACATTCAATATTAAACAAACAATAATATTAAAACCAATACTGAATATTAAAAGTATTATGTCCTTACAATTGAATTGTCTCTAGAACACTAACACTAACACCCCTCCCCCGACACATTTCTCACCACATCTTTCCACCAACTAGACCATCTACTTTCTCCCTCAAACCCACCCTCTCTCAGATGCCTCAAGTTCAAACCCCCATAATTTGACTCAATAACACTCCCCCATAAACTATTTTGATTTTTGAAATATCTAGTGTTTGGAGAGAAGAGGTTAAAGAAGTCAAGTAAAGAGTCTTCAAGTTCTTTAAAAATCATTTCAGCTAGAGACACGGGGGTGACAGACCGAAGTTGAGGCCCAACAACATGAAAGTGTCCATAGAAAATAATGCCATGTTAATTCAACGGTTTTCGGAACAGGAAGTGTGGGAGGTTGTATCGAGTTGTGAGAGTTCCAAAAGCCCCTGTCCGGACGGCTTTAATTTCAGTTTCATTAAGGGCTGTTGGGAAGTGATCAAAACAGATTTCTTGAAGATGCTGGAAGACTTTCATTGTAACGGGAGGTTAGTAAAAGAGATTAATCCATCCTTCATCGCATTGATACCCAAAAAAAAAGAGGCGCTTACTTTAAGTGACTACATGCCTATATTTTTAATCGGGTGTGTGTATAAAGTTCTCTCCAAGATACTCGCTGCTCGATTGAGTAAAGTGCTTGATGGATTAATTTCTCAAAATTAGAGTGCCTTCATTGGAGATAGATATATCCTGGACGGAGTGGTGATTATGAACGAGGTGATTGCGGAGGCAAAGAAAAGGAAAATAGGGCGAATCTTTTTCAAAATCGACTTCGAAAAGGCATATGACCGCACTCTCCCACAATTTTCACCCCGTATTCGGACCAGGCAAACTCTCTTTTAGGTAGCCAATATAGCTTTCTTTCAACCACTCTTTTTCTGTGATTTCTGATTGGAAAGAGATGAGAAGGATGGGAAATCATTATTATGCTGACCGTGAACAATCTGTGCAAAGGAGACATCCTATTTGCAGTGCCCGGAGTTTGGCTGCCTCACCGGGAAACTCTCGGAAAAAGGTTCATGATGGCCTACCCGTCTTCCCCACCTCACCACACTCCACTCGATCTCCTCTCTCATGTGTGTGTGTACGCGCGTGCATGTATGTGTGTGTTACATATAATAAAAGTTCATACGAAACGGTCTCATACATGAGACAACTCTTATTTACTATATTATGTTACCCCATGGATTTGTGGAGGCCCGCCATAATCATGTTTAGAGAGAAGAGTGACCCAATGAACAAGGTGAAAATCTTTAATGTTCGAGATCGTCTACCATAGGACTCCATCGTTATGTATATACTTAAACGCAAACTCTCATATGAACAATTTGTATAGTATGAAACTGAATTCATTCAGTAATATTTTTATATTTATTCAATAATATATACTAGTACTCGTATAAATTAGTATCATAACATTTATACATACAAAACACATCAAATTGTATATTGTATTAATTTATAAGTGGAATGGTATTACATAATGAATTAGTGTTATGATATTACTAAATGAAAGATTCATACGCTAAATAAGTTTCACTGAAGACCGATGCAATACTAATGAATGTACTGATTCCATTAATTTATATATATATTAATGTTGTCATTAATCTGTCACCATGGAGTGCAGGTTTTCGCACATATCCGTAGGTATTATCCGGTTGTATTTTTGAGACATTTCTAGAGACAATCATGTATGTTCTTGTGATAAATTTGTCAGTAATGGTTTATAGTTGAATGGGCTTAATGTGGACCTTGTTCAATGGTCAAATATGTGGTTATTTCTTGTTTGACTGTCAATCTGGGGTGATGTGCATGTTTAATTTTAGAGCATAACATAACGGAAAAAACTTAGGTAGATAACCCACCTAATAAAATATATAAATGTATTTAATGAGAAACAAGCATTCAATAACCCTTAATTATAAGCAGGGGCGGAGCCAGAACTTGAAGTTAGGGGGTCAAAAGTCCAAAAAAATAAAAAATCATGACAAAAATATTATTATATATTTGATAAAAAAATTAAATAAATATTTATATCAAAATACATAAATATTAATTATTTTTAAGTGTTCAGAATAAATCAATATATATTCTATTAAATTATGCAGTTTAAAGAACATAATTTTTAAAAATAAAAAAATGACAAGAGAGAAGCTCGTAAGTCATGTATATAAAAATCTATTACTAACTACTCACTCCATGTTGCAATTACTTGCACACTTGTTTTATTTAGACGTCCCAACATTATTTGAACACTAAAAAAATAAGAATATTTCATAAACTTCACCCTCACAATATTCACAAATTTACACAAAACATCATTCTTTTGGATTACACACAATTCGATACTTTACTTTACTTTATTAACAAAATTTTATAAAATTACCCATTAAATCCTTGCATTAAATTTCATTTTCTTAATAAGTGTGTTATTGCACATATGAAATAAATCTTGAGACAAAAGGAGTATAATATTATGTATTTAATCTCTGAAATGATCATATTAATTAGTATATTATCTACATATATATGGGGTGGGGTAGGAGGTGGGAGGGGCCATGGCCCCCCTTGAGCATAACATAATTAATATATTTTCTCTCCTTTTCCTAAACAATACACTTCCCATATTCTAATTAGAATACGTCCATGTGTGTTAGGCTACGTCTTGTATGCACCCGGATGCATCGTGCACTCATAGTGTATTTTAGAAGTGTGTAATTTGTTATGTTGAAAAGTGCAACTTATTTATACAGAAAAGTGCAACTGTTAATATGAAAACATAGTTGCATGTTTCTGTTTGGAATAGTTATGCATTTTACATTTTATATAGTCAAGACGCTTCTAAAATCTTGATTTATGAGTCTACTGCGGTCCTGCGCCAAGTCTTTAATAAAAGACCGTTTTGCAGCATACCATAAAATTCTTTGTACTTAGTTAAAGTTTTTTTTTTTTTGGGAGCCAATTAAATTAAAGTTAAATACATTATTCCTTTCAAGAAAAGAGAAAAAAAGAAAAATAATTAATTACATCATCTAATTATTTTATTATCATTAATGTATTTTGTCTCCGACTTGACAGATACTATGGCGCCAGAAGTAACACTTTTGTTGTATATATCTAGTATCTACCATAAAATATAGGGAACGTATATATCATATAAATTTTAGAACATATCTTTAAAAAATAAGAATATACTTAAATTTATCTCACAAATATTTGGTATATATATAAATATCTCTTCTGTATATATGTTATAAATTTTTAAATATTTATTATAAAATATATCACTATGTTATTCCAATCTAAGTGCGCCAGATTTGAGATGCTAACAAGGAGGATTGAGGAACTAAGATTAAATACGGAGAAGAGGGAGAGAAATTGGAAGGAAGAACCGTTCTTAAAAAAGTAACACTCATGTGAACTACATTTATACATAAACTCTATCACTATTTCATATAAAAAATATTACTATTATGCAAAAAAACTTTTATTATTTAAAAATATAAAATATTTTTTAAATAGTGAGAATTGTTATGCATAACAGTAACATTTTTTATGCATAGCAATGCTAATTTTTATACATAACAGTGATACTAAAAAATCAAGTTCATAGTTTAATTCGGGTTCACACATATTTTTGTCTTCTTCAAAAGATTTTTTCAAAGTAATAAATCATATTTTTGTCTTCTTCAAAAGATTCTTTCAAAGTAATAAATAATCACATCCCTTTTGGTGGGATTTATTATGCGTCTAAAACTAGAAAACTCCAAATTATCCCCAGATCATAATGGGAAGAATGCATCAATCAAAATATATAAATGATAATATTAGATAATTAATTATTATCCAACCTTATAGTTTAAAATAAACACAATCTTATTATTTAGAAAATGCTTTGAACTCTTGTTCACAGGTGATCTACCCTTTTAATATATATATTTACAACACCAAAATATTCTAATTTTTAATTGAGTGAACATTGCACTCCAAAACCTTTTATTTATTCTAATCGCAAATTTAATTAAGTCGAGAATCATTACTATAAACAAATAAAAATTTGGCATTTATTATATTAAATTTTTTCAATTTGTTTTAGTCAATCTGTAATGTTATTTTAAATTTAGAAATGAGTTTGAAAGAAAATATAGTATTTATATATAATTCTAAAAAAACAAGATGATTATAATTAAGTTGAGTTAATTGAATTAAATAAATATTTAGAGTATTTAATATAAAATTAATAATAATTTTTTTTAACCCGCGTAATAAGCAAGGTTTAAAGGATACATATATTACATTGTTGATTTTGATAGGGTGAATTACTATTCACTATAATTTCCTTACTACTATATCTAACAACTATAAAACTATTTATTCACTTTATTAATAACTACAAACTATTTTTTTTACCCCCACATACCAATTGAAAAAGCCTAATAACTACAAACTATTTTTTTTACCCCCCACATACCAATTGAAAAAGCTGCATGAACAGAACATCACATCACACCTTTCTCCCTATTTCTCTCTATTAATTCATTCTTATTATTTTTAAGCTCAATTAATTATTTCTTTTTATTTTCAGGTCCAACGAAGACACTTTATTTGTTATTTTCTATTTTCGAGCCAAAAAAATACTGAACGATAAGTACTGAACATGTGCTGAAAAAAGACTGAACAAAATTTCTCTAATTCTGAACATGTTCAGAAATTTATTAAAACAAATTTACAGATCTCAACGAATTCACACTAAATGCAAAAAAATATCAGAGTCCATCAGTTTACAAATTTACAGATCTCAATAAATTCACGAGTGCAAAAAAATATCAGAGGCAATCCGTGTACAAAATATCAGAACCTATAAAAAAAAATATTCAATAAAAACTCTCTCTCTGCAAATCTCAATTAAACTAATATGTACAAGGTTTCTGGTGCTTCAAATTTACAGATTTATACAGATATGTTGCAAAGATATGGAAGCAACAATTGAACGCTGAAAAACTGAACAACTAAACATCTTCAACAAATTTAAAGAACTCAAATCCACAACGTTAGTGTCTTCAACAAATTTACAGATCTCAAACTCCACCAGTTCACAAATTTACAAATATCAACAAATTAAACCAAAACAAAACAAATAGATTACAAATCTGGAAGCAACCCCAAAAACCAATACCAAAAACCTTGAACCAAAACCAAAAACCAAAACAAAACAAATCGATTACAGATCTTCGATTTAAAGAAAAATCTAACCAAAACAACAAATCGCACAAAACTCACAAATACCTTTTGAAATATTACAGATCTGGAAGCACCCCGGAAACCATCTGAAATCGCCGCCCCTTTTTCCGTCGTCGACAGACCTTTTCTTGTATGATCGAGCGGTGGTGAAATCAGGCTGGAATCCCCGATTAATGGCGGCCTTCGTCGAGTGAACCACCACCATTGCATTCTCTTCACCTCATCATTGCGACTGTAGCAACTTTTTATCTCAAAATCGTGATTCACACTCAAGTTTTTCACCAATTCGTCTGGAAACAAGCGAATGAAATGTTTTAGAGAGAGGAGGAACTGTTTTTTAGAGAAAGAGAGAGAGAATGAAATGAGTGGCGGTGAGAATGAAAAAGTTAAATGTATTAATCGGTGTTAGAAGGGGGAGGGTATTTTTGTCCTAAATTTTTTATTTTGTAGTTATTAGTAATAGATAGTTTTAGTGTGTAGTTTTTAGAGTTTGTAGTGTAAAACATGTAGCTAGTAGTAATAATCTCATTTTGATACGTACATGTTGTTTCACATCGATTTTGTCATATGTCAATTTAAAAAAAAAAATTATATTCATTTTTAATAGATGTATGTGGATAAATATATACTAATACTATATTTTAAAAATTATATATTTTTAATGAAAAATTCATATATAAAAATTTAATGATTATAATTAAATTTAATATTTTTATTTGATGTTTAATATTTTTTTTCATTTTAATGATTACAATTAAAATTTAACTATGATCATTAAATTTATTTGATTTTTTTAAATTTTAAGCAATCAACACTTGAGAGAGTTTTTTTTTTTTTAAATTTTATTAAAGGAACCAACGTTTAAGAGTTGATGCTTTTAAATTTTAAGGGAAAAAAAACATTTGAGACATATTAGGGAAGTTTGAATACGGAAGGCTAATTAATTCGTTTTTAATGGCGGGAGATACCAAACAAGAGTTAATTAAGAGAGTAAAGATTGTGGCACAATTGTCAAAGTGGCTTAGCTCATGTGGTTAGAGCACCACTACCTAGACCAAGAGATCCTGGGTTCGAGCCACGCTGACCCCTCCCGAATGAGATTTAAGTGGGATTTTCTACCCTCTTTGGGTATTCTCCGCCCTCTATGGGTTTGTTGCAGCGAGTGCAGAAAGCAATTTGTGGAGCCAGACGAAGAAAGAAAGATGGAATTGTTGCAGGTTATCTCCGCCCTCTATGGGTTTGTTGCAGTGAGTGCAGAAAGCAATTTGTGGAGCCAGACGAAGAAAAAATATGCGCTGCAGTTGAGGTTCCGATTGATAGCAGGACGAAATATATGTGTCACGACGTGAGGTGGATAATGCCTTAGTCCGGGCTTAATCCATACACCACAAGCTCATACCCAGGGTCGCTCCAAATTTAACGGAATTTGTGTCATCCTCCTCCGATCCTCACGCTTGGTTCGAGGCAAGTCTTCCCCGAGTTGGGTTTGAAGATTTAGCTTAGCTAAAGAGAGATTAATTGTTCTAGTTGAGTTGTATTCTTCTTGTAAAAAAAATATTATGGCACAATTTTCAGTGTTTATTTCTTAAAAGTAATTTATTTTACATTTTATTAATGTGGATAGATTGTCCACAGGATAGATGTAGCATTCTCCTAACATAACATATGTGTCCAAGTCCCAACTTCCAACATGTGCACACCGCCGTAAATCTTGGTCGAATTAAAATTGGACTAGGAGAATGTTGACCGATGATTTTTTTTTTGAAAGCATTTACTACGATTTTAGTAAGCGACATTTTCTATGAAACATTTCATCGTAAAAATATTAGTTCAAGTGGGAAGGAGCTGAAAATTTATGAATTCTGTGGGAGTCGAATTGGATTAAGCAGATTTTTCATAAAAGTTCACAAAGAAACAAAATAGGAAAATTCAATATCAGTGTGTAACTATAAAGGTAAATATGAATTATTGTAAGGAGAATTATGTGTTATTACGTGATGATGGAAAAAATATTTATTTACTAATTTAATAATATAATATGGTCGATTGGGTCTTTTCTCAAGTCAATTGGTCACATGTCAGAATGAGAAACAGATAAAAAGAGAGGGGAAAGCGGATGAAAATAAAAGAAGGTTTGTTTTGTTCATACACATATACAGTAACATATTTATATGTGTATAATAACACAATTTTTCAGTACCTTACAAACAAATGTGCGTAACAGACAACTGTGCGTACTGAAAAAATAAACATGTGTTATTTGTCAATTGTCATTACAGTAACATATACATGTACTCACGGTAACACATTTTTACCCTTATAGTAACACATACCTTGGAGCGAGTCTGCTATTTTGTCTTTGCGCAAATTTTATAAAAAAATTATTTAACCCAGTTCGACTCGCGTGAGATCCGCAAACTTTTCCCTCGGTGTATGTTTCATGAATTCTTCCGTACAATAACACACACATATATAACCACATTAACACATCTTTGCCCTTATAGTAAACACAGATCTCTAATCGAGTTTGTTGTTTTGTTTTTGCGTGAATTTTATTGAGAATTTTGTTTGAATCGGTTCGACAGGCACAGGATCCGTGAATTTTTCACCCTGTGTTTATGACCTTCTCATTTTGACCCGCGCGTCATATTTCACGGTACCTAGATTCATGAAATATTTCATATAAAAGTTTGTCTTTTATTAATAGTACTTAACATCATACACCTTCTGTCACATTTTGTTTGCCTTTCTAGAAAATAATTTTTATTCCGCAATAAATGTAATTTTGCGCTAATCTAAAAGGCTTAAATGTCACATATCAATTTTGCCTTATATTTAATTATATAATAATATGCATTAAATGACCATGCAGGTAAACATACGTGTACAAATGACAAATTATACATATATTTATGGCTATTTAATAACTTCTTTATTCGTGTGATACATTTTAAAACGATAAGAAAAATGAGAGGGGAATAATATACATTAGACAAACTTTCATTTGAAATTCGTTTATATTATAAAATGGATTTCTTTTAATCATATCCCCTGTTTTACTAAACATTATTTGTTATTTTTAGTTGACATTATTCTCTATTTTCACAATACAGTTAATTTGGATTCATTTCTCCAATACATCTTTATTCCCTATGTATTTTCATTTTATTTTACCTTTATTGCTTTTATTATTTGTTGAATTGTAAATTTAGATTCATCTCTCTAATACATCTTTATGAAAAAAAAAATCTTCATTGCTTTTTATTATTTGTAAAGTTGTTACATGTGACTTATCCAAATGTTTTCAAACTTGTCTTAAATAAAAGAAATTGATCCAATAAAAAAATGATAGTGTATGAAGTTGATGTACATTCGGGCTGACAAGGCACCTGCCTATTAATTTCACAACTTGTAGTTTTTTATGAAAATTAAATAAATTAATTAATTTCGCACCTCTCTACAAGTTCAAATTTTTAGATGAGATGGAATTCTTTCATGGTATATAAATGACGAGCAGCACAATGTTTATGACTCGATATTTCTATCGATCCCAACAAAGGTGGTGTATTCTTTTTTTACAAGTATGAAGAAATAGACAAGACATACTTATGAAGAACATTTTCCTCAGCTCTCATATCGAAGGGTGAGATTGTTCTAAACGTAGTTTCGAATAGCATAACGTCTTTTCTACTTTCGGGCGGAACTATTCATTCAAGATTTGCAATCCCAATAAACATCATGGAAGAATACACGTGAAAATAATATGAATTCATAGCTCTTCATGTTTCTTATTGCGTAAGTTGTAAAAATATTATGTGGTAAAATGCAAATATTTTTAACATTGTCTGTTAAAAATAAAACTGGTTATTTAATTTAGTATTTTTAACATTGTCCGTTAAAAATAAAACTGATTATTTAATGTGGTATTATTTAATGCAAAAAAATTTCAAACTTTTCAAAAGAAACAATAAATATAAGCATACTAATAAAGGCTCTCAAATACATAAGAATGCACTTTAATATAAATTAATTGTACTAACACATAATAATAATTCAACTTCATTAATATTTTTTAGGTCAATATATATGTATAAAACATAATATGAAATTCAAAATGATATTTCAACTAAAGCATCACCCTATTTATACAATGGGGTGGGTCTGGGTATCTAAGTACCCGCCTCAGCCCATATTCAAGTCTACACAACAGTGATATTCTGTATACATAATAGTGACACTTTGTATTGGGATTGTAAATGAATCGAATCGAATATCACTGCATTGAATTTGTATTTGTGAAATTATTCGAATATCGAATTATAAAAATCAAATAATAAACACGAATTGTATTTGATTTGAAATTGATATGGATTTTTTTGAAACAATTCAGATATTCGATTCGACTTTTTTTCTTGCAAAAATGTTCTAAAATTTAAACAATACTATAGGAGTTTCAATTCACAATACAAGCCACAAATATAAAAGTTACCATAACACAATCAAATACATTAACGATTTTTTTTTTAATCAAAATCATCAAAAGAGCACTTTCAATATACAAGTAACTAGCATCCAATCTTCTATCAGGTTTGCAAATCAAGTGGCTTGCAACATGATATGAATAGGTATTAGGATTTAGGACCTTACTTTTATCTTTTGTTTTTATATTTATTTTTATAATTAAAATATTAGGAATATGTGTGTGTGTGTGTGTGTGTGTGGGGGGGGGGGGGGGGGGTTGTAAAATTGAATCGAATATTTATGAATATCGAATTGAATGTCATAATTTAGTATTTGTATTTGATTATCTATTGAATCAAAAAAATAATTTTTATTCGAATTCTAGTTCTAATATTTCGAATACGAATACCTGAATCGAACCAAAAATATTTGATTCGTTTACAATTCTATTTTATATAAATGGCAGTGATAATTGAAAAAAAAGTCGAGTTCACATAAAGTTTTTCCAAAAAAAAAAAGGAAAAATGACTTAGACATACAATGTGGGAAGTGCTTTTACTATTAGGTACAAAGATCATGGGTGGTTACCACAAGATCATAGAGTAGTGCATGGAGATTTTCTAGGCTATCCAAACCAAGCATAGTGAATAGGATAATGCAGTTGGGTCCGAGTTCTATATATACACACTGCATTAGACGAAATCAAGTGAGCAAGATTGATATTCCAATTACTCTTGTCCAAAATTCAGAGAGTAGTATCCAATACACAACCTTAAGTGCATTGTACATTTAGGAGTGTGAAGGTCGATACTATTTTTTATGCTGGTCGAATGTATTCCAACATTCCTATCAGTAATGTGTTTGTCTTATTAACATGAGTTGAATAAGATCACTAGTCATTCGTGTGAAGGGATTATTTAGGGAAGTGTGTTTTTACACTATACCTTTTGGGGTCTTGTAAAAGGTCCTTGTTTGTGTCACTACTCGTTATAGTGAAGTTTTTAGTCATGAGACTCGTATAGTCTAAATTAAGACTACACACAATTTTGAAATCCTTTGCAAAGCATTTTTAAGACTTTCATTGTTTATATGTTGCATAACATTTTTAACAACACTCTGAAAAATCACGCACACACACTTTCAGTTGTATCTTTCGCATTATGAATCTATCAAAAAGGTCTTGAAAAGATTCAGTATAGAAGATGTAAAGGCAATTTGTATCCCATTGAGTAGCCAATTCAAGCTTTCCAATAAGGAATCACCTAGTAGTGAAGAGGAGCAAGCCCATATGCAGAAAACTTCAGACGCTTCAACAATTGGCATTTTGATGTGTACAAGACCAGACATTGCACATGTGGTGGGAATAGTTAGTTTGTTCTTGAGTAATCCAACTAAAAAACATTGGGAGGCAGTGTTGGGGAATTAATTGTCCGGATCTATTCGGGATAAATATTTAAATACAAATTTAATTCTAACAATTATTACTAGCATGAATTAATCCTATATTAATTCAAATAATAATTCAACAACAAATCATGCATACAAATTCGTCACATAAATCCTACGCATGCGGAATTGCTATGAGTTTACGTGAACTAACCTCTCGGAGTGACAACCGTTGAGAAGATGGATATTCCATTCACACAAACCAACCCAAAGAGCCTTCTCAAGTATTCCCTCGTTCTTGTTCAACAATCCGGTGGAAGGATGCTCGCGAACAATTTAACAAAAGGAAAAATAAAATTATGTTGCACCACCTTTGTGGATTTCTAATTTTTCCAACACATGGAATTGCATGGGGATGAAAAATTCATCCCCTATTTATACTAGGGGGTGGTGGCCGATTTTTCTATGAGGAATAAGGATGGAAAAATCTTTTTCTTGATCTCCAAAAAATCTTGAATATATCTCATATATTCTCTTCTCCATATTTAAATATTCCACAAAAATCTCACCTCCTTAATTTATGGAATTTTTGAAAATAAGGGCCAAGATTTCCAAGATTGGGATCTTCTTGAATTTATGAGATATTCTTGAATTCCAAGAATACATATCTTCCATAATATATTTTCAAGGAAATTTAAAAAAAAAATCCTTCCTTATTTTCTTCATTATTTTCAAAATTTGCACAATAAATAGCCAAGTGGGAGATTTCTTGAATTTAATGAGATAAACTTACATTCCAAGAATACTTATCCTCATTCCATAACAAGATTCAAAGAAAATCTTTCTCCCTCTTTTATTTATTTATTTTTGAAAAAAATAGGAAAAATAGGCAACAATATTTTATTTTATTTTATTTTAAACACATTTTTCAGTTATTGGACTTTATCTTTGGGTTACTTGAGGGGCCTTTAGGAGAATTAAGATTGGACCTTCTAATGGACCTTGAATTTCCAATATTGAGCCACAATATTATTCAAGTCCATAAATATTAATTAATCCCACTACATAATTAATATTGCACTATCCATCTTATCCCATATTACAGTTAATATGGCTCCCAGTTATTATTTCTCGTGTTTAAGATTATTCAGTCCATTAATTAATTTAAGCCACTGAAATAACTTTACATTAATCAATATCTTTTCCTTGGTTTAGGAACGACTCAACATTATTATCCATACCGAAAACTAATTTCACTTGCAAGATTTAGTATGATAAAACTTCTGAGCCTCCCAAGGGGACAAATCAAACAAGACGCACTTTCACACCGATTCTCCGTATTAAATCTTAGCAATCGTCATGTAACTAATAATATTGCCCAAGAACAAGGTATTGAATCACATTGATTCTTGTTGGGATATTTTAGTTTTGATTAATTATGTCAAAACATTATCAACTTGTGTTATTCAAGCTAACTTATAGATAACAAGTTGAGGGGGAACGAGAGAACAAGTTGAGGGGGAACTCACGAAATTAGAAGTAGATGATCGAGATCGAGTTAGGTCATGAAATTAGGCAAGAGATGAGGTGAGAATCGAGATCGGATGAGCCAATTAATGCAAAATTTCGGTGATCGGAAAAGAAGGATGAATCACCTTTTAGTAGTGAGGCGGCGGAGAGGTCGAAACCGATATACAAATGACGCGATCTTTATCTTCATTCGAGAAGAAACAATCATGGAGATTTTGATCATGTACAAGAGATGATCGGACAGTGTTTGCAAATGTCGGGAATAGTTAAAAGTATTTGTTCGAAGACTTGAAGAATCTGAAATCCAACTAAGATAAAATATGGGAGTTAGATTCAAATTGGATTGTCTTGTAAAATCTATTCGGGATAAATATTATGGATTTGAATGTGACTCCATCCAATAATATTCAAATCCACACTATACATACTAAGTTCTTCCATCAAATTAAGTGTGGAAGTGTGAAATCGTGAAAAAACACCATTGAGCTCTGAGGCAAATCATCTAAGCATTTCCACCATAGAAGCAAAGTAAGAAATACACGCATATATTCAAGAGTATTCTATCCTAGATCTAAGCACAAATGTAATATCCTATTAGCATTGAGAAATTTAAACAAATGTAAGGGAAAAACCCTAGTTGGACACAAACAAAGAGTTAGGTTAAGTTTTGTTAAGCAAGGATTGTAAGTTAGTTGGAGTAGCTTACTTTCTGGGTGCGAGTGAGAACTCGTTAAACATCTAAGCAATCCCGAAAGGGAGGGTAGGCGATCCCGTGAGGGAGATAAGTCCCGTTTGAGTGAGAACTTGGTAAACATCTAAGTAATCCCGAAAGGGAGGGTAGGCGATCCTGTGAGGGAGATAAGTCCCGTGAGAGTGAGAACTCGTTAAACATCTGTATGGTGTTGGACTAACACGTTAAACTAAGTCCAGTTGGTTAAGTTGGTGCCCCTTGTGATAGGGAAGAGTGGATGTAGGAGTTGGACTCGAACCCTATAAAATTCTTTGCTTTATGTTCTTACTTGCCATATGCATTTGATTATAAGCAAAACACATCACATAGATTTAAAAAGAAAAATTGGAACCACCATTCCCTCACCCCTGTTTTATATGCATTACAATTGGTATTTTACGCATATCGTGGGTTTTCAAACGGGACCAACAATTCTCTACCTATCATAAGTCAAAACAATAGTTATTAATTCCACATGATCCTATTTAAGGGATGGAGATTTAGGATGATTCTTCTATATTGATCTTGAAGAATTTATCCTTATAGCATCATAATGCACTAAATCTCTTGGTAAAATTATGCCTTACACTTCAACCTTTTTCACGATGGATTGTTCATTTTCATCTAGGTTGTGAATTTTGTACTTTTTTAGTTACAAGGATTCATTAATTTAGTCTTACGTGATGCGGGGGTTAAAATAAAAATGTAACATTCGGTGATAAATAATTTATTTAACAAATAAGGCGAAATTGGGGGTAAAAAGCATACTTTCCAAAGATAACCCCAATAGGCGATTTGTTTTCGGGTTATGAGGAATAAGGATGAATAGATGAAAAAACTTTTCGTCTTGGAAAAATCTTTGATTTTTCTCGATAACTAATCTCCAAAAATCTTGAATATATCTCATATTTTCTGAAAAACCGGTTTGTATAAATCGGATTCCAAGTTTTATCTTTTTAATTTAAATATTCCACAAAATCTTAACTTAGAATGTATGCGCTTTAAGATTGTTAATTTATGGAATTTTTTTGACAAAAATAAGGGCACATTTTTCACAAGGGGCACCAACTTAAGACTTTGGACTTAGATTGGTTAGTCCAAGCAGTACACCAACAGATGTTTTAAATTTATGAGAAATATTTGAAATTAAACAACTTATCCTAACTTGGGGTTTGGGTAAGAAGGTTCCAACTATGAAATCTTTTCTTCCTGATAATAGATATTTTTTAAGAACTTATGGGATGAAAAATTAAAAAAAATCCTTCCTTATAGTTTCTTCTTGATTATGTTGTTTTCCAAAAGTGTGATTTTATAGACCTTAAGATAGTTGGAGAGCAATTTGAATCTCGGGGAGATTTCTTGAATTTGAAAAGTTTGCCGTTTAAACAACATCGAACATTTCAGAACGTGTTTCTTCCTTATGGATGAAAGCCTTCTTTCATCCAACTAAGGTTTGTATTCATCTTCAGCGTATGAAAATCTTATGGTAATCGATCGATCTCAAATCGATTTGATGGAGTCTTTTTATTTATTTATTTTTGAAAAAAATAGGAAAAGGTTTGAGCAACAATATTTTATTTTATTTAAACACATTTCGGATATCGACTTTCTTCCGATTCTTATTCGACTTTACATTAGTTCCCCTCAATATGTGACCTATCTATTACAATGGTTTTTTCTATACAATCATTAGTGATAATGAAAACCTGGTCTATTACATGTGTTTTTGGAACTTTCATCAAAACTATAAATTTCCCAACAATTTCCCCTTTTTGATGAAACCAAAACACTTGAGAAACCAAACAGTTGATAAGTATAGAACAGTTAAAGAGCAAGTAATCAGAAGACAAAGAGATTTTGTCTTGGGATCAGAAAAATAAACTTTTCATTAGATATGATGATTACATGTTACATCAGAAAAGTTTTGAATTTAAAAGCGGTGATCCAGACGCGTCTTCCGAATCTTCACTCCTTGGGCTTTATCCTTCGGCATTTCTCTTTGGTCTTGTGGAATGTTGAAAATCGATTAGAGTTTCCATTTGACATCATTAACTTGATATTATGATTTGTTCAATATGTCAAAGTAGAATCTCTCAAATGCCATCTGTTATCCTTAAACGGATCATACTCTTGGCGAGATATCTTTACATTTATAATGGCCTCATTTTCCAGATACTTGAAGAAAAGTCGGATATTTATACGTAACCCGGTTGAGGAACTCATCATCTGGTGATTCTTCTTTTGGAACAAGATCAAGGACAAAGGCATCTAGAAGCCATTAATTACGATCTTATTCCATTCCTCAAACCTCTTAGCGTGTTAGCATTTTTTTGGTATAATAATCGACTCTTTTGGCAACAAAGTGCGATTTTCCGATTAATCCTTTCTTAGCCCTTGATTTGAACTGTTTCAACCCTTTACCTTGTGCCCGCTTTTTTAGTCCTTCTTTCTTCTTCAATCATACGCTCTTTGGACAATTTTCTGACTAGCTCCTTTCATTATCATCGGTAACTTTCAAATGGCGGTCCAGATTTTGATGTCAAAGACCCGCAGACCTTTCTTGCAATTGAGCTTTGTCCATGGGCCTTATCTTACGATGTGTCATTGGTTTCTCGAGATCCTTCCCCTTTTTGGTTTGATCAAAAAGCGCATTGATGGGAAATCGAGACCCAAAGTTGATCGACAATGCGATTTAGATCATTAGCGGATAAAACGAAGATTGATTTATTCGGTTATGTCAGTTCTTTCTTGGCGGATTTCCATTGTAGCAGAAGAGTGTCCAAATCATTTTGTCAAATACGATACTTTCGAGCCTTTTCTCATGGCGTCGAGAAAAAAAAATTGATTTTGATCCAATTAACTTGTCAACGATTTTGTAAGCTCGGCCGAGATATGGTGGTCATAGATTGGGAGGCCGATCTCTGATTGATTTGTTTGAGGCGATTTGTCTACGATGGTTAATATCTTTGAGACAAGATCGATCTTGAAGTTGATCGATGGTGATTTGAGATGTAGGAATTGGATCCAACTTGATAGGGTTCGGTTGTTTGAGCCTCAGGTGGTTGGTCGTGAAAACATTATCAACTCGGTGATTCACCAAATTCTAACTTCTCTTCTTAGAAGCAATTCCAAGTTGATCGGAGCTTTAATCAACTTTGGCGGACTTCCTCATATAAGTCAAAATCTGCGAACTCATCGCACCACCCATCTGTTCAACAAGTAAGATAAGATCCGAGAAGCTTTTTAATCTGAGATCTCTCGGTGAGGATCTCCATGAGATAGCGGGATGGGCGACCCGGTTGTGGATACATCTCATCAATCTCCGTTCAATTCTTAGTCGACCATTTTTCGATGATGGTCTTTGTTGATCTGGATCTGAGAATGATCTGTCCGGATGCATTGGATGAGATGTGGAAGTTGTGCTTGAATCGGCGGAAGTTATCCGATTGGTTCAACTGCGATGGTTCTGTTGTAGTGGCGATTGTATCTGGTTCGGAGTTCATGGCGGAGTGAACTAGCGATGAGATATGCTCTCTGCGGCCTTTAGTCCGAAAGGTGAATCGGCTTGAGGTTGAGGAGAAGTAGATTTATCACCAGGCTTTACCTCCGGATCGTTCTGGCGAGCCCTCGGGTTGAGAAGCTTGCTGTCGATTGTTCTTTGTTGCGCAAACCGCTCGGGCGCTTTTTTTTCTTCTTCGACTCATCTTCTAAAGGTAGGTTTCTTTAAAACCGGTTTTCGTTTTTTTACGTGGAGCAACCTGGTGTGGATGAGGCGGCTTCTTTGCTCTTTCCTTTCTTGAGTTTTGTTGGAGTGGGCTCCGTGTCATCGTCGGTGGTCCATATATAAGCGAAGTTGATGAGAGGAAGGCATTGTAGGACTTGATCCATTTCGATTCCATTCGGGCGCTTGGCGGTTTGTCTTTTAATATAAGCGCAACCTTGTTGAGATTCTTTGATTCTCTTTTTCGAAAGACACTGCTGGATTCATTGACTCCAAATTTTTTCGTGTTCTTGGAGCAAGATGGCTTTTCGAGGCCGTGCAATTGATGTTACGAGCCCCATCAATTATTCTTTGATACATTTTGGTGATGTGAGAGCATCTGGGCTAAATAGATTCCCATGATCGTTCTTGATGAGAATGTCAAGCAATGAAATCTTTCTTTTGAGCATTATGAATCCGGCCGTGTCGATGTTTATGCGCCTCTCTTAAGAGCTCCTCTCGATTTCTTCATCCTCATTCTCCTGTAATGTGCGGTGAGATTCGCCCTTTTGGCGGTGAAGCAGAAAGTGATGTCTGCATTTGTCGATCGATTTCATCTCGCTGACCGTCGACATCGGTTTCGTCTCTGTTTTTTTTCGTATCCACACTCAAATTCGCAAGAATTGAAGTGCTTCATCTTTGCATCTTTGGATTGCAAATGAAGAGAAGCAATATGTTTCGATCCGGCCTAAGAATTTGTTCCACCTCCATGGATTGAGAATCCTCGGTGGTTCCAAATCGAACGAACTTATCCTCAAAGATCTTCGTTGCGATTCGCATAATTGCACATGATCTTTCCAAGTCCATGAGTGGCCATCTCTGGTGAGATAGACTCATTAAATTTGTGCATAATCAATATCAATATCATTCGCTGGAAAACAAAAGGCAATGAAGCATAATTTTGAAAAACAACTTTTTGAAAACTATGTTTTTTATCGGAAGGAAAGATTCATCATTAAGCTTAAAAGAAAATATTACGATTCAAATTTTCAGAGACGATTTTGAAACGTAGAGTAAAATTTGAAGTTTTTCAATGAGAGTAATGCAAGTTTGTGAAGCAGAAAAACTCTGGTAAGGTTTGATGAATCTTATATAGAGGCGGAGGGTACAATAAGATAAGATTTTGAAGATCAATCGTTTTGAAAAGATTATGCGCTCAGTTGAAGCGGTTTTGATCGTAGGGTTGGGAAAAAACGACGTACACAAAACTTTTGGATTTAAAAGCACGATCAAGTAGCGGTTAATACATGTACCCCGTCGCGATTAAATGATTTGCAGAGTACACGTCCACAAGGATAAATAAGTGCGGTAAGGCCAAATAAAATCGAATCGATCAGATAAATAAATAAAGAACAAGAGAAGAGAGATCAGACGGTTGGTGATGTTGTTAATCAATATTATTTGTCAATGTTGATTCCACTTGTTGATCTTAATCATTACTTTAAGCCTTAAGAAATTTCCCAACCGATCCTTTTAAGCGATCTTCTCCGGTTAGATCGATTTGTTTTTGATCTTTCCTGAAGTACGTCGATTTCCCTCTTTGGTTGAAGTTCCCCTTCAACCGATATTTGTTTATAAATCGATATATCTCGATTTATTGATCTCTCTCATCGATCATCTTGTAAATAATCGATTTTGGTTGACCTCATCGATTCTTTTCAGATTAAGCCAATTCTTGGGATAAGTGTTCTTTGCCAAAACTTAGTCTAGAGTAGTAGCTTCTATTCCTAAGTAGGCGTGATTCGTAAATATAAATGCAAATCTCGATATGTCAATCAACCGTAAATTTATCAATCGGCGTGATTTCTACATTTGTCCTTTTGATGCATCGGATAGGCTTCTTGAATCGACAATTGCATTTGCATCCTTGCTTGGCCTCTATAAAATGGACCAATGTTTTACGCAACATCACCCATTCACCATACTTATCTTCTTTGTAAAGAATCATGTATCTTGGTGAAGAAATTGAGACTTAAAAGCAAACACTTTTACACCCTTTTATATGGTTTCATCTTCTCAAATCAACCCTTTGCATCCCTCATTCTTTGTTTTTCTTCATCATCTTCGATTTCACATACGATTCTTTGCAAAGCTTCTCTACCAATTTTTGCAACCGAAGAAGACACTTCTCCTAACAAGTAATCCGGATGAGCGTAACAGAACCATCGGACTTAGTGCGGTATAAAATATTGAATGTGCCCATGAGATCGATGACCAACTCTTTGGCACACGTGCTCCATTCGAATTTTGGAGAGCCCTACTACTCCTCCTTTTTAGGGCTCGGGCTTAAGAATCCTATCAAGGCCTCTGTCGCTCAGTTTTTCTTGATCTTGAAATTCTTTAAAGCCTCTCTCACCCTTGTTAAGTGGGGAAAAATGAGAGTTTAAAATCTCTCTTTCCTTCATACGGGGTTAGGATGAGGGTTTAGGGTTATAGGTTTAGGATTTTGGTTAACATTTATGTCTTGACCTTCTAACTTGTAACTTTCGTAATGTAACCTCACCTTCGGGTTTTTATCAATGAAAAGTTACATTTATTTCATTTTGTTGTGTAAATTCACCTTTCTTATGCGATTGATAAATTTTAAACGAATCTTGCTTGTTGAATATCGGCTAAAAGCGAATCACAAAGAAATACTATAACCAAAAACAGATAATCCTTTAAAGCGAGCATTTACTTTAAATCGATAAACCTTTCGATTCCTTTAAAGCGATAGACTTAAAATCGATAACACTAAAAAATCAGTTCCTTTGGATGGGTAGCGTGTATGTCGATCGATTTTTGCTTATCGATCTCTCGAGATCGAGTTAAGATACCAAACTCAACTGATTTCTCTCGTCTGGTTAGTCTCTTAACAATTTAGTTCGAGAGCATTCCATCAAACATTTTCGGTGACATTTCTCCAAGATCTAGAAGTCTAGCTCATTGCATAAATCTACGAATCGAATTGAAGTGGCTTGGTTAGAATATCGTATACGTAATCGGATGAATCTTTTCCATTTCGATATTCTTTTTTCAACGTGATCTCTTATGAAGTGGTGTCGACATCTACATGCTTGCATCTTGTATGTTGGATTACGAGTGAAATAGCACTTAAACATCGCAGAATATGAACGTTCTTAGCTACAATGTTGTAATACATTTTAGATTAGGAACTAACTCCTCCTGACCCATATATTACGCTTTGATGGTCTTCTTTTGAAAACCACGAGATCGGTTTATTTCCTAAGAAGACATGTTCGAGGTTGATTTTTTCGTCGATCTTGCAAAAATCGAGAATACCCACTAAGCTTTAGATTATCATCGATGGGTAGAATAAACCAAGGTTTATTGTTCCCTTGAGATACTTAAGAATCCGCTTATCGCTTCTAGGTGGTGACCATTGGATTTGCGAAACCGCACATACATCAAAGTGATATTCGGGTGTATAATAAAGATCAATGAGAGCCCTATACGATTTGTTTTAAATCTGGATCCATCTTGAATCCGGTCATCATAGGAATTTTGGCTTCCTTTATTTTGAATTCCAAACTTAGCCAAAAAGTGTACTTTGAAGATGAATATCCTTCCGAACTTTGTTTAACTTGGAGACCTAGAAAGTAATTCATCGACCCATCATGGACATCTCGAATTTCCTTGCATATCAAAATAGGTTCTTGTTTGGAGATCCAAGAAGATGATGTAGATCACGAATCTGAACCATCGAATATCTTCTCCATCTTCTATGCGAATAAGGTTTCCTTTATTCCTTTAGTGAACCCACTTTTCGATCAAGAACGAGAGAGTGTATCATAAACTCATGAACTGTTTTTGCCATAAAGAGCTTTTCTTAAGCGATACACTTGGTTGCCTTTTTTCAAAGCACGGAGGTTGTTCACATAAACTTCCTCCGCTAGTGTTTAAGAAAGCAAATTGAACCCTCTGTGGGAAGCATTTAAATAGAATGGCTTTTTTTGGTGCAAAGGTCTCATCGTAATCCGATTGTGAATACCCCTTAGCAACAAGTCTTGCCTTATTTCGGTGATAACATTTTTTCTCATCTCTCTTGTTCTTGAAGATCCATTTCGTGCCAATTCGTCTTGATGGCTGGATGCATCTACTAGTTCCCATACTTCATTTCTCTTTTATTTCGGCTCCTCTGCATGGCTAGAATCCGGTTTTGCGTCTTGTAATGCTTCTCGATTGTAGTAGGTTCCTTCAAGATAATAAAAAAGCAATACATGGCACTTTCACCAATCGATGTCTAGTTTTAATTTTAAGACGGGTCTCCAATTATCGGATCGGTTGGATGATGGTTATCCAGGTCAAAACAATACGATTTGCGTCGGTTTTGATCGATAAAATCTTATTACTAGTGATTGGGAGTGGTGCGAGGTTATGGTTTTGATAAGAACAAGTCTCGGTGATGTTGGAACCAGTTCCACGGGCCGGATGGTTCGGTAATTTGAATCGGCTTTTTCATCCATCGAGTTGTTTACCTTAGGATCGATTGATCCGGTGAATCTAGATACGGAATGTAAATTGATTATTTCGATCCTTTATCCTTGATCGTTAGGTGATCCATTTTCGAATATCGAGGTTACGGTAGATAGTCTTTGTTACGAGGCGATTTCTCTTGATCGAAGATGCTTCATTTACATGGGGTGTTTCTTCCACAACAAGGGTTCGTTTGTTGTAGACCTGAAGGCTTTTAGATGAGGAATACCCTAGAAATATACCCTCATCGGACTTGGCCTCAAAGGTCTTCAATGACTTTTTCCCATTGTTGTGTATGAAACACTTGCACCAAAAAAACATTAAGAAACAAGGTTTTACGCCCTTCCACGATTCATAGGGTGTTTTGTAGTGAGCCTTAGTCGGAGACATATGTTCTGCGTATGGCATGCGGTGTTGATTATACTTTAAACGGTTTGGTATCGCATGTTAAATTTAACATTGTTCGAAAGAAACTTCTTTGAGAGTTCTTTTCTCAGTTAATTTCTCCATTCATTTGTGGCGTCCTCATGATTGATGTTTCATCTTTGTATACCAAACTTAGAGCAAAAATCGATAATTTTACCTTTATCGTCGATCCGATTTTACTGGCCGACACACCTTCTCATTTTGTAATCTTCTTAGTAGCTCGGTATCTTGGTTGTCGTCCTCATTCTTCTTATGTGTAAGAATATAACCCGAGTAAACTTGGAATAGTCATCCACGATTACGAGTGTATTTCGTCCGTTGAGAATGGTGTTTTGGTCCAAACAGATCCATATGAAGTGCGGTACTCTGCTGGATCTTTGGTCCGGAAAAATGAAGCTTTGAACATTATGTCCGATCCTTTGAGAACACTTCATTCGGAAAGAGACATCTGGGTTATCTTATTAAGAGTTTTAAAGTTGATGGCTCAAATCGCTGCTACTTTTGGAACTCTTAAAATCGGGCATGCATTTTTTTTGGACAACATTCAATTATGTGTAGATCGTCCCTTTTCTTGTTTATTAGCAAAATGTTAATTTCGATTCTTGATAGTGCATTGATAGTCGAGAACTCAAAAAATTGTGCGATAATAGGTTGTCTTGGACCCGACAAACGAGACTCGATTACTTGTACATCATTAAGGTTCAAACCCTTTGGTATAACCAAAGTTATCATCACCGAAGAGTGGATCTTTCTCGAGGAGATGTTTGCTTCGATCATGTGCCTTGAGCATCCACTATCGATGTACCGGATAGTTAACACCTCGCTTTGTTCTGCAATTATGTTTTACTTTCGGATTGGGTCGAGGGGTTAGGTTTGGATTTGGGGATCCAAATGGTGTTGAATTTTGATTTGGATATGTTTCAACATAATCATACTTATCCTCATATGCTTTTCGATTTGTATGATTACTTTTGTGAATGGATGACTTAGAAGACTTATGATTTACCTTTTTAGGTTTGTCTTCTTTTTATCCGAAAAAAATTAGAAGGATAATACTTACCATCAAAAGATTCTTTTTAGATGGTCAGTTTTACTAGCATGCTTATAAATTTGGGTCTCAGATTAGACTTCCCTTTTGTAGGTTGTCTTTTCTCGATTCGAATTGATCGGGGTTGAGGTTCTTCGGGAAGAACTGGGTTCTTAGTTGATTCTCGGTGATGCTTTACCAGTTAGGGTCCATTTGTTTCTTTTAGTTGACTTTTAACCTCAATGGTCTCTACCCCTATTAGATACAAGTTTAGCTTTTGGTCACGATTACTCTTTACGAGGATGAATGATTCGGGGCTTTTGAGGATGTGGAGGGTTTCTCATAGCCAAGTCCCTCCTTATCAATCTTTATCGAAAATAGGCGTTCATGTCTTTACGGTTTGAGATGATTTTGAAAAAAACATCTATTTTTGATTTTCCTCGAGGATTTGATCTTTTCATCATTCGGAATAGCTCATGAATCAAGATTTTTCATGAACTTCTTTGTCTGTTAATTTCCATCTTCGGAAGCTTTAACCGAGAATTTTAAAAAAGTTTGGTGATCTAAGTTGAGATCATTTTTCTTGATTATTTACGATCCTCGACTTTTCCCACAATAGCATAAGTTTTATCATTGAGAGATCTTCAATATATCTTCATCTTGGAGGAGAATAAGAGTCATGCAAACTGAGAATAGTGAGAAAATTTGAGAAAGATGTGAATTCTTTGATAAACCGTTGCTCTCTTTTGTTGGACTCTCTAAGGTTGCGATTGACTTAGAAAAATAGTAGAAGTTATGCTATTTCATCAATCCCTCAGATCATTGGAATTGATCACTACTATAAGTGTAGATAATTATTTTTGATGAGAAAACATGCGATATGACTTAATATATTTCCAATGGGTTTTGGCCTTTGTTGCTCTTTGGTTGCCTTGAAAGCAACAGATTTTGAAGTCGAGGTTTTTGGGGCCACTTGACCTCTTTCAATCGGGTCGAACTCGTGAGCTTTAAGACTCAAGAACAAGCTACTAGGTTTCATTCTTGAAATGTTTTTGATTCTGTGACCTTCATGTCCCACTTCTTGGTGAGAGACCTTAGGATCTTATAGTTGATATCTTTAGATATTTTTGTAATTCTTCCATCGAGGATCAAGCGACATCTTTTTTTCGAACTTTTAAGTCTTTTTATCTATTCATTTTCGCAGATCTCGGCGGAGTATCCCACATTTTTTCGCATGATTTGAGATACTTAATCTTCTCTTTGGTGACCTTATCCATTGTCTTCATGATGATATGTCTTGCAATGGTGTCCAGTATATCATTTTCTTTCAGTTATGTATCGGTGGGCTTTTTTCGCATAAGACTTCGCGTGGAAAAGTCCGGATCTCCTCCATTGCGGGATTTGTCAGAGTAAATGATGAACTTCCAAAATAATCGAGCCTAGATGGTTTATGACATTTCAGAGAACTTTCTAGATCATGATACATCGGATGTGTTATCCATAGTGATTTTGGAAAATGAATGAGTTTTTTAAACGGTTTTTTCAAGATGGGTTCGGAAAAATTATTGGTCGGAAGAAAAGCTCTTTACCACTTTGTAGGTTTAAGTAGAGGGAGGGTGAATAGATGAAAAACTTTCCATGCGGACATAAATTCTAGTAAGATTAAATCGTCGCGGAAGCTTAAGTTTTACCCGTGAAAACCCGGTTTGTATAAATCGATTCAAGTTTTATCTTTTTAATCGGATTGAAATTAAGCTTCGATCTTAACTTAGAATGTTGCGCTTTAAGATTATGCGATGTGAGAGCGATTAATCAAGGCAATAAAGGCACACAAGATTTATAGTGGTTCGGACAAAAATCTTTTTCACAAAGGGCACCAACTTGGAGCTTGGACTTAGATTAGTGTGTTAGTCCAACACTAGGCAGATGTTTTAAAAACTCAACCGATCCGAAATCGATTGAAACCCTAGAAATCTTTCTAAACAACTTATCTAACTTGGGGGTTTGGGTAAGATTGAGTTCAATATGAAATCATTTTTTATAGCTAGATGAAAAGATTTCTTGCTAAAACTTATGGGATGAACACAATATAAAATAAGCTATAAGTTGATGTTCTTATGCGGAAATCGACTATAGTTTTGATTATGTTGTTTGTCAAGCATTTAGTGTTTCATCAAGTGTGATCCCATATTTATAGACCTTATCACGTTGGAGAGTCAAAAAGTTTGATGGCGTGCTTGAGAAGCGGCATGGGTGAAATTTATAAGCCGTTTGAGAAAGCAACATCGAATTGATAAAACAAAAAAGCCTTGCTTTGTGGTGTTGTTCCTCAACTAAGGTTTGTATTCAATTTGATAAGATGAAACAAAATTATGATTATCCTAATTAAGAGTCTTTTTTATATGGTGAAACAAGTTTCTTATCTTCGGAAGTCATATAGTATAGAGGTTTGACTTCATGAAGTTATCGACAAGATCATTAAATCTTTTACTCGATTCACTTATCGACCTAAGTTAAATTATATATGTTATATCAATATTATATCATTATAATGAAAATGAAAACATCGATCCTATATGTTTTTGGAACTTTCATAAATATAAATTAATGAAGTGGATCCTCAAGTACTTGTGAGACACTACAGAGAGAGT
The DNA here is from genome assembly GCA_037126765.1 of Stenogyne calaminthoides. Lineage (NCBI taxonomy): Eukaryota > Viridiplantae > Streptophyta > Magnoliopsida > Lamiales > Lamiaceae > Stenogyne > Stenogyne calaminthoides. Next base: position 10,412,854 of record JBBCBC010000002.1, on the reverse strand, counting down.
CTTATGTTTTGAAGCGAAAATGTTGAATTTTGGGATATGTTTATGCAGATTTAATATCTAGTGATCTTGCCAAAATAGTCTTTAGTACAACCGGAGATGTGCTTAACAATAAATTCTAGGACTTTTAAGTTGCAGAAGATCATAGTATAGTCTACTACAGAGGCGGAGTATGTAGTAGTGACTAAGGCTAGTAAAGCTATTGTATGATTGCAGATTCTCTTGCGCAGATTGAGGAAGCAGCGGAAGGATAATATTATCTACAATAATAGTCAAAGTGTTACTCACATAGCTAAGAATCCAATTTTCACTCGGGAACAAAGTACATTGATTTGAGGTATCATTATATCTTCACTACCTCTTGGAGAATAAGAGCATGCAAACTAGTGAAAATTTGAGAAAGTGTGAATCCTGATGATAGGTGGACTAAGGTTGTGACCTTAGAAAAATTGAAGTTATGCATTTCATCAACTGACCTTGGAATCTGAGATGAAGGTTTGACACTACTATAAGTGAGAATTATTGATGAGAAGGGAAAGATGCATTACTTTTTTTGAGTTGCACTCCAGGTAGGAGATTGTTGGGTTCTAGAAATTTTTTAGACGAAGTTGTTATCTTCTAGATATTTTTGCTTAAGGATCAAGTTTTTTTCCTTTTAAGGCCTTTTACTTGGGGGCTACGTTGTTTCCTTATTAGCAGTCCAGTTTATTAGTATAAATAATCCTTTGACTCATTGTGTCATTGTATCATTATTATTATCACAAAAAAATTAGTAGGTCTCCTGAATTGGTAGTGACCCAGACATAGTCATTCATAACGAACTGGGTCAACAAATCTGTGTTCTTTGATTTCGTTCCTATTAATTTCTCCATAATTGTAGCTTAATTCCTAGTAAGATCGTCTAATAAAATTTTATTTGAGCTTAATTCAAGATAAAAATTAAATGAGAACCTGTGTTCGGGTTCAAATAATCTCATTGAAATTTGATAATATTTTTATGGAGCATGAATAACTAGGCAAAAAATCCCCTATGAACTAGTTTCATATTAGATTACATTCATTCGGTACCACTGCTTCTATAAATTGATACCATAACATCTTACACACACAAAAAGCGTTGAAATATGTGTGATATTAATTTATAAGTGTAATGATATTACTAATTAAGTTTTTATATGGTGAACAAGTTTCATTAGAGGCTGACTCATAACTAAGCATTAAATTCAACTCGATTCACTTATCATCCTAAATAAATTATATATGTTATTATTATATCATTATAATTATATTTTTATTAAAAAATTGTATCACATATGTATACTAAATTACTAATAGGAATTGTAATAGAATAATAATACTCGCTCCATCTTATTCTTATTTGAACATTTACTTAAATGTGATCAAGCAACTTTATCTTTTTTATAAAATCCTTTCAAATATTTCAATATTACTTCATATGCCATTACTTTTCCCACACCAAAAATAATTTTATCTCTTTTAATTTTAACCACATGCAATTATTTTACCATTCAAACCTCATAAAAAATGACACTCTTGTGAAATATTTCACTTGATATTTTGGAGCATTTAAGTAAGGGCTGAAATTTTATCTTTTTTACAAAATCCCTTCAAATATTTCAATATTACATCATATGTCATTAATTTACACCGCATGCAATTATTTTACAATTAAACCCTCATAAAAAAGGACACTTCTGTGAAATAATATGAAATTTTAGCAGATTTAAGTAAGGGACTGAAGATTCGCAGATCCTACACGGGTCGAATCTGGTCAAACGAATATTTCCAAAACAAGTTGTACAGAGGCAAAAACAGGAAAACTTGCTCTCAAGTTTGTGTTACTATAAAAGCAACTGTAAGAACAATATGTGTCCTTATAGTAACATGTAAGGTATTGAAAACGACATTACTATCTTATATTATAAAAGGAGGATGCACCTCCTAAAAAGCAGCCAAGTGTTGCCCTTAATTTACAGCCAAGTGTCAATGTTTTTTTACTGCCAAGTGTATACCTTAAATTGATGTCAAGTGTATTTTTTAAATTTTATATTTTCCTAATATCTTAGAAACACAATGCAAAATAAAAGTGACGTTCTCTCAACATTATTTTATTTAAAGCCACTCCTATTCATGTCTATTTATTGTTTTCAGTTTTTTTTAAAGGTATTTATTATTTTCAGTTTCAAGCACAAATAGAAGCGACGTTCTGCTCTGCTCTCTGAAATGTGTCTTCATCTCAGTGATATTTTCATCTCCATCCTCAAGCAGAAACGTTCAATCACGTCATCGCCACCGTACGGGTAAAAGATTTAGTTCTATTGTTGCTATGGCAAAATCTGTGGCAGATTAAATACAAGGATTAGGGCTTTCTGTGTAATAGAGGTTAGAGTTTTGTTTCAATTCATTCGATTTTGTATGTACTGGTATCATTATTATTCTCTGCAATTTTTGTTATATATAGTTCAATTCCAGTCATTTACATTTGCTGCTCCATCTCACTCAACCTTGCAATTTGCACACAACCCTTCAATTAGTGTTAGCACAAATGCATTGGCTCATGGTGGTCTGGTTAGAGGTGTTCATAATGGAGCAAAGACTGTTGAGAAGCTACATTGATTCTGATGGGAAGGTTAGCAACGTTTTCAGAACCTTTGGTTTTGCGGTGAAGGATTTTGGCGAGGAAATGAAAGGTCTGCACCAATTATGGTCCAATTTGATCCAAATCTTTGCAATTTAATATTTGTGCCTTTCATTTCTCACTTTGTGCATTAGTTCTGGAATAAATTCACGAACGTTATGAAAGCAAAGGTCTACTTCATATGTTAAAATCCCATATTTCTGGTAATATTACTTATCAACATAATCAATTCTTCATTTTTTTAAATATATTTATGGGCATTTTTATTGTTCAATTAAATGGTTTTTTTATGCGTCTTCTGCCCAGGTGAAGAGAGTGGAGCTGCAAAAACAAGCAGTTGCCTCTGCGTCGATGGTCACTGAGGCTTTGTGCGAGGAGTCCATTGAATTGATGGTGAGGGCTTTTCTGACATGCTGCTTGCTGGAATGATTAGTATGCATGCTATAAAGGATTCAATATTTGTTTTGAAACATGTCTTTCTTTTTCTTGATTAGCTTTAAATTTCTAGATTTTCTCACTACCTAGAGTATTGTTCTTCTCTTAAGTTTTAAACACTTGGCAGCATTTAGTGAAGAATATCCTACTTTTATACTTGGCACATTTGGTGAAGAACATTCTACTTTTATAATATAAGATTTTTAATTATTGTTAATGTAGAATATGCTTGTAGTTTGTAGAGATTTTTTGTTTATTTTTCTTAGATATCAAATGATCACTCAAACTCATGACCTCAAGGTATAGGTAGAGGCGAATTGAGTGGCAAAAGGTATTATGAACTTCGATGTATTAAGTGGCAAATGGTATTATAAACTTCTTGTTGTTCTGTTTTCATTTATATATGATTTGATAGTGATGTATTTCAGAGTGAACAACTAAAACTTGTAAGTTGTAATTAGTTTGGGAGGTGATCTAAAAGTGTGTCTGAAATGCTAGGTTTTGGCAGAAAAATATCCAAGTGGTAATAAAGAATTATGAGGATCATTCCTTCACATAGTTTTTGGATCATGGAGTCGAACTTAAGGTAATATAAAATTTTCAATCCTCATAAATGTTCACTTTTTTAGTAATAACTCAGCACTTATTCTGATGTTCACCTTTGTTTATCATGTATTTTTTAATTCTTTTTTACAGACATAATCAAGCTACATGTTAATTTCGAGCTTCTGATAACATAGAGCAAGTGTAAACAGTGATGAACCGGATCCGTTTTTTAGAATCGGTCGTGTTTTCGTGAGAGCAGCAAAGAATTGGAATAATATTCTTCTCAGGTTAACAACAAAGAATAATATTCTTCTCAGGTTTAAGAGTAATTCCTCTTTTTCTATATATTTGTAATAACTTTTACATTGTTTTAAATGTGATTTGATCATTCAATTATTTATCATGTGTATCACATAATTCTTGATTTATTCATGTCGCAGTATTTTTCTATATTTTCATTTTAAATTCAACCAAGATTGTTAATATAATAATATGAAATCTGAAATGGTAAAGTCGATCTCATTTTTCATTTTTGACAACAAAATGATTTTTTTTTCATGTTGATCACGCATGCCAAATTGGCAGGAATCAAGAAATGTGATATTATGCATCAAAACTTATGCTCCAAATGTTCTCCGCCAATAATTAGTAGATAGAAAAATTGCTAAAGTACAATGTACCTTTAACTATTGTAATACCGTGCTCATGTCATAATTAGAGTATAGTAAATTGGTAATCTAATATCGAAGCTGCCTGAATTGTACTTGGGATAAGGCCGTTAGTTCCCTTTTGCAACCTTCACAAGTAATACATTTTGAGTTCCTATTGTATACATGCATTCACTTTTTATTTTTTTTTCACAACTACAATATTTGTTTTCAGACATGTCTTTATTTTTGTTGAGTGGCTTTAAATTTATAGATTTTCTTTCATTCGTTTTTTCTCAAATAATCAGTATTGATCTAAGTATTTGATTGATGTCTTCAGGTCAAAGAAATGAAGGCCTATGAAAGTGGTGTAGGGAAGGAAATTGTTGTCAACATATGGAATGAAAGAAAGAAATCATAGGTATTTGATGATACAATTGACTGCGCGTAGAGAGAAAGATAAAGATAATGTTATCAGCACATTATGGGAATGAAAATAAGAAGTCGTAAGTGTTTGATGATCCATTGAGCGTAGAGAGAAATATAAAGATGTTATGCTTTGTGCTTGGAGCTCATATGAAAAATATGCGTCGGCTTATGATGAATTTCAAGTCTGGTTACACTTCTTCCCGATCTTCGTTCCAAACCTATGGGATTAATTAAGAATTCTGAAAAGTTAAACCAGTTTTACATATTTTATTATCTAATATCCTGGCAGATATTTTATCATATTTTAATTAAGAATTCTTTATTATATTCATGGTCATGGATCAAATATGAGAATCTGGAGCTTATCAGATAAGGCCTCCCCAAAGATATTTGGTAATATTTTAAAGATTTGGTCTTTAATCATTTAATTGAAATATTGAATGATGATGTGTTGAATTAGTTTTTTTCTTAAAAAATAGTTTGTTTATGAAATATGAAATTGCGATGCATTTATGGAAGAAGAAAAGTGCAAAAGTACCACATTTTCTAATTGCTTACAAATATAGAGGTTTGGAAATGATATTTCATATGAATTTTAATGTGTTCTCATGAAGCTCAATTTATATTGTTTTATACTTTTCCTGGATAATTAGTGATTATTTGTGGGTATAAATAGGTGAGTAAATCTGGGAAAGTTTTATGCTTTTTCCTGGATAATTGGTGAAACGACTTCGATTGGAGTTTTGATCAGTTTTTTGTTTATATTGGGTGAGAAGTTTTCTTTTCATCAAAATAGTAATATTTAGTCAAGAATGTGGTTCCTGAAACATATACATTGTCAAACCTACGACTACTTGAAATTATATCCTTAAATGATGTTTTAATGTTTTAATATCCTCTGAGTCTTTGTACTTTATGTTTTGAACCCTTCCTCTTTATAACATATATAGTCCTGAAAAAATAAAGCATCTAAATTATCTTGAGAGTATTGTTGTATACTCAATGTTTTATTAGCAATGATGTTAAATATATATGCGCGCTTTCAAAAGAGGTTACCCTTAGATATATATCAGATGTCAATTTAAACGTGTGCTATTCTCTTATTAGTCAATTGAGTTATAATTGCACCACTTGCATGATGCAAGTTTTTGCCATGTTCTAAGTTATGATGGTGTTTTTTCAGGCTAAGAAGAATAGAAAGGATAAGGGAAGAAGGAAAGAAGAAAAAGTAAAGATAGAGAAGGCGAAAGTAGAAGGTCATGGGATAGGTCTAAGAAGCCTAGAAACGACACATTAGCATAGAAAAATTCGTTCCTAATACACATAGGAAAGCAAACCTCTAACTACTTTCAACCAACACATTCAAAATAAACCTTAAATGCAATTATATTATTCTAAACTAAAATTTTTGACACTACATGCAGTGTTAGATATTAATGTATACGTAGTAAGCAAAAATTAAGCTAAGAGTGGTTCAATTTGGAATAAAAACTTTTGACTACATCTTATGTTATTAATATTCTTGAGACATACCATTTACATTTTTTCTTTGATAACTCGAACTGAGCAAAACTTCATATGGACTGATCTATCTCAATAATTAATCATATCTTGGGAGATTTCGAACTTGAAACTTTGATAGTAGCATATTTTTAAGTCTCAAGCCTATCCCAACAGGTCAATCCCTGGAGTTGCGTATCATTTATTAATAAATTGACCAAGTTAAATTTCAATGTGTTCTAAAAAACTCACAAGTAGTTCAACTCATAAGATACGTAATATCATCAATACTGTCTATATAGAGAATTTATTCATTTCATATTATTTTGTTCATACATGTCAAAAAAAAATCTCAAAATAATAGTATAATTTTACTAATCATTTTAGTATTTTATGCAACTCAAAAATAGTTTAAAAATTTTAAAAAGAAGAAGTATAATCTTAAAAATTCTCTACAATAGGCCCGTGCATTGCACGGGCAAAGAACTAGTATGAACAAAAAAATGATGTTTTTGTTAGGAGAAAGATGTGTTTATGTATGCATAAAATGTCATCCCCCTGTTTCATCTGCTTCCCGCTTTATTTTTATACACTACTCCCTCTACTTGGACAATATTTCATGGATCAATGACGTGAAATCCCCTATATTACTAATGGGGAGTTTTTCTTGATGATGTGTCAACTCTACATTGATTTAATATATGTGTCATTCTAGGAGAAGTTTGGTGTACATGTCATTAAAAATAAATCCTACATGTCACTTAAAATAAATCCTATGTGTAATTCTATTTTTGTATATCCTAAAAAATCCCCTATCCCCTATATATCCCTCTATATATTAATAGGGAGTTTTTTTCCATGATGTGTCAACTCCATGTTAATTTAACCTATGTGTAATTCAATGAGAAATTTGATTACACATGTCATTTTTATGTGTTATTTTTATAAAATGTGTAATTCATATTTATTATTTTATGTTTTATTTGACTATATAATATTATTCATTTATATTTGTTTTGATAATTTTTGTTTGACTTAATTTAAAATAAATAAAATATTCATTCTAAATGTATTTTATGTTAGTGTGAATTATATTCAATTATTAATTTCTTAATAAATAATTTTATTTTATAATTGCTCTTATGTATATCTTAACATATTTTATGTGGAAAAAGTATTTTATATTATAATTCATTCATTTTTTTATTATTATTACATGTTAATTAATTTATTAGCCTTTTCTTAGTCGATTTATTTTGTTTTGATTTGTAGGTTTCAACTTCATACTAACATGGATAAATAATATTTGACACAATAATCTTATCCCAAGGTTTAAGAAAATTTACTAATATACACCTTAAAAGATTATTAATTCATATTTAGTGAATTTATGTACATATCTATATTTTTATTTATTAAATATATTATTTATTGAAAATGTTGTAATTTTTAATTAGAAAACCGCGTAACACGCGGGCACTAAACTAGTATTTCATATAAACAAGTGTACATTAAAAAATAACTTTACTTTTTTTAATACTAATAAACAACGTCTATCTTAAAACCCTTACAAACAATAAACAATCAATAAATGTGGAACAGAGGAAGTATATTTTTTCTAAACGAAAAAACATATCAGAATTAGACCATCTCCAAGGTGACCTCAACCTTGGGCCGAAACGCAAGTTACCACCATTTTAGTCCTCCAATGTCGACTTATATTTGTCCCCGAAATGCCACAAGTGAATAGTAGGTGGCAAATTTTCCACTTACTGTTTTGGTGGCACACTAAAAAAAAAAAAAAGGGTTTAACAACGGTTTTAGCGACAGAAAAAACCCTCACTAACGACATTAACGACGGTTTTGGCGACGGAAAAAATCCGACGTTGAATCGAGGGTCGCTAACCGTAGCGATGGTTTCTTGTGACCGTCGTTGATTAGCGACGGATTTAGCGACGGTTTTTTTTTTAATAATTTTAAAAAAAAATTATTAAATCCGTCGCTAAAGCGTGAATTTACGAAAAAAAAAATGGCTCGAATCCAGGGGGCGTCCGGGTGGGCACCGAACCACCAGAACTACGGACCATGTTGAACCCAACCACCAAGCATATCATATATAAGCCATCAAGCCTCTCAATTAAATGAGATAAATTTTCGCTCCCAAGGGGGACCGAACACGGGACCTGTGGGCGCCTGAACGGGGATCAAACTGCTCGGGCACTTAATGAAATTAATTCTATATGTCCTAAAAATCATTTTTTTTCAAATTTTTTTAAAATCATTTATTTCAATTATCTAATTTAATGATTTAACCATATTTTAATATAATATTTTTTATTTATTTATAAATTTAAATTAAATTAAATTATATTAAAATATATTAATTTATTTATTTTTAATTCATTTTTTTACACTTTTTTTAATTTTTTTATTTCATTTATTTAATTTAACTATCTAATAATCTTTAAAATACTAATTATATATATTTTTTATATTATAAATTATAAATAAATGATTATATTCTTTTAAAATTGTATATGTCTAAAAAAATTCATTTTTTTAAACAAATACTACTATCTATTTAAAAAAGTACTACTTTCTATTTAAACAATTAATTGTTGATATCAAAAATATGAAAAGATGATTAAGGCATTGATGTGGCTATGATTGACATCAAACTATTTATGATGTGGAGTTGGTGAGAATTAATGAAGAACAAAGGGAATGTTCTTCATTAATGTGACGATGATATGCTTTAATGCTTATTATTTGGAGTGTTAGAAAACAATAAATTGCAAGAGTGTTTGGGCCAAATACCTCTTTTTTTGGCTAATAAAGCCTTTGTATTGAATGTGAAGGTTGAAACCCCTTTTTGAGCTTTAATTATATGTATTTATACTACAAACCCTTGGGGTATAGCCCCTCTAGGGACCTAGGACCTAGGCATTTAATGACCTGCAAGGTACATTAAATGGAGTCGGCTCTGGTTGCCGGGTAGCGCGCTCGGGCGGAAAAATGGGGCGACCTCTTTCCTAGGGACTGCTCGCTGGAGGTCGCTGGTACTGTTCCCGAGGTCGCGAATCCAAAATCTGAGGTCGCGCGTCTGACTCGCCCTTGTTGGGGTAACCTGCTCAACTGTTTTCTGAAAGCCAGAAAACAGTTTTATGTTTGGGGAAAGTCTTCACTGGTCCGATTTTCTTCCCGAGGCTCAGAGTCGCAGGCGCCGCCATTCGGGACTTGTGCCTCCCCTAGGCCGCGAATCGGGGTCTTGTCAGGTCGCGGTCATCCAGCTCGGGTGAGGCTAGATCTGGCCCTGACCTAAGAACAATTCTAATCTATTGAGAGAGCGACCTATCCAGGTCGCAGGAAGGTAGAGTTAGGGTTTCCTCGGAGGTTTTATGCAACTCACCCCTAGATGTTGAGTTTCCCATTCAGAAATTATTCGGTTACAACAATTGCCCCCCAGATCGCTCACCGAGCTATCTAGCTCGCGGGGGATCTGGTATGCGACACATTTTCGTAATTCCCGCTTAAATTTTGGAGCCTTTGCGGGATTCGGTGTGACGTTTTGTATCCCGAGGCAGCTTTTCAATGACGTCGATGGCTACTTTTGCAGGGAGGGGTCCTCCCACCCCGTCCTCGTGTCCAATTTCATCCGAAGTCGGTCCCCCGACTCTCTCCGCGAGCTCCCGAATTACCTCCGCCGGGCTTGCTCGCTTCCTGCCAGGTCGTGGACCCTCGGCTTGGACCAACAGGTCGAGGATGCTGGGCCAGTGGGCAACATCAAACTGGACATGGTGTACGGTGGTCGGATGATGGCGGCCATGTCCAAGGCCTCGGAGGACTTCACCTCGGAGGATGAGCGAGTCCAGATGGCCGTCGGGGAGAAGAATGCAGCGGAGGCGGCCAGGAGGGAGGTCGTGGACCAGAAGAACATGGCCCTTGGCGTGCTGGAAACGATGAAGACTCAGGTTGGGAACCTCGAGCGGAAGGTCGCGGAGCTAGAGACCTCGGTGGCGGGCCTGGATGTGGAACTGAAGGCTAGTCGGGCGGAGGTCGGCATAGTGCGGGCGAACTTGGACCTCCGGGAGAATGTCCTTCAAGAGAGGGACGAGACGCTCCGCCTTCTGCGGGAGGAGCTTAAAGGAAAAGATGCCGAGCTCGCTGCCCTCAAGGGAGAGAATGCCATCCTCGAGGGTGTGGGTAACTTCGCCTTGGTGGAAGCCATGGCGAGGTGCATCCGCCTTGCCCGTGCCTTTCCGGAGGGGTCGATCCTAAGGAGGCTTTAGTGGCGGAGCTATCCACGTTCTTTGATCGCAATCCACCAAAACCCTCGAACTCCTTCCCGATCGCCGACCTCGGGCCCAATGGACTCGACCTGTGTTGGTTTGAGGGTATCGAGGAATTGGATCTCTATGATCCGGCCTCGATCACTTCGGCAACTGGCCCCGAGAAGGCCGTGGAAGGAGGGACCACATCCAATCTCCCGCAAACGTCGTCAGAAGGGGTGGTCCAAGCTTCGGAGGCCCAGACCTGAGCTCGTTGGGGAGGGCTCGATCTTTTAAGCGAAACCTGGTTGTTTGTTTTTCTTTTGTTTTTATTTTTGTTTTTGATCTTGCCCGTGAAGGCCCCAGTTTGTATAGTTCCCTTTATTTTTCTTAATGGTATGCCCCATGGGCTTTATTACTCCTGTTTCGCTTTATTTACGTTGTCTTATTTTATTGCAACTTAGCAAAAAATATTGTATGGTTTGCCCCTTTCTCTTATGTCGTCTTAATGATTTGCGACTTGAACTGAAACTCATTATCGAGCTCGCATATGTCGTCTTAAGAATTTGCGGCTTAAGGATCTCGGTAAGCAATTACTTGGAATTTTCCTGAGCTACCGAGCTCGCTTATATCGTCTTAAGATATTGCGACTTAGCGACCTCGATTTGTCTTGTACTTTTTATTTTATCGTGCTCGCATATATCGTCTTATGATATTGCGACTTAGCGACCTCGATTAACTTTTACTTTTGTACTTTAGTTTAATCGTGCTCGCATATGCCGTCATATGATATTGCGACTTAGTGACCTTGATTAACTTTTACTTTTGTACTTTAGTTTAATCGTGCTCGCATATGTCGTCTTATGATATTGCGACTTAGCGACCTCGATTAACTTTTACTTTTGTACTTTAGTTTATCGTGCTCTCATATGTCGTCTTATGATATTACGACTTAGCGACCTCGATTAACTTTTACTTTTGTACTTTAGTTTATCGTGCTCGCATATGTCGTCTTATGATATTGCGACTTAGCGACCTCGATTAACTTTTACTTTTGTACTTTAGTTTATCGTGCTCGCATATGTCGTCTTATGATATTGCGACTTAGCGACCTCAATTAACTTTTACTTTTGTACTTTAGTTTATCGTGCTCGCATATGTCGTCTTATGATATTGCGACTTAGCGTCCTCGATTAACTTTTACTTTTGTACTTTAGTTTATCGTGCTCACATATGTCATCTTATGATATTACGACTAAGCGATCTCGATTAACTTTTACTTTTGTACTTTAGTTTAATCGTGCTCGCATATGTCGTCTTATGATATTGCGACTTAGCGACCTCGATTAACTTTTACTTTTGTACTTTAGTTTATCGTGCTCGCATATGTCGTCTTATGATATTGCGACTTAGCGACCTCGATTAACTTTTACTTGTTAGAGGTCCGCAGACTGTCCTGTCCTGCCCCCCTATTTTTCGATTTAATAGAGAATAAAATGGAAAAATTGGAACTTTGCATTTATGTAGGAATAATCACTACATTCATTAACGAGGTAAGTTCATATACTAGATATTAGTAAGTTCGGGCTAATGCCCCCTTCTACTGATAGTATTTCTTCAGAAAGGTCGCGTTCCAAGGATATTGAGTTGGAATGCCATTGACATCTTCGAGCTCGTATGCTCCGTTGGTAGTATCTTTGTGACCTTAAAAGGCCCCTCCCATGTCGGGCCGAAAACTCCTTGATTGGTCCCTTGTACCTTTTTCAACACGAGGTCGCCTCTGCGAAATTGGCGAACTCGCACCTTCGAGTTATAATACTTTTCCGACCTCTGTTTGTAAGTCGCATTTTGGATATTTGAGTTGATGCGTTTTTCTTCGAGGAAATCGAGATTGACCTCTTGTGCTCTGTCATTAGTTTCATCGATAGCTTGTGATGTTCGGTATGTCGAAAAATGCACCTCCGCTGGGATGACAGCCTCCGACCCAAAGGCGAGGGAGAAAGGTGTTTCCCCGGTTGAATTCCAGTAGGTGGTCCGATATGACCAGAGTATCTCGGGAAGCTTGCTCGCCCAAATCCCTTTTGCTCCTTCGATCCTTGTCTTGAGTGTGTGCTTGATGATCTTATTAACCGCCTCGACCTGACCATTTGATTGTGGGTGATAGGGGGTGGAGAAAAGCTTGGTGATCCGCCACTTCTCGAAAAAAGCTCTGTTTCCCATCCGTCAAATTGTGGTCCGTTATCCGACACTATCGCCTGGGGCAGGCCGAACCTGCATATAATGTTCTTCCATATGAACCGAATGATTGCTGCCTGATCCGTGCTCCCGAGGGCCTCTTCCCCCGCCCACTTGGTGAAGTAGTCGACCGCGACCACTGCGAACTTGACCGTTCCAGGTGCCGTGGGTAGTGGTCCGATCAGGTCAATGCCCCATTTGGCGAAGGGCCATGGGCTGTATATCGATGCGAGCTCCTCTGGGGCCACCCTGATTTTTGGGGCGAAGACCTGACACCTTTTGCATGCTTTAGCAAAGTTGAGGGCGTCTTGTTTCAGTGTTAACCAGAAATAGCCCTGTCGCAGGACCTTGTGGGCGATTGAGTGCCCTCCAGTATGGTTACCACATACCCCTTCATGAATCTCCTTTATGATCTCTTTACCGACCTCGCGGGTTACACACTTTAGCAAAAGGAGGGCGAAACCCAGCTTGTACAGTTGGTTGTCGACGATCGTATATCGGCCTGCCCTTAGTTGAAGTCGACGGGCCTCAATCTTATCAGTGGGGAGCTCGCCATCTTTAATGTACTTAATGATCAGACTCATCCAGGTATCTTCCTCGGCTGCCACTAGTGCGACAAGGGTCGGACTGCCCGATGCGGCAGCGAGCTTGATGATGGTTATATCTGACATGTCGGCCGCTCCTTCAGATGTCGCCAACCGAGCTAGAGCATCTGCTTGGGTGTTCTCCTTCCTAGGAATTTGGGATATCTCGACTTGCTCGAGCTTTTCGATCAGATTTTGGGCGATCTTGTGGTAAGCCATCATCCGTTCATTTCTCGCCTCGTACTCGCCCATCATCTGGAAAGATACCAACTGAGAATCGCAAAAAACCTTGACGCGCTGCACCCCCATGGCCATGGACATTTCTAGGCCATTGATCAAGGCTTCGTATTCGGCCTCGTTGTTCGTCGATTGGAAATCGAAATGGATTGCGGTTGTGAAAGATCTTCCTTCCGGGCTGACTAGTATCACGCCTGTGTTGGGGAATGAGTTGCACAGATCTATTCGGGGTGAATATTTAAATACAAATTTAATTCTTTAATTATTACTGGCATGAATTAATCCTATATTAATTCAAATAATAATCCAACAACATATCATGCATATAATAATTCACGTAAAACCTACGCATGCGGAATTCTACGAGTTTACGTGAATCTACCTCTTGGGATGGCAACGGTATGGCTGATTAGACTAACCGAAAGGACTTCCCAAGTATTCCCTTAGCCCTCGTTCGACTATCCGGTGGAAGGATTCTTGTGAACGATTTACCAAAAAGGAAAAACAAATTATGTTGCACCACCTTTGTGGATTTACTAATTTTTCCAGCACATGGAATTGTACACTACTCACAATTGTCGTTTTTCAAAAAAATACAATCTGTCGACGTTACAAAATATTTGATATTTTATCGACGCTGATATTTTTCCGAAAAACCAATTTTCGTGTGTTCCTGGGAATGAAACATTCATTCCCTATTTATAGAGGAGTGGGGGACGAAATTTACATGTGAAATAAGGAGGAAAAAATCTTTTCTTGATCTCCAAGAAATCTTGAATACATCTCATATATTCTTTTCTCCATAATTAAAATATTCCACAAAATCCCACTCTCTTATTTGTTATGGAATATTTCGAAATATTAGGGATCAAGATACCAAGATTTGGATCTTCTTGAATTTATGAGATATTCTTGTACTTCAAGAAATACATATCTTCCATAATATCTTTTCAAGAAAATCAAGAAAATCTTTCTTGCCCACTATATTTTCAAATTTTTGAAAATATCACTATAGATAACCAAGTGGGAGATTTCTTGAATTTAATGAGATAATCTTGTATTCCAAGAATACATATCTTCATTCCATAACAAAATTCAAAGAAAATCTTTCTCCCATTATATCTATAAATTTCGAAATTTTAGTTGGAAAAATAAGCAACAATATTTATTTTATTTTAATCACCTTTTCAGTTATTGGACTATATGTTGGGCTACTTAGGGGGCCTTTAGGAGAATTAAGATTGGACCTTCTAATGGACCTTGAATATATAATATTGAGCCACAATATAATTCAAGCCCATTAATATTAATTAATCCCACTACATAATTAATATTGCACTATCCATCTTAACCCATATTACAGTCAATATGACTCCCGGTCATTATTTCCCGTGTTTAAGATTATCTAGCCCATTAATTAATTCAAGCCACTGAAATAGCTTTCCATTAATTAATATCTTTTATCCTTAGTCAAGGAACGGTTCAACATTATTATCCATACCGGAAACTAATTCCACTTGCAAGATTTGGTATGATAAAGCTTATGAACCTCCCAAGGGGGCAAATCGAACAAGCGTACTTGCACACGATTCTTCGTATTAAATCTTAGCAATCACATGTGACTAATAATATTTCCCAAGATAAAAAGTATTGAATCTCACTTATTCGCTACCCATGATAAGTCAAAGCAATAGTTACCAATCCCACGTGATCCTATTTAAGGGACGAAGGTTAAGAAATAACGAACCACTGAGGTCTAATTCTTCCTTGTTCAGTTCTGAAGAATTTATCCTCTTGTAGGTCCTATTCAGTGCATCAGTCATGCACTAGTGTAATCTCTTGGTCAAGACAAGCCAATCTGAGCCTTACACTTCAACCTTTCGCGATGGGTTGTTCATTTCCATCTAGGTCGTGAATAGCGTACTTTTAGTTACAAGGGACTGTTAATTTAATCTTCTGTGATCTGGTATCACTAAATTAACTACAATGTAACACGTACGACTTATTGAACAGTTATGCAGTAAATATATGTAACATTCGATAATATTTAACGCATCAGTGATAAACAATTTATTTCAGTAAATAAGTCTGAAAATTCAGTTTCGATTATACAAAGTAAAAGCATACTTTCTAGTATAATCCCGACAGCCTGCCCCAGCTCGGTCGCTGGTTGCTGAACCATCTACATATAACTCCCAAGGTTGCTCCACGACGTTCTCCTGTTTGGTCGGAAAAGTCAATTCCACGAGAAAATCCGCCAACGCTTGTGCCTTTATTGCCGTTCGGGGTGAATATGTGATGCCGAACTGCCCAATCTCCACCGACCACTTGAGGCATCTTTTTGCGGTATCTGGTCAATGGAGTATTCGCCGCAAGGGTAATGAGGTCAAGACCTCGACATGGTGGTCGAAAAAATATGGTCGGAGCTTTCGGACGCTCATTACAAGCGCGTAGGCGAACTTCTCTAGAGGGGGGTATCTTAACTCGGCGTCGTTCAAAGTCTGGCTCACAAAGTAGATCGGCAGATGGTCTTGCCCCTCAGCCCGGACCAATATGGCGCTTAACGCTGTTTCCGAGGCCGCCAAGTAAAGGTAAAGTTTTTCCCCCGGGACGGGCTTCGTGAGAATCTGCGCGTTTGATAGGTAATCTTTTATGATCTCGAACTTGAGCTGGCTTTGAGTTGTCCATTTGAACCTCCCCTTTCTGATTGTATCAAAGAAAGGTTTACATTTGTCCCCCATCCGCGAGATAAAATGATTTAGTGCGGCCAACCGCCCTGTCAACCTCTGAAATTCCTTGATGTTCTGTGGGGCTCTCATGTCGAGCACGACCTGGATCTTGGTCGGGTTTGCCTCAATCCCGCGATGGCTCACCATATGCCCCAAGAACTTTCCGGACTCCACCCCAAAGTTGCACTTCTTGGGGTTCAGTTTCATCTTATATTGCCTTAAAATGTAGAAGGCCTGGGCGAGGTCCCCCAGATGGTCTTCTCTTCTCTTGCTTTTAACCACCAGATCATCGATATACACCTCCATGGTCTTGCCGATTTGGTCCGCAAACATGCGATTAACCAACCTTTGATACGTTGCCCCGACGTTCTTCAAACCAAAAGGCATGCGCCTCCAGCAGTAGATGTTCTTTTCTGTCAGAAACGAAGTGTGATTTTGGTCCTCTCGGTGCATGGCTATTTGATGGTAGCACGCGAACGCGTCCATGAACGACATCATCTCGTGCCCCGCCGTATTGTCGATCAGGTGGTCGATGTGCGGCATGGGGAAATGATCTTTGGGGCAAGCGTCGTTTATATCCCTAAAATCAATGCACAACCTCCATGAGTTGTTCGCCTTTTTTACCAACACCGCATTCGCTACCCATTGAAGCTTATCAGCTTGCTCGATTAGCTGGTTATCTAGGAGCTTCTTAACCTCCTCGGCCAGGGCCGCATATTTCTCCGGACCAAACTTCCTTCTCTTCTGCGAGACTGGTTTCTTTAAAGGATCGATGTGAAGCTGATGGCAAGCGACCTCGAGATCTATCCCGACCATATCTCTGTGGGACCAGGCAAAAACGTCCAAGTTAGATTTCAGGAACTCGATCACCTAACTTTGCATTTCGGGACCGAGGGTGGTCCCGATGATCACCTCCATCTCGGGTCGGGTTTCACTAACTGGGACTCTCTCGAGCTCTTCCACCGGTGTGGCTCGTTGCCCTCTCGCCCATCGTGGGTCATCAATAGGCTCGTAACCTATTCTGGGCTCGAGATCGGCCACTTTCTCGATGTTGGCGACTTTCATTCTTTTGCTGGGTACGTTCGTTGGTGGCGAGGTCGGGTCGCCGGGATAGTCTTTCGTCACTACCATAATTGCCCCCATCTCGAGGGTCGCCATGGTCGTGCCTGGCTTGGCGTTGACCTGTAACAAACATCCTCTAGACATTGCCTGATTCCCCTTGATCGTTCCTACGGGCCCTACCGGGGTTGGGAATTTGATGCAATAATAGTGGGCCGAGGTCGCAGCCCCGAACTCATGTTCGAAAGGTCTTCCCAGAAAACTGTTGTATGTCGAGGGAAGATCGACAATGGTAAAATCAAGCTGTCTCGTCACCCTTACCCCAGATCCCGATCCTAGACCAATTCGACTGCCAACCAAATTGCCCCATAGGGTTTCACGGAAGAGTCCCCGAACCCCTTTATAGTGAGGTCGCAAGGTTCGATATATTCGGAGAAGTTCCCGATCTGGTCGAGAGCGCTTTTGAATAGAATGTTGCAGAAAGAGCCGTTATCAATTAGTATACGTTGAACCATTACCCCCATGATCTTGGTCGAGATCACTATGGGGTCATTATTCAGATATTGCACACCCTGCTTGTCTTCGTCCAAAAAAGCGAGCGAACTGGTTTTCTCGGCTGCGTGGTTGACTTGGGAGAAAGTCTGGTGTATATGATTTAGAGCTCGTATTTTGGCTTTACGCCTGCGTCGCGACATAGACATCGATGGGAGGATCCCGCCGATGTTACCTCCCAATGGAGCGATCATCTGGACGGACCTTCCAGCGGCATTGTCGGGAAAAGGGGGAAGAGGTCGCTGGCCGGCGGGCCTGGATTTGCCTGAGGCCGCTGTGGTTGTGGCTGGTTGTTCAGACGTTTCTTCACGTAATCATCTAGCTTTCCGTCCTCATAAAGCTTCCACAATTGTCGGAGAAGGTCGCGACATTCACTGGTGTTGTGTCCGATGCTCTCATGGTAGTGGCAGTATTTGTTAGGATTCATCTTCCCGTTCTCCTTTGTGATTTTTTGAAATTTGATCCAAAAGTTTCTTGTCCTTGATTTGATCATAGACTTCGTTTGGAGTGGTGCTTAGTACCCCCAACAGCTGACCTCGATTTCACTGCTAAAAGGCTTAAAGTTGTTGGTCTTGCGATGGCCACCACTTTTCTTATACGAGCTCGGCTCTACTGTCACGGGCTTCTTTACCTCGCCCTCTTGGATTTGCTCCCCCAAGCGCATGGCCATCATCTCAGCCCGGCTAATGTGATTTCCTGCCTTGTACCGGAACTCCACATACGAGCTCGGGTATTCCTTATGCATGAGCTTCCACAACTTAGTGTTGAATCGTAAGCCTCGAACAACTCCCATCACTTTGACCTCATCTCCCATGGGTTCGCCACTAGGAGAAAGTTATCGACTCTCTCGATGTAGTCTCGGTCCGACTGCGTGGGACCCTGCTGAATGGTCGCGAAGAGTTGTTTCGTTGGTTTCCTTGGGGCCAAGGTGACGAAATGGTTAAGGAAAAGACCGGCGAGCTGGTGGAAGGATTCGATGGAGTTCGGAGTTAGAGATTTGAACCACCTATAGGCCTGGTCGTCCAGAGTGAGAGGGAAAAGCCGACATTGTGTCGCATCCGTGGCCCCCATGGAAGCCATGTGGTCGGAGAATTTACCTAGATGAATGGTCGGGTCGGAATCCCCATTATACTGATTGATCGAGGTCGTGTTGATTTTGACCTGTGTCGGGGCATAGACAATGGCCGGGGCTAAAGGCGAGATCTGGACGAGCGCCAACGCCGCTGGTCCTTCCTGCTGGTCTAATCGATCCTGTAGCTTCTTGAGAATTTCTTTGATGGCCTCGAGCTGCTCGTTTCCGTGGTTAGGAGGTCGATGAGACACTCGTGGACCTAAACGAGATAGTATTGAGGCCTTAGGCCCCTCGTTCCTTCGACCTCGGAAATCCTCTACCTCGAAAGAGGTTTCCAAGTTACGCCGGATTGTGAAGGAGTCGGCTCTGGATTCGTTCTGACGACCTCGGGGCTTTCGAGGTGCGTGGCTGCCCAATCTCTCAAAGACGGACTCAGACTGTCGTGGTTGTGGGAAACTTCCTCTGAGAGGGGAGGGAGTTTTTTCCCGAGGACTCTGGGCGCGGCTTGCCCCGCCGGACTCCCTCATCTTGTGATTGGTCTTCGCTGGTCTGTGCTTAGGTCGGGAGTTTTCGTCCATCTTCCTCTTTCCCCGGGACCCAGAAAGGCGGTGGGACTCGGCTCGCCGATGAGGCTCGCTATGCTCGCCAGCGAGGTCGCGCTGTCGCCGCCAGAGGATTTTCATAGCCTCCGTGAGATCCTCCGGAGTTTTGATGTCGGCCAGGTTCTTGAAGGGACCTTCATTGCTGGAAGTGACCTTCTCTGGCCGGCCGGAAGCCTGCACCCCCATGGATGCCATGGCAAGACTTCGAGTATGATGAGGATATAAAGATTCGAATGGGATTGTTGAAGATTTGAAGATTCGAAAGGGTGTATCAATAGAAAATCTGGAAAAATTCTAGTGAAACACCCTCATTCTAGCGCCAATTGTTGATACCAAAAATATGAAAAGATGATTAAGGCATTGATGTGGCTATGATTGACATCAAACTATTTATGATGTGGAGTTGGTGAGAATTAATGAAGAACAAAGGGAATGTTCTTCATTAATGTGATGATGATATGCTTTAATGCTTATTATTTGGAGTGTTAGAAAGCAATAAATTGCAAGAGTGTTTGGGCCAAAGACCTCTTTTTTTGGCTAATAAAGTCGTTGTATTGAATGTGAAGGTTGGAACCCCTTTTTGAGCTTTAATTACATGTATTTATACTACAAACCCTTGGGGTATAGCCCCTCTAGGGACCTAGGACCTAGGCATTTAATGGCCTGCAAGGTACATTAAATGGAGCCAGCTCTGGTTGCCTGGTAGCGTTCTCGGGCGGAAAAATGGGGCGACCTCTTTCCTAGGGACTGCTTTCACGAGGTCATTGTCACTTGTTCCAGGCATGAATCAAAATCCGAGGTCGTAGCGTCGACTCGCCCTTGTTGGGGTAACACCTTTCATTTTTTTTTAAAGCGAAAAAAGTTTTCCGTTGGGGAAAGTCTTCACCTGGTCGACTTTCTTCCGAGGCTCGAGAGTCGCAGGCCGCCATTCGGGACTCATGCCTCCCCCTAGGCCATGAACGGGGTCTTGTCGGTCATGCGGTCATCCGGCTCGGGTGAATTTAGATCCGCCCCGACCTAAGCACAATTCTAATATATTGAGCGAGCGACCTATCCAGGTCGCAGGAAGGTAGAGTTAGGGTTTCCTCGACTCACCCCTAGATGTTGAGTTTCCCGTTCAGAAATTATTCGGTTACAACATTAATACTTTCTATTTAAACAAGTACTACTTTTCATTTAAACAACCAATACTTTCTATTTAAATAAGTAATACTTTTAATTTAAACAAGTAATGTTTTTCATTTAACCAAGTACTACTTTTCTATTTAAACAAGTACTACTTTTCTATTTAAACATGTAATACTTTTCTATTTAAACAAGTACTACTTTTCATTTAAACAAGTACTACTTTTCTATTTAAACAACTACTACTTTTCATTTAAATAAGTGATACTTTCTATTTAAACAAGTACTACTTTTCATTTAAACAAGTATTACTTTTCATTTTAACAAGTATTACTTCATTTAAACAAGTAATATCTTTCATTTAAATATATAATATCTTTCATTTAAACAAGTATTACTTTTCATATAAACAAGTACTACTTTTCTATTTAAACAACTACTACTTTTCTATTTAAATAAGTACTACTTTTCTATTTAAACAAGTAATCCTTTTAATTTAACAAGTAATACTTTTCATTTAAACAAGTACTACTTTTCTATTTAAAAAAGTATTACTTTCTATTTAAACAAGTAATACTTTTCTATTTAAACAAGTACTACTTTTCTATTTAAACAAGCAATACTTTTAATTTAACAAGTAATACTTTTAATTTAACAAGTAATACTTTTCATTTAAACAAGTACTACTTTTCTATTTAAACAAGTATTACTTTTCATTTAAACAAGTACTACTTTTTTATTTAAAAAAGTACTACTTTTTTATTTAAACAAGTAATACTTTTAATTTAACAAGTAATACTTTTCATTTAAATAAGTACTAATTTTCATTTAAACAAGTAATACTTTTCTATTTAAACAAGTACTACTTTTCTATTTAAACAAATAATACTTTTTTATTTAAACAAGTACTACTTTTCTATTTAAACAACTAGTACTTTTCTATTTAAACAAGTAATACTTTTTATTTAACAAGTAATACTTTTCATTAAAAAAAGTAATACCTTTTATTTAAACAAGTAATACTTTCTATTATTTACAAAATACTTTTAATTTAACCAATTACTACTTTTCATTTAACCAAGTACCTCTTTTCTATTTAAACAAGTAATACTTTTCTATTTAAACAAGTAATATTTTTCTATTTAAACAAGTAATACTT
This sequence comes from Stenogyne calaminthoides, assembly GCA_037126765.1. Taxonomy (NCBI): domain Eukaryota; kingdom Viridiplantae; phylum Streptophyta; class Magnoliopsida; order Lamiales; family Lamiaceae; genus Stenogyne; species Stenogyne calaminthoides. The sequence goes on along the minus strand of JBBCBC010000002.1, from coordinate 10,391,019 downwards.
TTCATTTAAACAAGTACTACTTTTCATTTAACAAGTAATATTTTTCATTTAAACAAGTAATACTTTCAATTATTTAATTAAGTAATACTTTTAATTTAAACAAGTAATACTTTTCTATTTAAACAAGTACTACTTTTGTATTTAAACAAGTGATACTTTGCATTTAAACAAGTATTATTTTTCATTTAAACAAGTACTACTTTTCATTTTAACAAGTTCTACTTTTCATTTAAACAAGTAATACCTTTGATTTAAACAAATAATACTTTTCATTTAAACAAGTACTACTTTTCATTTAAACAAGTACTACTTTTCTATGTAAACAAGTAATACTTTTCTATTTAAACAAGTAATACTTTTCATTTAAACAAGTACTACTTTTCATTTAAACAAGTACTACTTTTCTATTTAAACAACTACTACCTTTCTATTTAAACAAGTAATACTTTTCATTTAACAAGTAATACTTTTCATTTAAACAAGTAATACTTTCTATTATTTAAACAAGTAATACTTTCTATTATTTAAACAATACTTTTAATTTAAACAAGTAATACTTTTCATTTAACCAAGTACTACTTTTCTATTTAAACAAGTACTACTTTTCTATTTAAACAAGTAATGTTTTTCTATTTAAACAAGTAATATTTTTCATTTAAACAAGTACTACTTTTCTATTTAAACAAGTACTACTTTTCTATTTAAACAAGTAATATTTTTTTCATTTAACAAGTAATACTTTCATTTAAATAAGTACTATTTTTCTATTTAAACAAGTACTACTTTTAGTCAATATATATATATATTTAAATATACTATGAATTAAATTTTATACCGTAAACTCCTCGAAATAGATCTGACTACGGTCCACCTGAAATAGATCTGACTACGGTCAGGTGGAACTCTTCTTCAAGTGACTATAAATTAAATATACGGTAAGGTGCATTAACAACATTAAAATTTTTTTGTATAATCTTGAAACATAAAAAAAAAATACATAATTAATTTTTAAAAAAAATTAAAAAAAAAAACCTTCGCTAAAAAAACCGTCGCTAAATCCGTCGCAAAAAACCGTCGCTAATACCGTCGCTAAAGGGATTAGTCCAAAACGTCGCTAAAACCGTCGCTATTTGCGACGGTTCTCTAGACCGTCACTAAAATTGTTGAGTTTGACCATTTGACCGTAACCGTCGTAAAAACCGTCGTTATTTGCGACGGTTTTTGTAACCGTCGGTAAAACGCGCGTTTTTTGTAGAGGCAAATTCACCTTTTAGGTATTCATTTTATTTTATTGTGAATTTTAAAATGTATATATATATATATATATATATATATATATATATATATATATATATATTTTCTCTATAACAATAGAATTATTTATATTTTAGCAATTTTTTAGTTATCATTATGTGACATTGGAAATTTTAAAAGATATAACTTAATTGTAATTATTTAATTGTATAACTAACGAAATATAAATATTTTTGATAAAAAAAATAAAAACGATGAAATTAAAAATATTAAGATTTTTTTTAATTGAGTTAAAAATTTGAGTTTAATAGTTAGTGATAATTTTATCAAATTTGGTGGCAAATTTATGATTTTAGTGTGGGGATGATGGCAAATTTATGATTTTAGTGGCAAACTGGGGTTGTTTGTTTTTAACATTGTGGGGATGATGGCAAATTTATGATTTTAGTGGCAAACTGGGGTTTTTTTTTTTTTTTTTTTTTAACATTGTGGGGATTTGAAATTTTGTAGGAGGAGATTTTGAAATAAAGTAAAAAGTTTTGAATTTTATATATGTTTGGAAATATGTGATAAATAGTTAATTTTGTATTGAAAATTATGTTTAAAAATAAATAAAATAAGATAAAATCTTATATGAGACGATCTCAGCATGAGATGAGGTACAACTTAGCACAAATCACACTTACCCCTTCCAAAGTGTTAAATCGTCAATGTCCAATTTATATTCGGTCTCATCGTGAGACTGTATCAAGCAAGTGTGTAAGGACGGACGTACGTTGGGGCTAAGGAGGTCACTGGACCCCCTGACCCCACTTAAACTTTATATATATATATATATATATATATATATATATATATATATAGAGTAATGATATAGAACTCACTATCTGATTTTTTATGGAACTAGATTAATGACGTGTCATGCAACTCATCATCCACATAATTAATTCTACTTAAATAAATTGTAAAATGATTTATAATATACTATTCCCTAAACTATGAACCCTAAACCCTAAATCATGAACCATTCGGGTCGGGTGAACCATGAGCCACTCGGGTCGGGTTCAGTTCTGGCCGAGTTGGGTCCGGGCCGGGTAAAAAAAAATTAATTTTTTTTCTGTTCAGTTTTATTTTTTCAGTTCAGTTCAATTTTTCGTTTTACCCGGCTCGGACCCAAACCCTGCTTGAGTGGTTCATGGTTCACCCGATCCGAATTGTTCATAATTTAGGGTTTAAGGTTCATGGTTTAGGGTATAGTATATTATAAAACATTCTATAATTTATTTGAGTAGAATTAATTATGTGGATGATGAGTTGGCATGACACGTCATTAATCTGGTTCCATAAAAAACCAGATAGTTGGTTCTATATCATTACTCTATATATATAATTAAGACACATCTGTTTGAGACGGTCTCATAGTAAGACAGAGCATAAAGTGTGTATTAACGTTTTAATATTTTGAAATGATGAGTGTTATTTGTGTTAGATTGTATCATTTCTCATGTATAAAACCGTCTCATACGAGTGTTTGTCTCCTTTAGACAAAGTATTATGTGCATCATGTTTACCGTACACCACTATTACTAATAATTATAAAAATCAACACTCTATAAATAAAATGTTAATCTTTAGGTGAGAAAGTGGTAGCGAAATAGAGAAAAAAATATGTATAATTTACATTTTAAATATATATATAAATGTATTCGACTCTGTTAATATAAAGATATTTAGTCCAAATAATTTTCGAAAATATATAAAAAATTCGAAAGTGCATTTAGTCACACTATGTTATAAATTGGGCCCCCCTCAGTGAAATTCCTGGGTCCGTCCTGCAAGTGTGCCACATTAAATAAATGTATTATAAATAATATATAATACTATTTTCCTTGTCCCTCAATAACGTGCACATTTCCTAAAATGGTAAAACATTCAAAATTTACACTCTCACAATATTATTATAATTAATTTAAATAATATCAATAAAATAAGTGTTCTTGATTTTTGTGTCCGGATAGGGGTGCACGTTATTTCGGGACGAAGTGAATATAATTTTAAAAGATTTAAAATTTCATATCTAAATTCTAATAAATAGATAAGGATTGGAATTTGAAATTTTATAAGTAATTTCGCACTTCATAAACAAAGAAGCCCTTGTGAGTTGTGTCAGGTTTAAAGAAATGCATAACTAGTTAGGGATCTGCAGGGTGTCAGGATGCGTCAACGTTTGACTGATTATATTTTGAAAACCAAACATTTGACTGATTTGAAAGGGAATTTGCAAACTGGGGATGACAAAAGCAGTGACGCATTTGGTGAAACACACGTGGGACAGTCTCTTTGTAGTCAAAAGGCGAAGCCCTCGCCCCATGTCCCTCACCCCGCGGCCCGACAGGAATGGTGGATGTGATAAATTATGGTAATTCAACGGTCCATTAAGTGGGAGGACCAGTGTCTAGTGCCCACAAGGAGTTATCCCCACATTGGAGGGATAAAGCTCCCATACTGCGACTGCCAAGACTCAATTCTGCGTTCTTATAACAATTTATCACCCAGAAACCAACTGAGCTACACCAGTACGGCCACGTGGGACAGTCTCTACATACATTGAATGTGGTAATGAGGAGAATGAATCCGACAATTCTTTGAGGAAGTCAGCTCAGCGAAGCCGGCGCTACATAAGACGCAACCACCAAACTAGACTAATTAAATAGAAACAAAAGATACTTCTTTTTTTTTTTAAATTTTAAGTATTAATTCAAAATATAGGAAACTGGTGTTAGCCCTGCAAATTTCGCGGACTAAAAGAATATTTTATATAAAATAAATAATAATATTTTGGTCATTTAATATTTTTTATTATCAAATAATTTATAATTCACAAAATATTAAAAACAAAATATAATTCAAATATGCAAATTATAATTTTATATATTAGTGTACTTGATGACTCTATAATAAAAAAATGAATCTACAAATTTAGATTTGAAAGGAAAAAAAACTATAAATTACAAATTTTGAAAAAAAAAATTTGTAAATGTTGGCACCAGATTTATCACACGTCAGCAAGACGAATTATCACACGTCAGCAGGTCCCACCAAGACCACGTGATCTGTCGTGCTTTACGCATATGTTTTGTCATGATTTATGCACATGATTTGTCGTGCTTAATGATTTGTCATGCTTATGATTTGTCGTGCTGGTCCTCTTTATATAAAGGACCTCACCCTTCATTGTAAGAAAATGACCTCGGAATGTTTCCCTCATTCCTCTTATATACCAACAACCATATTTCAGGGAAGAACTACGGTTCTTCCCGCAGTGTTCTCGTTCGATTAATTATTTGTTTGGTGGTCAAACTCAACAAGCCACATCAGAATCGTTAAATATTTGGCTATCAACAATTGGCACTATTCAAAAAAGAGGTTTCTGATTGTGCACTAATCCCGATACCCAACACAGAAGACGAGGCGACACTTACGAATACCCGTTCAATATATCCAACAGTCGGGCCCCCATGATAAATACAAAGCGGCCCGGCTGGGGGGTATTGTTGGGATCGATGTTTTCAACTCGACTTATTTGTACACGTCAGAGGGACACATGTATCGATATATTATTAAAATAACCACGTCCGATGGAGAGGAGTTCACCTAGATAATGATTGTCAACCATACAAGTGTGTTCGCCCTGCCAACCATACAAGTATGCTCGCCCTGCCAACCATACAAGTATGCTCGCCTTGCCAACCATACAAGCGTGCTCGCCAAGTCTGGCGAGCATTATATTCATTCTTGTATGCTTGTTAAGGACAATGTTCCTACAAACGATATGGTCAAAGGGGCGAGCGGAGCAATCGGTCAGGCAAAAGTTGATACAAAGGGCACATGACATAAAAACCAAGTCACTAGCTGAACCATCTGGACGACAAGAAGAATGCTTTATAAGAAGGTAAATCCAAAGGCCAACCAGGGAGACGAAGTTGAAAACGTGGCAGCATCACATGAGTTCTTGTAAGACACGAAATCTCCAGCTCATGCTTGCCAAACCAGCACATGCTTGTCAAAGTACTATAAGTAGAATAAAAAAGAGCAAGAAGAGGGGTCAGAAAAATTCCTAAGTACTCATATATATTCTCCAAGTCACCATCTTTCATAGAAGGAAGTTTTCACCACGAGTAGTATTGTGTACAGTATACTTGAACCTCGCAATATAACATCCCTGACTTGGAATGCCCCCAGAGTAGTCATTTATTGATGAACTGGGTCAACAATTTCTTGTTATTTACTGTAATATTTCACACGTACTTATTTTATTTGTGAGTTGTTTTAAAAATAGCCACATAGTATTCTCATAAAAAACAACTTGCAACAATTGGCGCTAGAAGGAGGGTAGTAGATAGCCGAGGCAGAAAAAAGAAATATAATGCCTCAATCTAGGAATACTCAAACGGAGAAATCGGGACACAGCCGATTTCACAATTTTAAAGAAATTCAAGCACAACCTCAAGAAAACGAGACGGTGGAAACCATAAGGCTGGAAGAAATTGCCAGTGATCCAACATCAACAACAAATGCCATTACTTTTTTGCTAAAAGCGCAGAAAGAAAGAACTGATAAAGAGTTGGCCAAGTTAAAAGCTCAAGATGATGATGATCGGCGATCGAAAACTTTTGATAGCGATCAAGTCAAAAAGGAAGCTGCACAAACGCAGGTTGAAAAAGAGGCAGGAAGTCAGTCGGATGGAGAACAACCACAAGTTTCCAGGCAATCAGCGTTTGAACGTTTGAGAGTATTAGCAAAAGAACGTATTGGCGAGCATAGACGTCGAGATCCTGGAAAGAAATATCATGCAAACACAGTGACCCGAGTGGAACATTATGATCGTCCACTGCACAAACGACCTCAAGATCCCCAAGTGGAAAATTATGATCGTCCACTGCACCTCAAGAATCTCAAGCGGAACATCATGATCGTCCACATCGTGAACGGCCTCGTGATCCTGAAAAGTCAGTCGGAACTAGATTATCCATTCATCATCGAATGGGTAATCGGGAATCAATACGGAAAGGGGGACTGTCCCATCCTGAGCATGACCGACCAGGTCCTCAAGATGGAATTCAGCCTCGTTCAGGGTCAATCAGTTCCGCAAAGCTGGCGGAGATGCAAAAGGCAATAGAGAGTTTGCAGGCCGATCTTGCAGCTACTAAAAGGATCCCTCGAGTGACCGCAATCCCATGCTCGCCGCTCGCCCCAGCTATCATGTCAGCAAAAATACAAGAAAAGGTGGCAAAGAATCGGCCACCCATACCAGTGTTCGATGCGGAGTCGGATCCTTATGTTCACCTTAGTAAATATTCAGATTATATGATCGCAGTGGGTGCCACTGACGCAACTCAGTGCCTGTCTTTTCCCATGACCTTGGGTGACCGGGCACACAGGTGGTTTTCAACTTTGCCCGCTGCGTCCATCAAGTCATTCACATAGCTGGGACAAAATTTTCAATCCCACTTTTCATCCATATGTGCTCGCCCAGCACCAAAACAAAGGTTGACACATTTTTTCAAGCTAAAGGGTGAATCAGATCGAGCATATATTGAAAGATTTGACAAATGTATATATGATGGAGCTCCGGTTGAAGAGGATGCTAAAATCCTCACTGTGGTGGGGGGCTTGACCCTAAATACGGATATGTGGAAAGCCATGCATCAGGATTGGCCGAACACATATGCCGAATTTCGAGAGCGAGCAACTAAAATTATAGCCATGCAAGATCTGCTTGCCCAATCACGGTTAGGCCAAGAAGTAGCAACAAAAAGAGTAGTCGTTGGTAAAAAAGTAATGAATGAGGGAGGGTATAAACCCCCAGGATCTTTTAAACCTTTTGAAGAAGGAGCAGAAGCGCATGCACTACGAAGTCTTCTAGGCGTTTCAGCAGAGATAATATTTAATCAAATTAAAGATCAGGACATGTTGGATAAGCCACGAAGAATCATAAGAGATAAAAATCGGCTTAATGCTTCCAAGTTTTGTAATTATCATGGGTACATCGGACATAATACCGATGAATATCGCGATTTACTTCGTCAACTTTGGAAGTTATATGAAGAGAATCGTCTTACTCAGTTCCTCAAAAAGCCGGCGAACAGAGACTCCCGAACTGAAAAATCGGGTAATCGAAGGGGTAAGCATAAGGCAGAAGAAGTATCTGATAGTGATCCTGAGGAATCCCTCAAGAAGTTGGAATTACCCAAGAGAGGAGCTCCTACCATGAGCAGAGGTCGAGAGAGTCAAGAAATCAACATGATTCGCCCAGAATATGGGCCAGTGGGTGGATGCTATCAGGCACCGATGTTATCAAACAGGCGGAAGAAGATGGAAATGCGTGCCATGCAAAGCATACATCAGGTGAACGTGGTGAGCACCTCAGTGAGCACACCACTCTCTCACCAAATTTTGTTTTCAGATGACGACCTTGATGGTATCATCACCCCTCAAAATGATTCGCTAACGACAAGTGCCCGACTTCTCGGGTTGAAAGTGCATCGACTCCTTGTAGATATCGGGGCATATGCGAACATTTTGTTCGTCAACACTCTACATCAGATGGAGAAACAAATGGGTGATCTAAGTAGTTATATCGAGCCCTGTGATCACACCATAATGGGTTTCGGGGAATCTATAACCCGACCATATGGAATGATTAGGCTAGGAGTTGAGTTAGAGTCAACTAATAATCCAGAGATTCGACGAACTAGAATGCTAGACTTTGTAATCGTCGATGCTCCGTCTACTTATAACAGGTTTCTAGGTCGCCCGTTTATTCAGGAATTCAAAGCTACCTGTTCAACTTATTACTATTGTGTTAAGTTTCCAACCCAAGAGGGGGCGAGTAGTGTAAAAGGCGACCAGAAAAAAGCTCGAGATTGTTTGCTATCATGCGTACCAGAAAAGCAAAATATCGTTAACATGATGGAGCCAGCATGGGAGACCAGAGAATCAAGCCGACAAACGAACACATTACCAAGGACGCTTATATCTCCTCTGTCGAGCACATCCCCACGGGCGAGCACAGACCCCGTAATGATTACTCATGTTCCAGATCTAATGAACATTGATCCACCAAATGAGCTACCGGATTTAGAACCTCGTATAGGTTTTGATCCTATGGAGGTAGAAGACGAGCACAGGGAGTCGATCGAAGATCCTCGATGGAAACAAAAAAAGAGGCGAGCAACGCCTGTTGAACAATTGGAGTCCGTCATGGTCGACCCGGTCAGACCAGAATTAGAAGTGTTCATTGGTTCAGAGTTACCAGAACCATTCCGAACTGAAATGATCATGTATCTTCGAGCAAATTTGGATGTGTTTGCGTGGTCACATGAGGACATGGTTGGTATTGATCCTAAACATGCATGTCACTCTCTTAACCTTGACCCAACACAAATTCCAATAATCCAGAAGTGAAGAAAATTCAGTCCGGAGAAGTATGCAACTATGGATATTGAAATTAAGAAATTGCTCGATAATAAACTGATTCGAGAAGTAAAGTGGCCAAGATGGCTCGCTAACCCTGTGCTTGTTCGGAAATCTAACGGAGCTTGGAGGTTATGCATAGATTTCATTGATTTAAACAAAGCATGCCCGAAAGACAATTTCCCGATGCCACGTATCGATTATTTGGTCGATAACACAGCAGGGCATGAGCTCATGACCTTCATGGATGCATTTGCTGGGTGTCACCAAATTCCCATACATCCAGACGATCAAAAGAATACGTCTTTCTGCAACGAAAAGAACATCTATTGTTGGCAACACATGTCGTTCGGATTAAAGAATGTTGGAGCAACGTATCAACGTTTGGTGAACAAGATGTTCGATGAACACATAGGTCGAACAGTTGAGGTGTACATCGATGACATTGTGGTAAAAAGCGAGCATAAGGAAGACCACATCACCCACTTGGCACAGACGTTTGATATTCTCAGGGAGCATAACATGAAGTTAAATCCGAAGAAATGCAAATTTGGGGTTCATTCAGGAAAATTCCTTGGATATATGGTCAGTCAACAGGGGATTGAGGCGAACCCATCAAAGATTCAAGCTATGCTAGACATGCAGGCCCTCAGAAGTGTGAAAGAAGTTCAAAAGTTAACTGGACGTTTGGCTTCCATAAACCGGTTTATATCACGAACTGGAGATAAATGCAAACCTTTCTTTGACGCATTAAATAAAGGGAGATTTCAGTGGACAGAGCATTGCCAAAATGCATTTGAGTCATTAAAGCAATACCTTGCGGATACTCAAACATTATCTAAGCCTGTTCCAGACGAACATCTTTATTTGTATCTTGCCGTGTCAGAGCATGCAATTAGCGTTGTGCTCATTCGAGCAGAGGGGGCAACCCATTTGCCTATTTATTATGTAAGTCAAGTACTCAAAGAAGTCGAGCTCCAGTACCCTCCATTGGAAAAACTAACGTATGCTCTCGTTATGAGTGTCCGAAAATTGCGACCATATTTTTTCGATCACTCAGTCGAGGTGCTAACCACATTCCCATTACGACAAGTTCTCCACCGACCAGACACTGCGGGCAGGTTACTCAAGTGGGCGGTGGAGTTAGGCCAATTTGGCATTACGTTCGCCCCACGAACAGCAATGAAGGGCCAGGCTATGGCCGATTTCATGGTTGAATTGACATAACCGCAAATACCCAAAAAAGGTGTTGACCAACCATGGAACATGTATGTAGACGGTTCATCAACAAGTTCAAGAGTCGGAGCGGGCGTGGTTCTCATCAGCCCAACTCGACAAACTTTCACGACAGCCATCCGTTTTGATTTCCCAGCCACAAATAATGAAGCCGAGTACGAAGCTTTGATTGCTGGATTACACATGGCTATGACAATGGGAATTCAGAGGCTGATGATTTATAGCGATTCCCAAATAATCGTATACCTAGTATTAGGCGAGTATGATGCCCGAGGCGAACAGATGGCACAATATCAGCAACTAGCAAAGGAGCTGCTTGAGCAATTCGAACAAGTTTACATCGAACAGCTACCACGATTGGATAATTCATTTGCTGATGCCTTGGCACTATTGGTAACAACAGAAGGAGTGACGAACAAGACGGATATTGTGGTCGTCACGATTTATTCGCCATCAATTCCCAGAGTTGTGGTCGCCCATATGACAGGTGGACAAGAAACCTGGATGACTCCAATTTTAAGCTACTTACAAAAAGGGTTTCTTCCTGAAATAAAGCACAAGCTACTCGCCTCAGATTACAAGCTGCTCGATATACTATCCTAGACGGGCATTTGTACAAAAGAAGTTTTTCTCTTCCATTATTGAAATGTATTACTCCTGAAGAGGGTCATGTGATTCTAGAACAGATTCATGATGGGGTATGTGGAAACCATACAGGTGGACTTGTCCTGGCATATATAATTGTCAGACAAGGTTACTGTTGGCCTACTCTCAAGAAAGATTCGCTCGCGTATGCCCGCGCATGCCATAAGTGTCAGGTATACGCCCACTTATCCATAGCCCACCCGAAGAACTAGTGTCTGTTTACAACCCGTGACCATTTGCTAAATGGGGAATCGGTTTGATTGGCCCGTTTTCTACAGGCACATCGGGAGTAAAATATGTCGTGGTTGCCGTTGATTACTACACTAAATGGGCGGAAGCTGAAGCCATTATTAAAGCCATCGAACAAAGAATGTGGAATTTTGTTTGGAAGAATATCATTTGTCGTTTTGGACTTCCCCAGTCATTGGTAATAGATAATGGCAAACAGTTCGATGGAAGTGAATTCCGACAGAATTGTGCTCGTTGGGGCATAAAAAAACATTACTCTACTCCGTATTACCCCCAGTCAAACGGACAAGTTGAAGCTATCAATAAAATTATGAAGCATATCCTCAAGGCTAAACTTGATAATTCCAAGGGGGAAGGATGGGCTGAAGAGTTACCAGAAATATTATGGGCATATCGTACTACTTTCAGAACATCAACTGCGGAAACCCCATTTGCCCTGACATTTGGTACGGAAGCTGTTATACCGGCAGAAGTAAAGATTCCGAGCCATCGAACAATGAGTTTTGGAGAGCACATTAACGACCAGGCGCTTGCCCTAAGTGCAGATCTGTTGGAAGAGAGAAGGATGGAGACCGATTTTAGGAACGCTATGTATAAAAAAAGATCAGAAAAGTTCTACAACTCCAAAGTCCGAACACGCAGGTTCAACGTAGGCGAGCTGGTTCTAAGACGAGCAACGGGGGTACCAAGTGGTGTGTTCGGCGGAGTATGGGAAGGTCCATTCAGGGTAACAGAACGTTTGTTAAACGAGGCGTATGATTTGGAAGACTTGAATGGAGTTCCATTGTCCTATTCGTGGAATGCGTCAAATCTAAAAAAATATTATCAGTAATGGCGAGCACAACTGATAATCAGAATTCAAAGCGCCTGCTAGTGGGTTGTTAAAAAAAAACCGAGCATAATCAACCATTCAGCTAAGACGAGCAGGATGAACACACAGTGTCTAACACAGATTTCAGAATCTTTTAGAAGGAGTTTTGGTCAGCATTATTAAAAGATAGAAGATACGTGTCAAAACAAGATGAGAAGCGGGGGCAACCAAAATAAGTACGTGTCAATCCTCGAATTAGAACTGGCAAAGACAAGGACATATGTCAAAATGAGGATTTAAAGCAAGAAGGCCAACACCAACTAGCTATGTCAGCACTTGTTTGGGATAGTAGTATAAATAGGTAGATTGATAGCTGAAGAAGGGGGAAGAAAAAGATAAAAAAAGAAAAAAAAAAACTGCAAACACGTTAGAAGAAAATTCAGTTATCAGGAGATAGTTGGTTTGGTATGCCTCCAGACAAAATTTTCGACACTCGATTCAACAATCATTTTGCTGACTCAATCATGTGTCTCGGCGCTTGCTCTAGTATGAGCTTTATACCCCGTATCGCAGTCATGAAGGAAAATATTTTCCCTTCTATTTGGGAAAGCCAATCCAAATCGGGAGAAGTATTTTCTTCTAAACGGGGTATTGTCACTCCGAGCACAGGTTGGTGCTCGTTATAGGCTCAGGATGCTCGGTGGAGTCATGGTTGCCACTCCACATTATCCACTGCTTATGCAGTAGTAAATCACTAGTACCCTACGCATCCCAAAAATCTCCTCCGTGGGGATGGGATATTGTGGCGTCTAAACGACGCAACAGCCGACGATGCTCGAGCATCCTCAGGGGATGGAATGGTGCGAGCAGAGGCTTTTGCCCGCGCCTGATATAGGCGAGCAGGCGTGCTCGCCATATGCTCATGCAGACAGCAGTTCGCATAATCACAACTTGCCCAGGAGGGCAAACGTTGATGCTGATGCTGCTCTTGAGCATATTATTTGAAGAAGAGTAGACAGGCTGACCCGCCTCATACTTGTCAACATCAATTCCGCGGACGAGATGAGGTCAGTTTATGTCTATTACAAGATGAGGTTTTGAATCTAGCAAAATGATAGTCTGATACGTATAGCTATGTCTAATAGAAATAATCTTCTCCAAGTGTAAAAGTTGTAATAGAATAACAACGTGTTGCAAAGCATTTTTGTTTGTTAAGTTTTTCTAGTTAAAGCCTATGAATGATCGCACCTAAGCCGGACGACCCGAACAAAGATGAACGAGCAGAAGTTTATGTTCACCTGATGAAACAATTCGTACTTACAGATACCCGCAACAAAGCGAGTGATGGGTACGGGGTCGCAACTAAATAAGACGACCCGAGCAGAATAGTGATTGCAGCGAACATAAGACAATCACGAAAGGAAAATGGGGGGTTGTGTAGGTCCCGAACGGGTTTTGTGAGGGTGGAAGTCTAGAGGGGAGGGTTGAATAAACTTCTAAAACTTTTCGTGCGGATCAGGTGTGAACTGCAGATAACCCGATCAGAGTGCGAGTGTATCAGTTTAGACTGATGTTCAATCTTACTGAGTGCCTGAGGACAGATCAGTTTGATATCTGTCAGTTTAATTGAATGGTGCGGAAGCTTGTTTTTTACCCGTGTGAAAAACCAGTTTTATCAATCTGATTCTGAAGTCAGTTTTCAACCAGTTGACTAAGGTGTCAATCGATCGATCATTGCTTAGTGCGCATCGAGCTTAACTTAGAATATATATCTTTGTTTAAAACTTCGGTTGTGTGACTTGTGTAAAGCAATAAGAAAGCAAGTAAATACACACAAGACTTTTTATAGTGGTTCGATTTAAAACCGGCCCCACGCCCACTCTTCCCTTAACACAGGGGAACCTTAACCTACTTTAACCTGCGGGGCTTATATCCTTTTCAGGATGGCCGAGATGTTTACCGAGTTCTCACTCTTACAAACTTAACCTGAGGGACTTATATCCTTTTCAGGGTGGCCGAGATGTTTACCGAGTTCCCACTCAAGCTTAACCTATGGGACTTATATCCTTTTCAGGATGGCCGAGATGTTTATCGAGTTCCCACTCTACAAACGTAACCAGCGGGACTTATATCCTTAAAAAGGATAGCCGAGATGTTTAATGAGTTCTCACTCTACAGACTTAACCTAACTTGCGTTTGGGTAAAGAATGATTGAGGGTTCCAACTGGAAATCTATCCTGGTGCTTTAGGTAGCCAAAATGCTAGTGGATAGGATTTCTTGCTAAGAACTATGGGATGAACACTCTAAGAATAAACTTCAAATGTAGTGTTCTTTGAGTGGAGATTTGCTGTAGCTTTAGCTTCTTTTGCGATGTCTACGTGTTTGTTCTTGCGTTCTCACTTGTTGGTCCTTCTCTTCAAAATGAAGATCGATCCCATTTAATAGACCTCGAAATCAAAGAGCCGTTGGAGAGCAATTTGAATTTCGGGCTATATTACGTAGGCTGTAGGATATGATTGTGACGTGCTCCGATTATCGGCGTGGCCGTAGGCATGATTAGCGTCGTTTTTGTCTGCAGCGTCGTATCCCGTATTATCAGCTCTTTTTGTGCACGTGTTGCTTTCTCCTTGGCTTCGCGAGGCGGCGCTCCATAAATTTGTCCGTTAGACGATTCATATTCCTTTTGTAGAAGATTCATCTTGTCTGGTGTATCTTTTTGATTGTCACCAGGTGTGAGCTGACTTGATCAAGTAACTGATCAATCTACCTTGTTGAGTCTTCAGTTGCACATTGTCTTAGCTTCAATATGCAGACTCTGCTGAGTGTAGGTGTTCAGGTCTCTTGATCTTCAGGTGTCTCTGAGCCTCAGTGTATTCAGTCGTACTGAGTCTTCAGGATTGGTGCTGAGTCTTCAGGTTTATCTGAGTCTTCAGGTTCATCTGAGTCTTCAGTGTTTATCTGAGTCTTCAGGTTCATCTGAGTCTTCAGGTTCATCTGAGTCTCCAGTGTCTTCTTGTCTTAACCTGATCTTCTGACTTCTTGTCTTCTGATTTTGCACTTAGTCTTCTGATCATCTGACCTTCTCTGGGTCATCTGATACTTCGACCTGACCTATGCATATTGAGTTCCCCCTCAATATGTGACCTATCTTTTACATCAGCTATCTATACATTTCAGCTAGTCATCTTATTCTGATTCTAAGTCATCAGTCAGCTAACAGGTCTGACTGGTCCTATTACAACCTGTTTTGGAACTTCCATCAAAACTAAATTACAGATTTCCCAACAGGTTGCACATAAGTTAACCCATCTGGTTGCAGCAAAATAAGATGACCAATCCAATAGCAACTAAATAAGACGATTGAAAAACCAAAGAAGTCAGAGTGAAACATAGGCACATATCATGTTCGAACTTCAGAAGACAAATGGCATAAAGTAAGAAACAAAACAAACATCATCTATTCATCAGCAAAATTTACCCTCCACGATCGAAATTGTTCAACAAGCAAGCACAATGGAAACAACAAATTGTTCAAAAGCAGGAGTAAAGTTTATACATGTAAAAATCAAGGGAAAAATTCATTGTTTGGGGTCGGAGGAAGTGACTGGTCGAGCACCCCTTGCATCGTCTGCTCGGTTCCTTCAGGAGCATCTCCCTCGGTATCATTTTGAACAGTAGGCTCCTCGACAGGTGCTGCTGCTCGGCATCAGACGGACCATCTTGCTCATCCTGCACTTGATCAACTCCATGCTCGGCTTGATAAGGTTGAGCGGGAGATCCTTCAACATCATAATCCGGACCATCTTCTTCATCCAGTATTGGGTCATCAATTTCGATCCCATCAGGAAGGTTGGAGAAATCGCACAGATCACTCAAATTAGATATTGGAAGGTTGCGATCCGGGGGGTTGTCGAGCAGGTACTTCTTGAGATGGACTTTGAGAGGGGTAATCTGGTCAGCAGTAAGAGTTTGTCGAGCAGAACGAATAGCATTTGCAAAGGCGCATATATAAGAGAAATTGGACATTGAGTCAACATACTCTTCAGTGTGCAGTTTTGAATTTTCAAGACCCAGACGAGTGTTGATCTCTTCAGCGGTGAGGAGTTGTTGGGCGAGCAGAGCTTTATCGCACTCTACGACCTCGATACCTATTTTTAGCTTTCGGAGCTCAACGTTCAGCTCGTCCTGAACCTTCCTGATGCTTGTCACCTCTTCTCGGTTACAGTGTAACTCATCCCGAGCAAGTCGTAGCTCTTCTCTGGCCTGGCGAGCATCTTCCTGAGCTAGGCGAGCATCTTCTTGAGCTTTACGAGCCTCTGCTTGGGCTGAGGATACTTGTTCTTGAACCAACTTCATTTCATCTTGGGCTCTGGTCAGCTCGTTCACCTTCTCTTGGAAACTCGAGATAAGAGTCACATATTTGGCCTGAAATTGGGTGGACTCGGTATAAGCTTTTCAAGGAGAACCAAAGATTGGCCATGGCACACTAGGCCAAGTCGCATGGTTTTCAAAGTCGTTGGACCCTTGGTGGCCTCTTCGAGCTCAGTAGTCCATGCTCGGATGGGGGTCTCACACGCTTTCTGGACATGCTCGGGAAGGCCAGGAATGTTGCGGACAGTAGGGGAGCAATAATAGTGTTTCAACTCTGGCATCAGAGGCGACAATTTGTTCAACCTACGTGTAATAAAAACAAATAGATATGATTAAACGACCAAATCAGATGGAACAAAGAGACACTCCAATAGGCGAGCAAACATACCTGTTCACCCGAGCAGGGTCCCATCCCATAAACGACTTGTCCTCGGGAGAACGGAGCTGAGAACTTAAAGGAGTCCAGGTTCGGGGTCCAACAGGGGGTGGAGTAGATGTACCGACCTCCATTTTAGCAATGTGTGTGATCGGACCGACCACAGAGGCAGTTATTCTAGTCGTTTCAGCAATAGGGATCGCCTCATTAACAACATCGGTGCTCGATGGGGCTATTAGATTTTGATCGTTAGGTAGACCTTTGGATCTCTTTGGTGAGGGAGCTTGGTCACTCGATCCCTACTCGACAGGACGAGTTATCCTTTTCTGCCGACTCGACTCGCCCGGTCCGGGTGCGGCAGGTCGGCTCGCTTTTCTCAGTCTGCTCGCCTCCCCTCGATTTACTAGTTGAGCATCTCTCTCGGCCTGGATCCGAGCAAGCTCTTGGGGTCTCTTGGTTCGAGCCATTTCAGTATGTTTGACTGTGCTTACGACAATAGTTACGGTAGGGAAAGCTGTAGACAGAAGAATTTATTAAAAAATGAAAAAAGCGGGTACAAAAGGCACAACATATTTACAAGAATAAAAGTCAATCCTTACCAGTTGGATTGAGGGCAACTAAATGGTGAGGGGGCACGTACAATCCTCCTTTCTTCCTTTGGTCAGCAGTGTTCAACGTTTTCACCAAGCGTTCTGATTATGGCTCAAGGTCGATTTGCCAGATACTACTGAAATAACCATCTTTTGTCTCTTTGTCTGTTGCTGCTTGAATTCCTGATATTGAGGAAATAAGTTAAAATCAGTTCACTGAGGAGAGTAAAACAACAAAATTACTTACTTCGACAGATTCCAAAATCAGTGGGGATGTCTAAATGGGCATTTGGTTCACATCCTGAAGCAGGACTTTTCCAATCACCCCTGACGAACCAAAACTTCTCTTTCCAATCCGTGATCTTATTAGGCACATCCTCGATGACCTTACACTTTGCATTCGATTGCATGAACAACCATCCGTGTTCGGCTTTAGGTCGAGACAAATGAACTAATTGAGTAAGTTCTGCTGCTGTTGGATAATACACAGGTTTTATTTTGCCGAACAAAGTTAGGAAACTCATAATCATGTGTCACCCATTCGGCATTAGCTGTGTAATGGTGATATTCCATTTCACGAGCAAGGGAGTAATAACTGGATGAAGTGGAAATCGAAGACCAACTTCCATTGTATCTAAATTCACAGCAACACAACCTTCAGGAGGCTGGTCTGCTCGCTCATCGGGACCAGGCACCAGAAAAACACATCCTTTGGAGTCTCGTAATTCCGATACAATTGGCCGAGCATATCCACATCGATAACACTTGCAATTTTGCTCGCTGGATATTCATTTTCGACCCTTGTTCTGTGAGATTGTTCTGGCCATTCAAAATCATAGCGAGCACTATACTCGGTATATGTTGGGCTATGAGAAAGACCAACAGGAATATCGAGCACCATATTCTGTTCGCCATCAATTCCTCTATTCGGCTCATTAGCATTTTCAGTTACTGGGATTTCCTCCCTCATATGATCGTCAACCATATCTACATCACGATTACCTACAACCCTAGATCCTATTTGGGGTTGAGATAAAGAATCTTCATCCGAATCATCTAAAAAATCGGTGCGGGCTAAATCCTAATCTAATTCATTGAGGGCATCGTCGGAATCCTACGAAAGAATGGCAAATGGTTGTCGAATTTGCCAGCGGGATCTTGAACCCAAGGCGTTCATCTCCGACGCATTGGCACCACTACGGGTGATCGGACGGTAAGATGAGGAAGAGGAACTATAATGGCTTGACTCTATTGAATCAGTAGAACTCGAACGAGAAGTCATAATTGGAATTAAAGGGGGTACGAAGTAATTACCTGGAAGAAATCTTTCGTCGAGATAAGTACGCTCTTGCCGAAAATTTTAGACAAAATGTGAAGAAAGAAAGAAGAGAGAATGAAGAGAAAGAAAAAGGGCTGAGGCGGCAAAATGGTTTTTATTTAGGTTCCGGATTTTTGAAAATTCAAAAAAAGAGGTTTCTAATTGTGCACTAGTCCCGACACCCAACACAGAAGATGAGGCGACACTTACGAATACCCATTCAATATATCCAACAGCCGGGTCCCCATGATGAATACAAAGCGGCTCGGCTGGGGGGTATTGTTGGGATCGATGTTTTCAACTCGATTTATTTGTACACGTCAGAGGGACACATGTATCGATATATTATTAAAATAACCACGTCCGATGGAGAGGAGTTCACCTAGATAATGATTGTCAACCATACAAGTGTGCTCGCCCTACCAACCATACAAGTATGCTCGCCCTGCCAACCATACAAGTATGCTCGCCCTGCCAACCATACAAGTATGCTCGCCTTGCCAACCATACAAGCGTGCTCGCCAAGTCTGGCGAGCATTATATTCATTCTTGTATGCTCGTTAAGGACAATGTTCCTGCAAACGATATGGTCAAAGGGGCGAGCAGAGTAATCGGTCGGGCAAAAGTTGATACAAAGGGCATATGACATAAAAACCAAGTCACTAGCTGAACCATCTGGACGACAAGAAGAATGCTTTATAAGCAGGTAAATCCAAAGGCCAACCAGGGAGACGAAGTTGAAAACGTGGCAGCATCACATGAGTTCTTGTAAGACACGAAATCTCCAGCTCATGCTTGACAAACCATCACATGCTTGTCAAAGTACTATAAGTAGAATCAAAAAGAGCAAGAAGAGGGGTCAGAAAAATTCCTAAGTACTCATATATATTCTCCAAGTCACCATCTTTCATAGAAGGAAGTTTTCACCACGAGTGGTATTGTGTACAGTATACTTGAACCTCGCAGTATAACATCCCTGACTTGGAATGCCCCCAGAGTAGTCATTTATTGATGAACTGGGTCACCAGTTTCTTGTTATTTACTGTAACATTGCACACATACTTATTTTGTTTGTGATTTGTTTTAAAAATAGCCACATAGTATTCTCATAAAAAACAACTTGCAAAAGTAAATAATATTTATTGTATACTTATAAGGTCTCTTATACGAATCGAGGCACATAATTTTCAATCCACTTTTACTTTTAACTCTAAAGACTGTAACATATAATTGTTCGTATGTGAAAATCGGCTTGCAAAAATACTAAACTACAGTTGAAATAGATTGACTCTAACTTTTATTTATCGTCATCAAAAAATATAATAGGATTGAAAATTATCTCCTCTTAAACACCTTATCCTCAATGCTCATTCCTAAAATTATTTATACTTCAAGAAAATGATTTTCAAGCTTTGTGACAACCAATATCGTGCCATACACAAACCTGCAAACTTAATTTGGTAATTATTTATGAGAAACACTAACGACATTCATTTTTTCAAAATTAAATAGTGACTTGATAGTCCTGAATACTTAATAAAGTTTAAAAAATCAACACAAAATAACTCTCTACTAGCTCGAGAGTGAAATTTCGTTTTGTAGACACTATTGAAACTCAAATATACCCTAGTATCACCAGGAACCATAGATTGAATGTTCTCATTAATAGACTCTACTTCACGATGCATTGGTGCAAGTATTGTTCTATCCTAAAAGTAATTTTTTGTGCGAAATTATATGTTATGGATGTTTAAATACGCAATTTTTTTTTAAAAAAAATACATTATTAAATTTTGATCAAATATTTCAAAATTTTATTTAGTTCAAATTAATTATATTCAATAATAGTAATATTTAATATATGTAAAATAAAAAAAAAAAATTAATTTACATCTAAATTATATTTAAATTGAAATTATAAGTGTAAAAAAAAGGTTATTATTTGACACCGAATAAAAAATATTAATAAAACACATTAAATTTAATTTTAAAATAAGTAAATATTTTAAATCACAAATTTCTAAACACGCCTTTATAAATTACATTTATTGTACTTTTGCAAGATTTTACATCATGATCAAGACAATGTTTTTAACCTTCTTTAATCTTCACTCTTGAGACAATACTATGTAGTTGAATTGGAAAAAATATATTTTAGGTCCGTAACTATGGGGGTGGCAATTTAAGGACAATAAATTTAAATTTTGTAAAATTAAATTAGGTAGTTTCAGTTTGAAAATAGTAGGCCTGCAAATTTTGAGTTTACATAAATTTAGTCCCGTAAATATTGAGTTTCCGTAAAAATAGACCCGTAAGTTTTAAGATTTCGCAAATTTAGACCCATCAATATGGGAAAAATGACTTATATTTGCCACTAAAAAAATAGTATTTCCCTACTTTTGCTGGAAAAAAAGAAAAAGTTAATGTCCTACTTTTGTCCCCCCCCCCCCCCCAATAAAAAGGTAATATCCTACTTTTCTTAAACTGAAACTAATTACCGTCCTTAAATTGTCGCCTCCTTTAAGTTGTGGCCTTAAAAAAATATTTTCTCACATATAGTTGACCCTATGAAAAAACTGACTTAGAAATGTATACATATACTGTCGATAACAGAAAAGATTGAATTTTTTTTCATTTGAAACTTAATCAAGGATGTTTAATCTAAAGTGTTCAAGGTCAATTATGGAATCCTTCTGAAAATGATTATAGTCTCAAGAACATGATTTCCAACTTAGCAATAATCAATCTCGTTGCACAACCCAACCTTTTGATCAATATCCTTAAAAGCATTATCAACACCTATATCTTCAATACCAAACAGTGATTAGAGAGTCGTGAACATTTAATATAGTTCAAAAATTCAACGGATCTACATATATCATTTATAAAATGGGTGGATGGTGATAATTGAGTTCAATAAAATATATAATCTAAAAAATTATGTAATTAATCTATAATATGTAAAATCAATCACTGTCATTATTATTTACTCCTATATTTTTCTTTTAGAATAAAGTCTAAGTCCATAGATGATACTTTACATAAGTATAGCTAATATTGTTCGCAATAGATAATGTAAGGAACATATTATTCAAGCATCACGTGGCACGATTAAGATTCTAATTTCTTATCTTATATTTATAATTTATAAATAATTTAGAAATTTTCTACTCCCTATGTCCCACAACACATTGCATATTTTCTTATTGGGACATCACACAATACTTTGCATGCATAAAAAAGGAAACTCCTCATTAAACCCACTCTTACAATATTCACATATTTACTAAAACGACATTACTTTTGGAACCCACACATACACTTAATCAAACTACTTTATTTACTTTATACATAAACATTTATAAAATTACCCTCCAACACTCTACTCATTATACATTTTTCTTAATCCACTTGTCAAAAAATGAGTGCAATATGTTATGGGACGGAGGGAGTAATATTTATAATTGTATATCTATTTAATTTTAATATATATACCAAGCTATGATTTGGAACTTCAAAAACTTTATACAATTAATAAAATACGTGTGGGATACAACTTTTTATTAACTCAAAGTAGCATTATCGAAACTCAAATACTATTTTATATCACCAGAAAATATAGGAAAAACCTTCTCGTTAACGAATTGTAAAGCTCATAAATTATAACACTTTAGTCTTTTTCTACAATAGAAATTAATATACATTTGAAATGAACTTAAATTAGTTTTATATATTTAAATTTCTACCATGAATTGGTAAATTATAACATAACAAATACCCTAAACATTTAAAATGGATATTAGTACAATTATAACTTATAACAAATATACTATATTACTTCATAATAATTGAACAAATTCGAACTGCAAACGTTTAAATATTACTTGATAAAGATGAAAGCTAGTGTTTATAATACTTAAAGCTTGCAAGTGTTTCTTCATAGTTGGAACAAAGAATACTTTGATCGTAATTTAAAAGTGTGAAACTAATATTCGACCTACAATCTTTCCCACAAATCTTAGAAATATAATATTCTTTTAAAATTTTAAATATATTAGTTTAGTTGATTAGAACTATATAAAAGATTAATCAATTAAAATTACAATAATCAATCATCATTAATTAGTTAAGTTCAGCGATTTTAGGGATTTGGATAATAATTACTTAATCTTTCATATAGTTTTAGGAGAAGATTTGTTACTATAATAATATTTCTTTATTTAAACACATAATATTCAAAAGATAATTCTATATAAATACAAATCATCTTATTTGTGTATGGATCTTGAGAGTAAAAACATTAGATATTGAATTCAATTTAATCTTCACGATAGGTCAAAAACCCAAAAAAAAAAAAGAAGCAAATTTACTATTGATTTATGGTATATTTTTCAGTAACTATTATATTTAAAAATTTTAAAAGTACATAAATAAATCACATGGAACATATAATTTCCAAAACTATAAGATGTAAAAATTCATATTAGAAAGTGTTAAAGCGTCAATGTCCGAATTATACTTCGTCTCAGTGTGAGACCGTCTCATGCAAGTCTGTCTCATATATTAATAGGCATAAATATATATATTAAAATTAAAAAGAAAAATAAGGAAACGTGCAACAGTTTAGAAAATAACAAAATAAAAAATTTGATTTAATTACTAAGGAATTGCATGATAAATTAATTTCTACATATTTTAAAAGAGACAAATAATTAACACATAAAAATTATTATGTGTTATGAAATAAATAAGATTGAATGTCCTTTGAAAGTTACAAGAACATTTCATGGGAGTTACAAGTAATAATGTAGGACTCTTTATTGTCTCTTCATGGTCCTAGTAATTGTCATTTATGTGTATTCATGCATGAGTCCTCTATAAATAGGTGTCATAACATCTTCATTTGTACATACACACAACCAAGAAATAGTGAAAATATCCTGGCTTGGTCGCCCCCAGACGTAGTCATTTTTGACGAACTGGGTAAACAAATTGTGTTCTTCATTTATTTTATAACACGTTATCAGCACGATTATTCTACCCATTTGGTTTCAGAATTTCGTACGTAGTCTCTAACATCGGTAAGTATCTCTCCTCAATTCATATGCCATCAAATTTCATAATTATTTCAACATGTAGTAGGTGGAATATTCAACATTGATGAAATTTTCCTTGAAATAGTTTTGATGTTATTGTGTTCTATTTCTATACATGCATGATATATGATTACGGTTATTAATCAATATTTTTAACTGTGAAGCAAGGATGATATTCTGAAATAATTTGTTTTCTTTATAAGTAAACATTGTGAAGATTTGAGAAATTCTTGATTCTTAAGCAAATACCTTGGCATAAATTATTTTACAAATTTTATGGCAAAAACTTTTTCAAGTTATTGAATGTTGTCGTTACTCTTAAATGTGCTAAATTATTTTATTTCTAATGTTTAATATATTCATAGAAGATGATTTACTTTTGAATCTTGAAGAGTACTTGAAATTTTTTCGTTCATAGATCAACCTCTGAGACATGCTTAACCTTTTAGTATATTGATGTCATTCTATAATTTTCTTCTGGAATATTATTCAAAACTTTTCTTGATCTAATCTCACTTGTTGAATATTTATACTTTATCTCATTTCTTGTATCAAAATTAATTAATTATTTGAGTTGCTTCTACAATTGAGAAAAAATTGTTTGGTTTATTATCCAAAAGAATACAAATTTTATGATGTCATTTATTGTGAATTGGTTATTCGCAACAATTGTTGGCATGATTTTTCTTTGAGTATATTTGAGATTCATGGTTGATTTAAGTGATTCAACTGTGAATGTTTATATCACGTTTTATTTCTTTTAATTGTATTAAATATA
Source organism: Stenogyne calaminthoides (assembly GCA_037126765.1). Classification (NCBI taxonomy): domain Eukaryota; kingdom Viridiplantae; phylum Streptophyta; class Magnoliopsida; order Lamiales; family Lamiaceae; genus Stenogyne; species Stenogyne calaminthoides. The sequence goes on along the minus strand of JBBCBC010000002.1, from coordinate 10,366,818 downwards.
TGAATGATATTCTCAGAGTTTTCCCTTAACTCTTAACTTGGGCTTTCAATAATGAGATTCATCTTGAGGCAATGAATCATGGAAATACTATTGTTAATAATAATAATAATAATAATAATAATAATAATAATAAAGTGTCAAATCAAGATAATGCAAAGTCAATGATTTTCATTCCTCGTCATTTGAATGAAAGATTAAAAATTAAATATTTGACAATGAAAAATCCACTAAGAGTTGTGGATGGATTTAAAAGAAAAATACGATCACCCGAAGATGGTCGTCCTTCCAAAAGTCCGGTACAATTAACCCCACGTATGTCTACAAGATTACACAATTGTTAATGGAATATAATATTGCTACGTTCAGAATTATTTCTCAATTAAAATTATGTTGTTAAAATCTAAATGATGATATGTTTGAGAAGACATTCTTTACTCGAATATGCTCCTGCAACAACAATATCGAGAAAAAGAATTTAAGAAATATTATGAACTAATTACTTGTCTTATTTTGATCGAGCAAAATATTGAATTGAACAAACATGAGTCCATGTCCACTATTTCTAATCCATTCCCTAAAACGAATGTGACTCATCTCAAAATTATGGATGTGGGTGGATGTGATCGTGATAGAAATATTCCATATAATTAAATAAATCACAATCGTAATAAGAAATAAGTTGTCTCCCAGAAGATGAACAATGGAGAAAATAAAAAGCATGGGGATAAATGTTATCAGTGTGGCATTGAAGGTCATTGGCCCATTATCTATCAAATAACAAAATCATCTTATGAAATAGTGTCAAGCATCCTTGAAAATATTGAAGGATGAAAATGTTGAAACATGTTGATGAGAAAATTGCTTATAATGATGATGATAAAAATCCATTCTTCCTGAAGAAGTAATTGACGTCAAATATTGTGATTAAATAATGATGGTGATGTTTGTCTAATTGACAGTGCTACACTTAATAAAAAAAGATTTTTTTCTCATTTGGAAGAGGGGGATACAAATATTAATATTATAAATGGTAGTGCAACCTTGCTTGATGACTCCAGAAAAGCTACTATATTTCTTCCTAGAAACTAAATTTGTTTTATGTGATGCACTATTGTCTCACAAGTCTCAAAGAAAGTTATTTAGTTTTAAGGATATCCACATAAATGGGTATCATTGAAACTCTATATGAGACAAAAGACTTTATGTTATCCTTGAACTAAAATATGTGAACTAAAAGTTTACGGAATTATACAATTGCAATAAGTTGCAAATCAATTAACAGACATGTTTAGTGACTCTAAAAGGTTACTAAATCACATATTCCTGCAGAATATGTTTTGGTTAATATTGATGTCCCAGAAGGACAAATAGCGAGTATTAATAAATTTAAAACACGCTTGAAGCATGGGAAGATCTCTTAGTTCCAAAAATTAAAATTCTCGCAAGAAAAGAGTATTGAAATAAGTAAAAATTACACATAATGGAAAAATTCAGCCTCCTGAAGGGGTTACCTCTTACGATGCTCCTGAAAAGCTAGTTCCTAAAGAAAAAAAATGAATTTGTGAAATAATAAGGCACAAGGTAGCCCAAGTTTTTCCACGAAGTCATAAATTTGATTATGATGAAACGTATTCCCCCGAAGTGGATACGACCATGACTACCCCATTTTTACAACTAGTGTGTGGAAAATAATCAAACATTTCTCATCTGTGAAGATTCAGTTGTGCAGTATATATTTCTATATCACCACCACGATGAACCTAGCAACCTAGTTTACTAACTGCACACTTAATGAAGATTATTTCCTGGCATTAGGGGGAGATAAGAATGCAAAATTAAATGAATGCCGATAAATTAGTAAAAGAAAAAAAAAATCTTCAATATCTAGACCCACACACTAGTCAAACTGAACAAGAAGTTCAAAATATAATTTAACTTGCAATATTTAGCAAGTAGTTTGCCAGATGCATTTACTAATCATAAAGGAGTGACTAGATCACATATACATATCGTATATACATAACAGAGTGTAGAAGTTACAATGAAATCAAATATATATGTTGATGCTCTTACATGTCATAAGCGTAAATGAGCTAAAGAACCTCTTAACACGAAAGATATAAATTTGCGGTAAATCAAAGCTAGCTAAATATTAAGTCACTCATCTCCTGAAGAGATACGTCTTGAAGAAAAAAAAATCATAGTAATGAAGCACGTGCACAAAATAATCAAAATACTAGGATTGTGGAATGATCAGATCAAAATATATGGGAAATGATGATGATCTGGTTTATATGAATTTTATAAATATAGGAGACACTTACAATACAATATTATCATTGTCGACAACATATTCATGTCCGCTGTTGCTTTTACTATCACAAATAAAAATCTGGATCCAGTACCTAAGTTGGGTGACAGAAGCACCTTGACTAGGTGACATAGTAAGAAGCAAATTGTGGCAGAGCTAGACTCGCTAAACAAAATAAAGTGTTGATTATATTACACGTACACCCTGAAATGTGTATTTGTACGAAAATAAAATGAGAATAAGAAGGTGGTGAGGTACAAAGCGAGATTCATAACTCAAGGGTTTTTGCAGAGACCTGATATTAATCAAACATATTCTCCTATTATATATAAAGTAATGTTCCGCTATTTAATATCTCTGGCAGTAAATATGAAAATTTGGGAATGCGTTAAATGATGTAATCACTGCATATTTATACGATTATCTTGAAAATGAATCTAAATGAAAATCCCTTAATGATTTAACATGTCTGAAGCATGTCAATCAACCCAAAGAAAGATTATTCTATTAAATTGTAGAATTTCTTGTATGGGCTCAAATAATTTGGATATAAGTCGCAGCCTAGTTTAAGAAGCTGGCTATATCATTAAACCAAATAAATTCATATATTTTCATAAAGAAAAATGAGTCAAATTTTGTGGTCATTGCAAAATATGTTGATGACCTCAATGTTAATTGGAATCCCTGAAGAGATCCAAGATACGATTATATACTTAAAGAAAGAATTTGAGATCAAAGATTTATAATTATTAACTTCTGCCTTAATTTACAAATTGAACATATAATGTGGAATTTGTGTCCATCAAATTACTTATACCCTGAAGGTACTAAACAACTTTACATGGAAAATGCACATCCAATGAGTACCCAATGGTCATTCGATTGTTTGATCCTAATAAGGATCCTTTTAGACCGTGAAAGAAAGGGGAAGAGATACTTGGTCCTGAATTATCATATCTCAGTATAATTGGTGGATTTATATATCTTACTAATTGTACAAAATGAAATATATTTCACTAATATTTTTCAATTCATTTCACGAGTTACAAAAGGACGATGAAATTGTTGTGCAATAAATCCGATCAAGTGAGATTTAATATTTTTACTTATCAAGGCATAACCGATGACAACATTTGAGAATTTCAATTTATAAAGCATACTATAATGCATCAATTAAAAGATCTCAAATTATGTTTAAATCATGGGGATAATTTATACACTAAGTAATATGTACTCTTCTCCCTTCACTAGGTTTTTTGTTCCACTGGATTTTCCCCAATAAAATTTTTAACGATGCATAATGATGGACATTCAAAGGGGGAGTGTTATGAAATAAATAAGATTGAATGTCCTTTGTAAGTTACAAGAACATTTCATGGGAGTTACAAGTAATAATGTAGGATTCTTCATTGCCTCTTCATTGTCCTAGTAATTGTCATTTATGTGTATTCATGCATGAGTCCTCTATAAATAGGTGTCATAACATCTTCATTTGTACATACACACAACCAAGAAATAGTGAAAATATCCTGACTTGGTCGCCCCCAGACGTAGTCATTTTTGACGAACTGGGTAAACAAATTGTGTTCTTCATTTATTTTATAACATTATGAGAATTGTATTTTAAAATCACTAAGTAATAAAACTTACATAGTACTTTTAATACCATTGAATAGTAAGTAAATCAATCACGGAAAAGTGAGCATACAACATTCATTAATGAAATATTAAAAAACGTTTTTTTTAATGAAATATATATTGAAGAACACTATATTAACAATACAAAAATATATGAGTAAAACAATTTATAGTCTATGATATATTAATTCCTAAAAAGTATACCATAATTCAAAAAGGAAGGTGTTAAATGGGCAGATTCTGCCCAGGGCAGAATCATTAAAAGACCTTTGACCTCAATCAAGCCCACCCAAAAATCTGCCCTCATTCAAGCCCACCAAGTCTAAAAATAGTCTTTTCTGCCCAGGGCAGAATCTGCCCACCAAGAATTATCCATTCAAAAAAAAATTACAAAATTTAATAATAATAAATCTTCTCCAAAAATATATACTACCGTTTTAAACACGTAATCTTTTAACATAATTCAGGGATTTAATTGCACTATTTTATATAACCTCAGACTATAGTAACTTATATTTTTGTTAAATATATTGTAAATTAGTTACCATTAATTGTTATAATTAAATGTACTTTGATTTTATATTTTTGGTAAATATATTATAAATTAATTGTTATTAATTACACATTATATTTAATTAAAGCAAGATATTGATATACAAATAAAAAGTACATGATTATTTCATATAGTATTAGTATTCACTATGCAAAAGTATTAAATATTAAAATAATCTAAACAAAATAATAAATATAATATATAAATAATTTAAATAACAAAATTAAAACAATACAAGCTTCTTAGTCAGAAAAATTGTTCATATTACATAAATTGGCGTAGAGTCAAAATGACAATAGCTACCATCATGATATAAAAGTATTGTTCAATAATATAAAGAAAATAAAATCAATAACAATAAAATAAAATATGTAGACAAACAATAAGCTAGATTTTTAATAGTCGAACACTACTTATTTATCAATAGTAATTTTCATAATAAACAAAATTGATTGAGTGAGTTTGATCTCCACAGTATTTTCTCTAAACATTAAGTGTAATTTGGTTAGGTATTTACTCATTTGAACAATGTACATACTTCTTTAAAAAAAAAAAACAATGCACATACAAATTTACAATGATCTACTAATTTAATCAATTTTTTACAAAGTTGTTATCAACTTCATTACAAAAATTGAATAATCTTCATGTATTCAATTTCATGTGTAATCTCCTCCTTCTCCAAAAGCAATCTTCTCCACAATAATATATAAATCTGAATATAAAAAAATGGTTATTAGGACTTTAAAAAATAATACAAATAAATAATAACGTTCATGTTATTATGCTATAGAAAAAAAAATCGACAAATAGGTTCTAAAGAATCTACGAATACCTTCTGAATATGCTTCAATTAGAATGATCTAGACATTTATACTTCTTCAAATCATTTGCAAGTAATCTTCTTCATGTGCGCACAATACGAATGACCTGTAAAAAAAAAGGAATATGATTGGTTTGATGTACACAAATCAAGAAATATGAGAATGATCTGCAAAAATATAAAAAACAAAACAAATAATCACAATGAATCAAAACAATTACCAAAGAGAGAGAGAGAGAGAGAGAGAGAGAGAGAGAGAGTCACAATGAAAAATGAATAAAAGATGTGAAATTTTATAGAAAATAATAAAACAAAATCAATGGATGAGATTAAAACAACACTACAAATTAATGAGATTAAAGGGATTTGAAATAGAGATATGTGGTTTTGCCACATCATTACCATATCATTTTATGACTTGCTACATCATCTTATAGAAGTTTTGCATTATAGAGATTATTATAGATTGATATAACATATACAATTCTTGGTATATTTAGGTCAAGTTTGACCTGATATATATTTTGTAAATTAGAATATAAAGATATTTTATGATTTAATAAGATTAAGCAAAATTTAATAAATATAAAATTTTTTATGATTTAATAACGACATACTATATAAATTAATTTTTTACTTTATTTTTATTATCTCGGCTTTTTTATATACTATTATAGTCCATATTTTATTTTGACTTTGAGTGATAATTTTATTGGTATGCATTAATTAAATTTTTTATATATATAAGACATATCTAATGCTAAATTAATCCTAATATTTTTCAAAACCCACCGCAATTATTTTATTTATGATAATGGTATTTTTTTTTTAAATTTGAGCCCTTGGTAGTCTATAATATATATATATATAGTCCATGAGTTAACTCCGAAAAAAAGCTTTTTTTTTAAAAACGGAAAATTCATTCAAGATAATAAAAAAAGGGCTAGGCCACATAGTTAACTCATGAATATCACTGGAAAGCTCAAACCTACTGGTTAAACCAACTCTACCTTTGATATATCAAATTACAGATAATTATAGAAATATAATTTCAAATGCACATGATAGTAGGGTATAATTAAGTCAGACCATGATTCAATACAAATAATCTAGCCGTCCATAGAGGCGGCGATTATCAGAAATAAAAATTTAAATACAAAATTTAAATAGACAACAATTATACCTTAATGAGTCTTTACCATAAACAACTTATAAACATAATTATTACAAGGCTTTAAGGGTTGCACACAAGAGGGGTAGAGAGAGAAAAAGAGAGGGCGAGTCTAAACTCAAGCGTGCCTCTCAAATGAAAAATCAAACCTATATATAGATGAAAGAGCCGAACATGAAACCCCGGATTTCAAAATAAAAAATAAACAATGCGTAAAAAACAAAACCGCAAAAGTCAAAAAGTAAAAAGTGTGAATAGTAATTACTATTCAAGAACAGTTCTTTGTCTGCTGTTGTAAGCAATGACGAAATTTGATTTTGTCTGATATTGTAGTCACATTTTGCAAGAATCTGCTATGTCAAAATCTCCACTAAATCTCCAATAATGAAGCTTGCTTTTTTAGGAGTTTAAGAGACTCCTTGAAATTTGTCAATTCTTGACTATTTGGATAAACAATCCATCATTGATTCCTTCTTAGTGAAGCTTCTAGCCATGAAATCCATACTTCCAAAACTCTTATTCTCTTTTTAATAACTTTAAGATAATTCTTATTTTTAATCACATTATTCTCATTATCAATAAGAATATCAGAAGGAACTCTCCATATATTATAATGCAAAACTCTTGAATCATTCATGAGATAGTATAACCTGAAACGAATTATCCCATGCTGAATATCCCATCTTTCCGTTGTAAATGATGTAAAGAAACCATTCGGGTAAGATCATTCCATAATTATTCTTTATCTTTGATTCTCTCTTTAAGAGAGTGCTTGAACAAGTTAAAATTTTAGTGAAGAGAAAAATCTTGGCAATCTTCGTTTGGATCTTGAGAGTCCTGAAGATCAGAACCAGATAACATAGAAGCATCAAATTTTGAATCTGAAAAATCAATATCCCCCAATAGATTATTTTTTATCAGATCCATATATCGATCAATAATTTTCTCCTTAGAGAGAATGCCTAAATATTTCTTGGAATATTTAGAAAAAGAGAATGGTAATAGAAACATGGTCCTCAATACTTTTCTTGTAAAAATCCATTTTGGATTTAATCCTATCAATATTTTCTTGGATAGGAAGTTCATTGGAACCTGGTGTAAGAGTATTAAGATTATTCCAAAATCTTGTGGAATAAATCCTCCCTAAACAAGGAATACAAGTTTCAGTATATCCAAAATCTGGTCTCCATTTCCAGACCCATGGGAGTCCTGAATCAATGAAAAATATACAAATGGTTTTACCCACTTGTACTGTGAGTTTTAAAAGAAGATGATACTATAGAGTATTCTTCTAATAGAAATTTGACCTCTTCTGGCAAAATATTTGCCATGGCACCAAAAATCTCCCACCAGGAGAAAAACCTGTTAGGAATTTGATTCCTTCCAATATTATCAAATAATTTGATCAACCAAATATGAGAATGCTTGGAATTGTGATAAAACAGAGTTTTATAAAAACTCTCCAGATAATCCCAGTAATTGTACTAGTAATTGACCTTGTTGACTTCATTCAACATTTTCCTTTCAGCTAAAGGAGAGATACCCCATTCTTGGATGGAGATGATCTTCTTAATAATGAACTTTGAGTAATTAATACTATTACCCTTGGGTGGAAAATGTTGGATCTCCACACTGCCAAGACTAATAAGAATGCTTTCATAAAAACCTCTAGTCTTGTAAGACTCAACAATCCATCCACAATTCGGGATATATTTTTCCATAAGAATCCATGGAGATTCTTTGAACTTTTCATCATCATCTTCAATATGAAGAATTAATTCTCTCTTTGGAGAATGAAAATAAGTGTATTTTTTTTGAATGGCTGAAGCATATGATACTCCATCATCTGGTTTTGAGGAATTGTCCTCAACTGAAATATTTTTACCATGTTGTCTGAGGAATTCTTGAAATTCTTTTTGAACATTTTCTTCTTTTGAAGAAGAACCAATACCAAAAATATTCTGATTATAAAGGTATTTTCTCACTTGCTGTAAAATAGGAGATCCTCTGTCTCCTCTTCCTCTATAAGAGGAATAAGAACTTCTTCTAGACTGACTCATAACTGTCATGAAGAAATAAATTCACGAGTTAAAAAATATGGAAGATGATTATCTTTCCCTTGCTTATAAACAATTTCAAAATCAAAATAAGCAAGATGAGATTGTCATCGGGCAAACATTTGTTTAGAAACATTATGTTCAAAATCTTTAAAGAGCATAAAAGTAGCAGCCCTGCAATCAGTTTTAATAGTAAATTTCTGATTGTATAAGTCATCCTGAAATTTAAGGACACATTTTACAATAGCAAAAATTTCTTTAGATGTGGCAGAATAATTCTTCTGACTATTATTCCATTTACCAGAATAAAATCTAATGATATAATCATTTTTATTATCAGGATTAATTTGTTTTAAAATACCTCCATACCCTAAATCTGAGGCATCAGTTTCAACAATTTTTTCCCAAGAGGGATTAGCAAGCATAAGACAAGGAATATTTTTAACTTTTTCTTTTATTTTTATAACAACCTTAGTATGATTATCATTCCAAGGAGAAGGATTCTTCTTAAGTCTATCATATAAGATAGGGGAATCTTCAGCAAGATTCTTAATATAAGAAGACACGTAATTAAGGCTTCATAAGAATCTCTCTAACTGAGTTTTATCAGTTATAATATCAGGAAATTTATTACCAAATTCAATACTTCGTTGAATAGGAATAATATTGCCTTTGTCAATTATATGACCAAGAAACTTAACTTTGGTTTGGAATAAAACCATTTTAGGTTTTGAAATAACTAAACTATTTTTAATGACCAAGTTTTTAAACATATCAAGATGTTCAAAATGTATTTCAATATCCTTAGAAAAAACAAGGATGTCATCAATATAGACAATAATAAAATCACTATAAGGATTAAAAATATCATTCATAATTTGTTGAAATTCTGAAGGAGCATTTTTAAGACCAAAAGACATAATAGTCCATTCGTAATGACCAAATGGAACATTAAAGGCTGTTTTATACCTATCAGGTTGATTAATCTGAATTTACCAAAAGCCTGATTTTAAATCAAATTTGGAGAAGACAAGATCATTGACTAATCTGTCAATAAGAACTTTCTTATTAGGAATATGATGTCTAATCCATTTCAAAACCTTATTAAGAGGTTTATAATTAATCACAAATCTAGGAACTCCACGTTCATGCTCTTATTAGGAATATAATTGTCTAATCCATTTCAAAACCTTATTAAGAGGTTTATAATTAATCACTAATCTAGGAACTCCACGTTCATGCTCAGAATGCTGATTAATATAAAAAACAGTACAAGACCAAGGAGATTTAGAAGGAGCAATAAGCTTATTCTGTAATAAGGAAGATATTTCCTTTTTGCATAACTATAAATATTCAGAGTTCATTTGACAAGGTTTAGACTTAGTAGGTATTTTATTCTCTTTGAAATCTTCCTCATAAGGAAGAGAAACTATATGTTTCTTTCTATCCCAAAAAGCATTAGGAAAATTGTTGCATATTTCAATAGAAAATTTATTAATTAAAAATTTAATTTTATCCTGCAGCTTATGATTCTTTAATCTATCATTAATAGTGATAGAATTAAGCTCTTCATTAAGAAAATTTATTTGACAATTTTTATTATTAATTTGATCTTGAATCAAATTAAGAACCTTATGAATAGGTTTAGTAACAAACTTAAAAGTAATAGATTTACCATTATAGGTACCTGTAATACCTCCTTCACCAACAAAGGTAAGAGGATATATTTTAAATAAAAAAGAAAGACCAATAATCATTTGACTAGTAATGTCTTCAGCAATAAGGAAGTCATTAGAGATACAACAACCATCAACACAAACATAAGCATTTTTAAGCTTGTAAATAATTTTTAAAGATCCTCCACCTGCATGAGAAAGTGTTGGTCCCGGTGCAAACGAGTCTTACACGTGTATGGGGGGAATACACGTGTTCAGTGTTTTTAAAACTTTTCTTTTACTGAGGTCAGCTTGGGTCAGGTTGTCCTGATGATTTGGTCCTGAGAAGCACAAATCGCTCTGAGTCAAAGTCTACTGAGACAGTGATCCTGAGCTGCTTTCAGATACCTCAGATAATCCCAACTGAGTCCTGAGTTTTCAGAGATCCTGAGTTGCTTTGGATCAGATAACTAACTTACTGAACCCTCAGAAGAGTAAGTTCAGTTTGGTAACTATCTGTTCTAGCTACTCAGATGTGCGGAATGGTTGGCCCTTAGTTTATACTCGTTTTAAGCTTTTGCTGAAAACCTTTCTTTAATGGAATAGTGATTAGGCTGTGATTCAATTGTATGCAACTTTCAGTGGATTGATTCCAACTGAAATATCAGTGAAAATATGCTTTCAAAACAAAGTAATGCAACAGATAAAACAAGCAAAACAGAAAGCAAGGAACACAGCAAGTTATAGTGGTTCAGAGACTCAAGCTCCTACGTCCACTCTCCCTGATCTCTTCAGAGAAATTCACTAATCACTTCCTAAGGCTTTCTGACTACCTCTGTAGTTTACTAACCTTTATAATTTTGAGCTTTCTGACTACCTCTGTAGTTTACTAACTCAAAACTCACACAAGCATTCTGTCTATCCAAGATAGATTACTCACTTCTTCTCTAGAGCTTCTGACTACCTCAATGTAGTTTACTAACTCTTTACAACTCCAATCTCACCAACAATCACACTCAAACTACCTTACAAAGGGTTTGGGGTTTCTTGGTTGGTTTCCAACTAGGATGAGATATCCTTTACAATAAAGAACAATGCAAAGGCTATGATATCTCGACTAAGCTTTGGATATATCTTATCAAGCTAGGCTTAGTGGAATGAGCTCTCTTCGATTTAAAGCACTTGGGAAATTCTTTGGATTTTGAGTGCTTCAACTTGCAATAATAAGTTTGAGCTCTTGAGTTGCTTACAAATTTCCTGTAACCTTACAATGTAGAAGGTCACAAGTATTTATAGGCATACACCAAGGTCAATTTTGAAAAACTATCCGTTGGAAAGATAGCTTCGTGAGTTTCCTCTTATGGTGTGTGAGAAACGGCTATGTTTAGGGTTTGACACTCCCTAACACGTTTTAGGCATTAGCCTTTCATGTAGCCGGTCACTTTTTGCAGTCTGGAACTTAGTACTTCTGACATCTTTTCAGTGACATGTCGTTGTCAGTGTCAGTATGGTACAGTGCTGTCTTCCACTTTTTGACTTTTGTGTCCAGTTAAAGGTAGACAACTCAACGGCTCTTTTGGTTACAATCTCTGAGTTGATATAACCTTAACAACACTTTGCCTTAGTTCCTTTTGTCTGCATTTGAATGTCTTGGCAAATATCTATTTTCTAAGGAATCGCGATCTTCTCAATATTTCATCGTTCAAATAGATATTTTCAGTGCCTCGGAACATTCAGGTTTATCTTTGAGCATTGATACATTCTCGAAGTCTTGATAATTCGTGCCTTGATACTCTTGATCTTCATTTCTTCAGGGCTTACGTGTACGTGTCTTGTGAGTCTTACGAGTCTTGAGGTCTTACGAGTCTTCAAGCGTCTTACGAGTTTTTCGGCGTCTTACGAGTCTTGATGTCTTACGAGACTTAAATGAGCGTCTTACGAGTTTTTTCACAGATATCTTGGTGATATCTTTGAGTCTTTATGCCGAAGTCTTGATTCCTCGATTTCATCTTTGAGTCTTGATATCTCGATTTCTGCCTTTGAGTCTTGATATCTCGATTTCGAAGCTTTGAGTCTTGATTTCTTTATTTCATCTTTGAAACTTCATAAACTTGATTTCATCTTGAACCTTTCGGTTTTTTCTTTAAACTTATCGAGTTCTTCAGAATCTTCAGATCCTAACCTGATCTATATCTGCTGACTATACATTTTGCAGATATCATCCTGAATACTCTAAAACTGAATCCTGACTCAACTATCAAGATTATCCTGAACATGTCATACTCAGGGGTTTTGGGATCTAATCAAAATTATACCTTTATTAAATTCATCTCCCAACAATTTCCCCCTTTTTGATGATGCCAAAACCTATCTTGTTACAAAAATACTAACCTATACTCAAGTTTCAGTTTATCCTATTACAAGATTGATTATATCTCCCAACAATTTCCTAAATAGAGAATCTCCCAACAATTTCTTCAGTAATGAATCTCTCAAAGGATTCATCACCAAATACTTAATTTCTCAACAATTAATCTCAGAGACAATTATTCAGGCATATCAAAATTAAAAGACATGTAAATAAGATAATGAGATATTATCTTTTGAGCATAAATGATAAGTTTTCATTGATGATAGGTAGACTGTTACAAGTTACAATGAATCTTATCTGAACAAAATCAAAAAGACAAAAAAAAAGATAAAGGATTACATGAATCTTCTGAGTCTTCATTTGCTCTTATTTCGGCTCTTGATTCGGCTCTTGATTACGATCTTCCACCTCATCAGCAGGGACTTCAAGGTTGAACATTCTGTAATATCTTCTTTTCAGCGCATCTCTCTCTTTGATGATATCAGGATTGTTCCCTGTCAGACCTAATTGAGTGGCGTACTGAGTGATTTCTTGAGAAATGGCTTTCTCATTTACACGACCATTCTCGACTGGGAGGAGGGTACGTATGGACGGGGCGGTTATCTGCGACCTTTCCTTCATCCGCAAGATTTATCCATCCTTGAAGATATTTCGGATAGAAGGTCAGGAGATAGTCGATGAAAGCCTCATTCAGATTTGAGCTCTCCCCTCTCTATTCTCTGAGCACATCATAATAGAACCAGAAAGTTCTCTTAATTTCTTCCCATGCATCGTTGAGCCGGACTTTTGGCATCCATTTGTCAACGTCGCGGCCATTTTTGTGCTTTTGTGTTCCTCTCCTCTTGCTCAACCTGATTCTTCAAATCCGGCCAACAATTTTTTTTTGAACTTAGAAGCCTTCCTTTTTGCCCTCGCTTCTTCTTCTACCTTCTACCAATTTTCTCGATCATAGCAACTGCGCATTGGTACACCGTAAATGTAAAGCGCTTAGCTTTTCTTTGCTTGTTCAATCTGGAGTGTTTAAAACCAGAGGCCTTCTTGGAACCATACTCCGGGTATTGAAGACCTTCTTCTTTGGCTCAACCTCGATTTTTCAATATCCAAAGAACAATTTTCTCATCGAATTGGCTTAGAAGCCGTTTTTTGCTCTTTTGCCCTCGAGCTCTTCCATCGCCATCGGCCTTGACCCCCCTTTCTCTTGATGGGCATTTCAAAGACTCCAATAGGCTTGTACCAATCCTTCATCTACCACTCGGTTTCTCTATAGCAACTTTTTCGCATTGTTTCCTTTGAAACCCGAGTGTAGACCGGCTTCTCCACCTTCTTGAACTTAAGCTTCTCATCCACGGTGGCTTCTATCTCCTTCATGGCTTCGGCAATGATCTTCTTTTCAAAGATATCCTCGACAACCTTGCCCCCTTGAGTATGTTCCAATAAAACCCCGAGATCGGCTCGGTCTTTCCCCTTCTTGGAACCATTTACTCTGGCACCCTCGGAGAGTTCTTTGTGGTCCATATGGTATTGTTCTTTTGAGATCGACATCCCTGTTGGTCCCCATGGGAAAGAAGTTTTGTCTTTCCGCAGCAGAATTCGCCATCTTGCTTCCTTCCTCCAAAGTCTAAGAGCCTACGAGGTGGTTCTTCCCCATCCTCGGAGAATTCTCCACCTTTATCTAAATGAAGATGAGCAAATTAGAATCTCCTGAACACTTGTCTTGGAACCACCATTCATCTTGGCCGTCAAGAGCATTGAGCTTTCAGAATCCCATCAAGATTCTTGCTCACGCCGGCGTTTTTCGGAAGAACTCATTCTTCTCTACCAACTTTGCTTCTAGAATTGGACTTAGCTATGAGTTGGAAAAAATCCTTCCGACCCCGACTCTGCATTAAACTCAACACTTTTTTCGGCCTTGATCTCCATCTTTTCTTCTAATTTTCCTTCCATGGAGGTCTTGATCAAATAGACTTGTTTGTCGAGTATCTTGAAGCCGCACGATTCAAGAAGAACTGCCCATCTTATATCAATCTTCCGAGCTTGGTTTTTGGCCAATGCCTCCTCGATCCCAAAAGCAACATTGATTTTTTGGGGATCGGATTCAACCTTTTTTACTTCCCTTTCACCACCATCGGGGTGAAGATCAATCTCAGGAGCATATCCGACTGCTTGGCAGTCCACATCTCCGAGTTATTTTGGTTATTTCATCCCGAGTCTTTGAGTTTTTTTAGGGTTTTGACCTAAACCTAACGAGCTTGATCAAATATTTTTTGAACTTGGGGCTTCAGACATTCGGAGATTTCCGAGTCTCGATTCACTACATCGAACCGAGCTAATGGGTGTCCACTGAGCCTCACCCTGCAGAACATTACATTACAAATTTAAAGGTAGGAACTTCAAGAATCCGGCATAATTATTAATAGTGTTTAAAAGTTAATAAAGGCTAACTTCACCGAGGATGTTCAATCAAAAAGATATGATAAAAGATGCAATCATTAAGTCTTTCTCCTTTTGAGATTGACTCTCATCATCCCCTTGTTGGTCCCCATCCCGAGATTTGTCTTTGGAGCTGAAGGTCAAAAAGGGCACCAATTTTCAAAGAATCCTCTCAAAGAACCTTTCCTCTTCACAAGCTCATCAAAGTCTAAGATTTTCATCCAAAAGCTTGGTTTTTCCGAATCCCCGAGAATTTTGGTGAGAAAAGTTGTCTCCTCGTTCCACAGGTCAAAAGTCAATCACTTTCGCCTCTAAATGAAGCAATGTTGAGCATCTCGGAAGAGTCCGGTTGAGGATGTAAACCGTTGACCTCAATCGAAGAAGATGTCTTGGAGGTCGGGAATGAGCTAAGCTCGAAGATGAGGGTAGCGGTCAAGAATGAACCGTTCCCCCTTCTAAATTTCGCCATTCGGTCTCTTCACTTTCACCTTTTGAGCATCGGGCTCTCGGGTTCATTTGGAAAGTATTTTAATCTTAAATAGAAAATTTGAAAGAATATTCATATAAGAAAAACGATCATTCTCATCGGGGAGCTCATCAAAATTCATCGGCTCCCCGAGGCTACAAACTTTCGAGGTTAAAGTTTTTTATTAACCCTCCTCCATCTTAATGATAAATGTTTATATGATAGCCCGACTTGGATCCGAGGTCCGAGCCATCTGGCGCCTCCTTGGAGTTTAGGGAATTTTAGTTTGCTCGAGAAAATCGAAAAAACAATGAATAAAAGTCCAAGATCCTCAACCTTCCGAAACCTTTTGGAGAGGGAATTTGAACAAACATTCTTTCGAGGTCGGGCGAAACTATCTTTAATCAAATCAAAATCGGGAATGTTGGAAGATGCCAAGAAGGATTTGCTAATGGAGGTCGACGAGGTGTAATTATGGAATATTTCTTGAGAGAACTTATCGATTCTTAAATCCAAGCCACGTCTCAAGAACCGGAAAGTCTAGAAGACTTGCAAAAGCCACCGAGTTTGATCTCGTGCCTTTGAGATAAATGATTTCAGACGAAGCCAATACGTAAAAAGTAAAGGCGATTTACAAGAAGTCCATCCGTTTGGCTCTCGAAGCTTAGTTGATCTTATGGGAAATCAATCTTATAAACCGATCTCAATTTCCTCATCTTCATCAATTGAGAACCACCATTCTTTTTGCGCTTTGGAGCAAGGGTTTTCGCTTCTTCAATTTCTCACGGTAAGTGAAAAACCGAGTTCCATTTTTGGCATCCAACAAAACCTTCCCCGGTTTGTTGGACTTTTTCTTCAAAGAAGAATTGGATCCAGAATCGGTGGAAGGTGATTCCACCTTCAAATTTTTCTTCCCTTTGATCGTCCTCCTTGGCAAAGAATGAGCTTGAACATTACTTTGGACTTAAGGAATGGAGTAGAGTTGGAAAAGATATCCTCCTCCTCTTCAAGACATCTCCAAAATAAAAGCTATTTTGGTGGCATGGAGGATCCTGCCTTTGATAGATATTACCCCATCCTCCCTTTTTATGACCTTGGCTTGCTCACTAACCACCTTGATCAAATATTTCAACCAGTTGAACTCCTTGGTGGGTGAGTCCTCAATCGCCACCATCAGTCGGAGTTTGGGAGTGCTGATCTGCTCAAAGCTTCCAGATCGACTCATGATGCACTTTCCAACAATATCCATCAACACTCAGACTTGACTTTTAGATGCCGATTCAAACATTTTTTATGCATTAAAGAGTTGCCTCAAACTTAACAGGATTCTCAGTAATCCCATCAAGATACTCTTGCTCACGTCCCAACATATACAATGAGGGATCATCTCCCCTATCGCACAACTCAAAAACGTCGTTTAAATTCTTAGGGACAATATAAAGCTCTCGAACAAAATCCACATACTTCATTGATTGTTCAAGATGTGAAACAGAAATCTTGGACTCTATACAATCATCCTCATCTATTTCTAAATTAGCGACAAACTCTATTACCTCACAAAGTATACTCCCTTTAAACCATTCCGGGATTTTTTTACAAATAATGAGGTAAGTTTTGTTCGACATTAATCGGATTAAATGGAGTGCTTCTTCTTCGTGCTTGGCATTTGAAGTATTCTCCAAAGAAACCACGTACTCATACCATGGCTTATTTGTCTCGGCCAATCTTTCGAATATGGTAGGAGCCATTTGAGTTTTGAAGATTTTAGGGTTTTGAGCGATGAAGCTTTTCTGGGTAAAAGGGATTTATTTGCAGAGGTTTTTGGGAGGATTTAATAAAATTTGGCTTGAATGGCTTTCAAGGGAATATATAGTTCGAGATCGTGGGAAGTCATACCGGTTTGGTGAAAAACAACGGTTAAGATTAACCCACGATTAATCGAGTATATGAAAGGTCGATCTCCGAAAAGTAAATTCAAACAAGTCATTTTATCCTCATTGGTGATTAAATGTAACAGAGCATTTAATAAAATTATTGACCTTCTTAGGAATTTCAAGATCCCGCCTAAAAACATTCCTCGGTGTTTTGTATTTATTGCAAATGATTCTTGAAGTTTCACTTAAGCAATAAATGAGTCGCATGGTCATTACTTCCTCGGACTAATTTCCCTCTCAATCGGTCTTTACAGAGTATTGACCTTGATAAAAATGTCAAGATATGATCTCGAGTCTTGAATGGGTTCAAGATCTTTCTTAAAAGAAATCTATCGACCTTCATCGAAAGAACTGAAGTTTCGAGATTGATTTCAAGATTTCCATTTTATCTTGAGTTTCTCAAGAGAAATTCTTCGAGAAAACTTCATGCATCCGAAAAAAACCTTCAATTTTTTTGATTTTACTCTATAAACCCGATCCAACATCCCCGATTCAATCGATAAAAAGATGAAGAAAAAAAAAATCTTGATTGATCCCAAAGGTTTAGTCAAGATATCACTCGAGCATCTATCCAGGATATGAGCTTTTTCTCAAGATGAATTTTCTCCATCCCGATGTCCTTTTTCCGACATGATCTACGATGAAGTGATGTTTGATATCCACATGCTTGCATCTAGTGTGCAATCTTTGGATTTTTGTGAAATAGCAATGGCACTATTATTGTCACAAAATATTGGTACTTCATTGGCTAAAACTTTATAATCCCTTAATTGTTGTGCGAGCCAAAGAATCGAGCATGTTAGCTAAATAATGATTCTAACTTTCCGACCCGCAAGCGGTCTATGTTTAGCAAACCAAATGCATATGACAAGAAGATCAATAAAAAAAGGTCCTGCTTTCTTTGAAAACCAAGATAATAACTACTTCCAAGAAATTGACAAGTATCCGTAGTGGAC
Source organism: Stenogyne calaminthoides (assembly GCA_037126765.1). NCBI lineage: Eukaryota > Viridiplantae > Streptophyta > Magnoliopsida > Lamiales > Lamiaceae > Stenogyne > Stenogyne calaminthoides. The sequence goes on along the minus strand of JBBCBC010000002.1, from coordinate 10,348,453 downwards.
TTCTCCGTCAATCCTACAACCTCCATAATCGCGACCGAATCGAGTAACCGGTTAATTCAAGGTTATCGGAAAATTTGGATACCATAATCCTCTATTCATCAATTGTGCCCTTAAGATACTTGAAGATCTTTTTGGCGACAAAGATATATTGTTGAATTCCATGTGAATTAAAGTCTTGTAAAAAAAAAAGGATTATCAAAAAAGGGGTATCTTGCACATATCCCAACAAAGAAATGTTATATCCATTGGGAGGTGGCCTTGGGAGGTTCTTGCTCGTTACGGATGGATTGAGATGAGAGCAATGATCCAATGATTCCTCTATAATCGTCGATTTTGATGACTTATCGATTTGCATTGGGAGGTTTCCGGAGGGTAATCGAGGATCCATCTTGTAGTTAGTATTCATAGAATTCTAAGCGCATTGCACCAAAATACACCATACTTGGCAATCGGATCAATGTGTTAAATCCGGTGTACTTTTGTTCGGTTGATGAAGTTTGAAGCTCGGCGTTCATTCCTTCCTTTGATTGTTTCACTTGAAGACCTAGAAAGAAATTCATCTCTCCCATCATTGACATCTCAAACTTGCCTTTAATCGGTGTTGAAAACTTTTTCACATTTCAAAAGGCGGTGATGGTTTGGAGATCCAAAAATGATGTCATCAATATATATATCGAACCAAGAAGATATATTTCCCATCTTCTATCCCGAAGCGAGTTCTATCAACATGAAATTCATTTGACAAAAACCATATAACGAAAAGAAGAAACCGAGAAAGAGTATCATACCATGCTCGGGTGCTTGCTTAAGACCATACAAGGCTTTTTTCGAGCACAGTAAACTTGGTCATTCAATGTCGAAACGATTTGTTTGGAGGTTGTTCTACATAAACCTCTTCTTTAAGCACACCATTAAATGCACTTTTCACATCCATTTGATAGGTTGTGAACTTCATGTGGTCAAAAAAAGATATGCAAGAAACAATCTGATGGCTTCTAGTCCCGAGCAGAAAAAAAAGAACCTTGCAACAAGATGGTGAGAGGTGCAAAGGTTTCATCATAATCCAAGCCTTCTTCTTGAGAATATTGTGCAACTAGCCTTGCCTTGTTTCTTACAATGTTGTTGTTTTCATCTCTTTTATTCTTAAATACCCACTTGGTTCCAATGACATTGTGCCTTTCAGGTTATCCACTAGCTCCCATACTTCATTCCTTGAGAATTGATTAATTTCATCTTGCATAGCAATAATCCAATGAGAATCTTGTAGAGCTTCACCAATCTCGAAGGAGTTTCTTTCTCAACGATAGGATGCCATCCAGGTTTGAGAATAGTGCACTCTCACCATGGAACCTTCTTGTTTTGACACCTTGATATCGGATCACCCACAACGGTGGAAAAAAGACTTGTAGGATAAATTTTATATAACCATCTTCTTCTAGATGTTCCCCTTCAATAGTATCCTCAACATTTGAAATGTTAGGTTCATTAATTCAATAAATTAGGAGTTTTGGGAACAAAGACTAAAAGAGAAAGAATATGGGGCGAAAGAATCATCTTCCTCAAGTCTTGGTAAAGAGGAAATTCTATTCAAGAACATTGTCGAGACATTTGTTCCCCTTTGGTTGATAGATTCAGAATTTGCCTCACGGTGTGACCACATCTTCATTGGCATCACATACCGAGTCCGGGAGTAGAAGAGGGTGTAAAATTGAAATAAGATTTAAAATTGGTCGACCTTCGAGTGTGTTGGTTTTCCTTGGTGAAGACTTTCCATGTGTTCGAGTCTCACCATCCCGATGTAAGTTCCATAATCATCGAACTTCTTTAACCGATCGAGTTCTCGAGTCACTCCAATCATAGATGGTATGTGAATTCTTCTTTTCGGCTCGATGGATGTTTTGTCATTCTTCGTTTATAAAAAGCTTAACTGGTGATTCTCTTGGTCAAAGAATTTACCGAACACAAGTAGATTCATCAAATGTTTTCAAGAATCGATCTTTACCATTATTGTGTATGAAAAACACTTGCAACCAAACACATAAAAAAAAGAAACAAGAGGCATCCTTTCATTCCAAAGCTCATAAGGTGTTTTGCCTTGACTCTTGGTCAAGATGGATCGTATTCTTGTGAATAGCATGCGGTGTTGCCGAGTAAGTCGACAAATAATTACTTGACCTAAAATCTTTTAGGAATATAACCCACGATTTATCATTGTCCTTTGCGAATTTTATTTTCGATTAAAGTCATGCATTTTCCTTCTTTCAACAACACCATTTTGTTGAGGGGTCCTTTGCGGTGATGTTTCATGAGAAATTCCATTTCTTTGCTTGATAAAATAATCGATATAATATGGTTTATAAATTTCTGGGTTCCTTGTCGATGGATTTTGACCACATTTTTCGATTTTTCTCAATCATCGATTCAAGCCTTTTCAAGATGAAGAATATTAATTGAAGTTGATGTTTTATCACGAGTCTCTTTTCGATTTTTGAGTAAGAATATGACCCCATAAAATATATCTTGAGTAGTCATCAATTACTACTAGTGTGTATTTCCGCCATTGGTGCTCCTTTGGTGTTATTCCAAGAAAAAAGATCCATATGCAACAAATCAAGTATTCTTTCAAAGATAAACATCTACTTTGCTTTTAAATGATGCTCTAATTTATTTTCCTTTTGGCACGAAAACCATCACAAATATGTCACAAGAGTTAATCTTGCAATTTTTATTCAGGTTTTGAAAAAGTGATTCATTCTTTTATGCCATAACCAACCGGTATCTGATCGAACTTTTAGCAACCAAACATGTATCTTTAGGAGTTGAACTCCAATCGCCAGGATACACATTTCCTTTTCTAGTACCATTGACATCTCGGTAATACTTTACGTGAGATATCATCTTTCACATAACATAAGTTCTTAGAGAACTCAACATTAAAACCCTTATCAGAAATTGGCTTATTGAAAGCTTAAACCAAGTTATGCTTCAATCCAGATACATATGAAACACCATGGATATGAATCGAGTCGATTTCCAAAGTTCCATATCCTTGATCCATCCTTTTGAGTTATCTCCAAAAGTGATCTTGAGGGCCTCTTTGTTTCAATAATAGTTGTTGAGTATCTTCTTGAATCTGTTCATATGTCTTGAGCATCTTGAGAATTTTGTCAAGATACCATACATCGGGGGGCTTTTTTCATCTCTGCTCATCGGGGAACCTATGTGATCTTCAATCAGTTCCATCTGCCCTTTTTTTCCGAAAAACAGATCAATTCTTAGGTACCGAGGTTTGTGTAGGGTCCTACAAGGTTAATTGTTTTTCTACCTTCGGAATCCAATCGCACGACAACTCTAATCACTTTTAGAGTGGCCGATCCTGGTCTTCCATAAACATCTACATACACATTTACTATTCTTCTTTTGGGTGGTGTTTGGATATTTTAGCCATTTTTGTATGAGTGCTAGCCTTAGCATGAACATGAGCTTTTGAATTTTTCTTTGGTTTCGGGGCCTTTTGTTCATTTCAAATTTGGTTTTTCTTGACTCTTGTTGTCTGTGAATCTTTGTTGATCTTTCGGGTTCGGGTAACCTTTACCCATAGGCAAGTGGGGTTCAAAGGTCCAAAGATTCAAGACTTTAAATGATCTTGAAATTTGGGTCTTTAAAAAAGATATCTTTGAGGACTTGGTCTCTTGATTGAGAATGTCTCTCTTGAGAATATTTTATCGCCAATGGGTGTCTCTTTCCGAAGATTTATCTCGATGGCTTCGGAGATCCTCACATAACATATTTTTTAGTTTGCATTTTAAAATGCTTAATTTATTTTTTTAGGCTTCAAGTACTTGCACAAGAGAATTTTTCAATCTGGAAAAAGTGCTCGTGTTTTCTAGCCTTCACCGAGGTTTGGGCTTTTTAACCGATCATTCTTTGGTTTTGAATCAAAACCATAGGTCATTTTCCTTTGTCTACAACCTTGGGCATTTCTTGAGAGAACTATTTGAAGTGTATGTTTGTTTGCATTTGGTTTTACAAAGATCTTCTTGCTATTCTTGCAAAAGATCCAAAAGATGACCTTGTGAGGTTCCTTTTCATTTTTCGGAATGTATCCCAATCCAGATTTTATAGTGGCGGATCTCAAGGTAACTCTTTTGAATTTCATCTATTACTTTAGATGCATCTTGATTCAATGGAGTTAGTCTATACAGCTGAAACTTTTGACTATCCTCACATTTTTGTTGTAGAGTTTCATGCTTTCTTAGAGAGGTCATTGAATCCAGATTTGATTTACGATCACTTTGAAGTTTCTCTTGAATCAAAAGTGGATTTTTCTAGCTTATCGATTAGGGTCACTATCAACTTCTCTTTTCTCGAGATTTGTACTTTTAACATCCAGGTTCAAGAAGATATGGTAGCTCTCATTGATTGAGAAGTGATTTACGGATTTTGCTATCTAGTCTTTCCACTTAAGATTTTAAAACGACTTTTAGTTCCTTATTCGCTCTTTAGTTTCATTTAGCTCAGTTCTTGTAAAACAAACATAGTCCTTCATTAGACTCTCAAAAGAATCCATTGAGGTCAAAATGATTTGATTTTAAAGTGGAACTTGATAACTCTTTGTCATTTAGTGTAGAGCAACAACAAAAGAGAAAGAAGAGTTTACCTCCTCAATAGCCATTAGACAGAGGTCATCACTTTCACTGTCTGAGAAGATTTCATCTGAAGAGCTAGATCCTTCCTCATAATGTTCTTCTTCTTCAACCATGGCCTCTTTGCTAGAGAACTTCTTGTCTCTTTTAGCCTGTCTTTCTCTTCTCTCCTTAGCACTCAAGTCAGGACAATCATACTGGAAGTGACCTTTCTTTTGGCAATTGTAGCATCTGTTGGCATCATCATCCTGATCACTTTCTTCTTTGGACTTGGAGTCCTTCCTTTTGGATGAAGATCCCTCGACTTTTCAGTCCTTCTTCTTCTCGGTTGATCCGTCCTCGGGTTTCTTTCGGTTTTGTGATTCTGTAATAGTTTTTGTATTTTCCATATCGATTATTAAGTCTTTCAAACCTCCTTGCCATCAGTCTTTAGCTTATCCTCAAGCTCATCCCCGATTCTTAGCAAGGGAGTTCTCAGACTCTCTAGTTTTACAGGTTTTATCTTTGGCCTTAAAAGTCATATTCTTACTAGATGATGAATCATCTTTGCTGTCAGCCTTTTTGGATTTCTTATCAATTACAAACTCATAGGCCTTCAGCTCAGAGAAGACTTGTTGGTATGACATTGAATTAATGTTTTTGGTGTTTTCAATCACCACTGCATGTATATCCCATTTCTTAGAAAGACCTCTAAGAATTTTCAATGCAACTTCTCTCTGTGGATATTTCTTACCAAGTGCATTTAGATCATTCATATCTTTAGTGAATCGACTTCCAATTTGTCTATAGATTCACCTTCATCCATTTCAAAACTATCAAACTTTCCAATTGCAACCGAAAGTTTGTTTTCCTTGATATGATCGTGCTTTGGCACATTATAAATTCATCTTTTGCTTTTAAAGTGTATCCCAAATTTCTTTTGTAGTATTACAGTGAGAGATCATTCCCATCACACCATCATCAATTGTAATGTATAGTCTGTCTTTAGCAATATAGTCTAGATTGACTAACTTCCTCTCCTCAGGAGTCAGTTGGTCATCAGACTTAGGAAATTCTATTCAGGATCGTTTCTCTCATTTTACATTTCCTCCGATTCACCACAAGAAATTGGAATGGCCCTTCAGAGACCACTCTCCACATACGTTCATGTTTGAATCTGGTGAGCTGCATTCTCGATCTCCATAAATCATAGTTCTCTCGAGAACATGGGAAGTTTCTTAGAAGATATTTTATCTGAGTCTTTTAAGAATTCAGCAAATAAGATCAGTTCAGATAGACCACAAGTATTTTAGCAAATAAAACTTAGGTCAACAAAGCAGGTGGTCAGGTTGAACCACTGCTCCGATACCACTTGTTGATCCCGGTGTAAACGAGTCTTACACGTGTATGGGGGGGGAATACATGTGTTCAGTATTTTTAAAACTTTTTTTTTTCGAGGTCACTTGGGTCGGGGTTGTTCCGATGATTTGGTCCTGAGAAGCACAAATCGCCTCGAGTCAAAAGTCTCTTCGAGGCAGTGATCCGAAGCCGCTTTTCAGATACCTCGGATAATCCCAACCGAAGTCTCGAGTTTCAGAGAGATCTGAGTTGCTTTGGATCGGATAACTAACTTTATTGAACCCTCAAAAGAGTAAGTTGGGTTTAGTAACTATCTCTGTTCTAAATTTACTCGGATGTCGGAAATGGTTGGCCCTTAGTTTATACTTGTTTTAAGCTTTTGCTGAAAACCCTCCTTTAATGGAATAGTGATTAGGTTGTGATTCAATTGTATGCAACTTTCAGTGGATTGATTCCAACTGAAATATCAGTGAAAATATGCTTTCAAAACAAAGTAATGCAACAGATAAAATAAAGCAAAAGCGTAGAAAAGCAAGGAACACAAAGCAAGTTATAGTGGTTCAGAGACTCAAGCTCCTACGTCCACTCTCCCTGATCTCTTCAGAGAAATTCACTAATCACTTCCTAAGGCTTTCTGACTACCTCTGTAGTTTACTAACCTTTATAATTTTGAGCTTTCTGACTACCTCTGTAGTTTACTAACTCAAAACTCACACAAGCATTCTGTCTATCCAAGATAGATTACTCACTTCTTCTCTAGAGCTTCTGACTACCTCAATGTAGTTTACTAACTCTTTACAACTCCAATCTCACCAACAATCACACTCAAACTACGTTACAAAGGGTTTGGGGTTTCTTGGTTGGTTTCCAACTAGGATGAGATATCCTTTACAATAAAGAACAATGCAAAGGCTAGGATATCTAGACTAAGCTTTGGATATATCTTATCAAGCTAGGCTTAGTGGAATGAGCTCTCTTCGATTTAAAGCACTTGGGAAATTATTGGGTTTTCGAGTGCTTCAACTTGCAATAATAAGTTTGAGCTCTTGAGTTGCTTACAAATTTCCCGTAACCTTACAATGTAGAAGGTCACAAGTATTTATAGGCATACACCAAGGTCACTTTTGAAAAACAATCCGTTGGAGAGATAGCTTCGTGAGTTTCCTCTTATGGTGTGTGAGAAACGGCTATGTTTAGGGTTTGACACTCCCTAACACGTTTTAGGCATTAGCCTTTCATGTAGCCGGTCTTCACTTTCTGCAGTCTGGAACTTAGTACTTCTGACATCTTTTCAGTGACCTGTCGTTGTCGATTGTCGATGTATGGTGATGTTGTCTTCTCTTTTTGACTCTTGTCTCGGTTAAAGGTAGACAACTTTCAGCGGCTCTTTTGGTTACAATCTACGAGTTGATATAACCTTAACAACACTTTGTCTTAGTTCCTTTTATGCGCATTTGAATGTCTTGGCAAATATCTATTTTTCTAAGGAATCGCGATCTTACCGATTGCATCCGCCGGATAGATATATTTTCGATGCCTCGGAACATTCGGGTTTATCTTGAGCATTGGTACATTCTTGAGTCTTGATTAATTCATTGTGCCTTGATACTCTTGATCTTGATTCTTGATCTTACATCTTACGTGTCTTGAGTCTTACGAGTCTTGAGGGTCTTCGAGTCTTGGGGTCTTTTGAGTCTTGACATCTTACGAGTTTTTTCGGCGTCTTGAGTCTTGATGTCTTACGAGACTTGGCGTCTTCCGAGTTTTTCCACGGATATCTTGGTGATATCTTGAGTCTTTTCTTTGAGTCTTGATTCCTCAGTTTCATAATGAGTCTTGATATCTCGATTTCTGCTTTGAGTCTTGATATCTCGATTTCTGCGAGTCTTGATTTCTTTGTTTCATCTTCAAAACTTGAAACCGATTTCATCTTGAACCCGGTTTCTTGAAACTTCTTGAGTTCTTGAGAATCTTGAGATCTAAACGATCTATATCACGACTATACATTTTGCAGATATCATCCTGAATACTCTAAAACTGAATCCTGACTCAACTATCAAGATTATCCTGAACATGTCATACTCAGGGGTTTTGGGATCTAATCAAAATCATATCTTTATTAAATTCATCTCCAACAGAAAGTGAGTGAGTAGTTTTTTCAAAGAACTTAGTAGAAATTATTCCTAACTGTATGACACTTAAGTCAGCACCACTATCAATCATAGCAATAAAATCTTTCTTTTATGAATTATTTATAAGAAGAGAAATCTTAGTATACCATTTTTGTGAAATAATCATGTTAATGGTAGATAAATATTTTTTCTCAATATTAACATCATTATCAATTTCTAAGTATCGTGAAAGAGCATTATAGCTAGTTTCACCATCTTCAATTTTTCCCTTACCTTTCTCAATAAAAGAAAGACGAACAGAAAGGTCAGTATTCTGGTTTTGAAGAATCTTAACATCAGTCTTAAGATTATTAATCTCATGAACTAGATCATTAATAGTTACAGGATTATTTTTAATATTCTTAAGGCGAAGAAGTTTTTCTAATTCGCCCATATTATAGTAATTACTATCAATCTTATTAAAAAGACTAGTTTTATTATTATCCTCATTCTTATAAGAGGAATCATGTAATTGTTCAATAATTTTATCTCTTAAACTAGAATCTTTTATTTGTTTAAGAAATTCTAAAATGTTATTATCAATCAAGACACTGATATTCATACCTTGAAATTGACTCATGAGTTTATAAAACTCATTATCAGTATTATCATCAGTATTACTGATACAGTTAAGACAAGGCTTTCCAAGCACACAATCGTTGCATTTTTCCTTATCAGACTTAACAGAATCTTCATTATCAGATGAAAATTCAATAGAAGAGCAGTCATTATAAGACTTTTCTGATCCTGAATTAGTATTAGGACTCATAACGATTTTAAAAAGAGTTTCTTTAAGCTCTTCGTTAATATCAAGATTTTTAATCTTGTCTTTAGCATAGCACTGATTAGCATAATGACCAGGCCTATTACATTTTTTACAAATAATTGTATTATATTTTTTCTTTTTAAAATATTTTCTTTTATTTTTATCATTTTCATGTTCTTTTTCTTTATGCTTATTAGAATAATGATGTTTTCTTCTTTTATAAGTAGATTTATGTTTAAAATCTCTTTTATTAGTTTTAGACAAACTATTTTTAGAATTATGATTATCTAATCCAAATTGGTCACATAATTGACCTAACTGTTTTCTTTCTAAAAGATTATCTTTTTTAATTTGATTTTTTAATTTGAGTTCATTACAAAGATTTAATTCTTCCTAAACACAAATACTAATGATTTGGCCAAAAGTATAAGACTCATAATTAATAGAATTAGAGTCTTTTCTAAGAATTTTCTTAACTTTTTCAGCAAATAAAAAAGGAAGACTATCAACAAATTTATTCTTCCAAATATCCTGATTACAATCAGGAATCTCATAAATACGAGACAAGAAAATATCTTTGTACCATCTGAAATCAGTAAGAGTTTTACACTTCATGTTTAAAAGAAGAGTTCTAGTATTTTCATATTTATTGGTATATTGACCAGTAAAATGATCCAAAATAGTAAGAATCAAAGAATAAACAACATTGGTTTTAGTCTCACCATTTTCAACTTTAATAGAATTAAAAATTTAATTTCTATTATGGGGAGTTAAATAATTATCCCACCAACCTTTAAGTTGACCAGTAAAACCTACAGTAATAGCTTGTGCAGTATTAATATCATTATTACCACTAGTTCTACATGCAGAACTATACATCAGCATACGATGACATTGAGTGATAATATGATTATCACTTCCACCATCAATATTTCATTCATAAATACCTTTACAGAATAAAAATTACATAAAACTTTTTTCTATTCTTCATTAAGAACATCCATAAGAGTAGGTATAGTACCATAATGTGCAGCACAACATAGTGTTATACAATTATAAGAACTCACTATAGATCTATAAAGTTGGTGCACAGAACGGTATCATACCGTGAATTTGATCCAAACCAAAAAGAATAATATGATTTATTTAATTATCAACATTATATTATTAAAGTTATGCATTGCACATATGATTTCATTCTTTTCTTATTATAAACTCTAAATTATAAATGATGTGTACTTTTAAATGAAGTGTATTTGTAATTGTATATTTCGATATTTAGAAAAAAATGTATTATGATTATCAAATTATTAAAATAAGAGTGAACGTGTTTCAATTTTATTAAATTATTAAACTCTAGATCTGTGAAATATGACTCACGGGTCATAATGAGAAGCAAATAAATAGAGAGTGAAATTCGTTGATCTTATGCGGGTCAAACAAAATTTTCAATAAAATTAATTCGCGCAAAGGCGGAACATCAAAACCCACTCCGAGATTTATGTAACTATAAGGATAAACATGTGTTACTATAAATATATGTATGTGTTATTGTAAGGACAAATAGCACATACTTATACTTATTTTTTATGGTATACATATTTGTCTATATGATATTGAAAATTGTATTATTATAAACACACAGATGTGTTAATGTAAAGAGGAACATGTATTATTGTATGAACAAAACGACTCTCCCTCTATTTTCTTCCTCTTCCCCTTCTGTTTTTATATTCTTCTCTTTATGATCCGTGACCTTAAATAAAGGTCCAGATCACCATATTACACCGTTGAATTAGTAAAAATATTCTTTTTTCACCATAGTAATACATAATTATTCTACAATAGTACATATTTGTCTATATAATAACACTAATAGGGAGTGAGTTTTTCGATTTTACCTTTGCACAAATTTTTAAGAAAAAATTGTGCAACCAAGTTTGACCCGCATAGAATCCGTGAATTTTCAACTTCCAATTTAAACTTATATTTCACGGTGAAATATAAGTTAAAAAGCAAAGGAGCTGAAACTTCGTGTATCCTGTACCGACCAGGTCAAGTAGATTTTTCCTAAAATTTGCGCAAAGTCATTACAGGAGAACTCGCTTCAGGTATGTGTTACTATAAAGTCAAATATGTGTTACTGTAAGCCCAATTTTGTGCTACTATGTGATGATGAAAAAAAAAATTCACAAATTCAATGGTATAATCTGGAGGTTTGAGCCTTTACTTGAGATAGTTGGTCACAAGTTAGAAGGAAAAACAAATAAAAAACACAGGGGAAAGTGGATAAAAATAGAGGGAGTGTCATTTTGTTCATACAGTAACACAGATTTTCCTTTACAGTAACACATTTATGTATGTATAATAACACAATTTTCAATATCTTATAGACAAGATGCGTATTGAAAAAATAAGTATGTGTTATTTGTCATTACAATAACACATATTTGCCCTTATAGTAAATAGTAACACAAACTTAAGAGCAAATTTTATTGTTCTGCCTTTGCACTAATTTTATTGAAAAACATGTTTAATCTTGTTCGACCCGCACATGATTTCACTCTATATTTATTTACTGCTCATGTTGACCCTTGAGTCATATTTTCACGGATCTTAGATCGGGAAATATTTCATTAAAAATTTACCATCTTTAAGCATTTAATGTATTTTAATGTCAGTTGAAATTATATTTCCAAGAAAATTAAGATTAACTTCCACCTTGAGAAACAAAATAAAAAAATTTAGAATAAACTAATAATTTAACACAAAATTTTGTCGTAGAGGCTCTCTCATACCATAATGACAAAAATTCATATGAGACTGCATGAGATGGAGTACAATTTAGCAAAATTACACTCATCACTTCCCAAAGTATTAAAGCGTCAATACCCAACTTATGTCCTGTCTCACCGTGAAACCGTCTCATGCAAATGTGATATTATGCATTCATTTGCTAGATACTCTAACATATACTACCTCCGTCCCAAGATAACGTACACGCTAATTTTATTATCGAGTGTTTGCGAGCGAGTTATTTATTAGTATTTAAAATGCTAAAGTGATTTTTAAGGAATGGTATGATAAATCTACATCTCTTCTATTATATGCATCTTTAAAAAATACTTTATCATTTAAATACTAATAAAAAATTCGTTCGCTAAAACACGTGAAAACAGTAAACGGAGGGAGTACTGTGTTAGATAAATTAAATCAAAATAATCGATAATGTATTTTGCATTCTTTCAGTGGTACATATTTATTTAGAGTTTACTACTGCTTTTTTTTTTAACTCATTAAATAAGATAATTAAAATAAAAATATACCTTGTATAGTTTTTCCCCCCCAACTACGTATATAAACTTTAATCTTTGTTGAAATATAAAAATAATAACTATATAATTAGAAAAGGAAATATGTTAATTCAGGGCAGATGACAAAACTATCAATTTAAGGCCTTAAATATTTTTTCTATCGATTCAAGGCCTGAAAGATAAAAAACTATCAATTCAGGACCTGAAAGATAAAAACTATCAATTTGAGGCTCACACATTTTAAGGTCATGTTTGACACTTATATTCATGTTCTTATTTTTTTTTTTTAGGATTTACAGTTCAAGATTTACGGTTCAGGGGATTTAGGGTTCATGGTTCAAGGTTTAGGGTTCAACGTTTAGGGTTTATGGTTTAGTGCCAAACATGACCTTACAATTTATAAGCCTCGAATTGATAGTTTCTATCTTTCAGGCTCTGAATTGATAATTTTCTATCTTTTAGGCCTTGAATAGATAAGAAGAATCTTTCAGGCCTTAAATTGATAATTTTACAATCTTTCAAGTTCTGAATTAATAAAACTTCTTTAGAAAAACATAGTAGTCAGCAGTCTAACATAGTGGTCAGCGGTGCTCAGTGAGAGTACAATCCGTTTGACTCGCCGACGCAGAGCGATAAAACCATAAGAAGCTCCTTCACGATTAGTTAAAGTAAAATTAGCAAATTTTATTATTTCTTCCGTCTTAATTTTGATTGGTCAATTTTTATAAATAATCATCTTTATTTTATTTGATCATTTCCTAAAAATAAAATAAAGCAACTTTCAATACTATTTAACACTATTATTTCTCTTCACTAAACCCACTTTACATCATTTAATACTATTATTTTCCTTCATTAAACTCACTTTACCCATTTTACAACATTTAATACTATTATTTCTCATTTTTTCTTAACCTCCGTGTCTACAATATTTGGTCAATCAAAATTAAGACAAAGTGAATATCAAATACACAACATTAGGGATGGCAATGAAGCGGGTTTTAACCCAAACCCGGCACGAATTCGCCCCGAATGGGGCGGGTTAAATCCGGTCAAACGGGTTACGGGGCGGGTTAAAATCCTGTCAAATAAAAATCCGCCGGATGCGGGGCGGGTCATGGTATTAGACAAACCCGCCCCGTAACCCGCCCCGTGTATATATATATATATATAGTATATATTAAATGTATTAAGTAATAACGCAATAGTAATTTAATAATATAACAATACTATAATAAGAAAAAACAGTATAATAAGATGTTTATTTTGATGAGGTATGTTTGATTAATGAATAATGAATAACTATAGTCATTTTTGTGCTCTCTTTAATGTGAGATTGATTATGATATTATGTATTTTTTGTTTGTTTTAATTTGATGATTCTAATTTATGTTTTATTTTTTAGGAACGATATGTATTTAAAAATGACATGATTGAAATTAGGAGTACGAATTAAAAAATAAAGGGAAAACGAAATTAAATATGCGGGGCGGGTTAAACCCGCCGGGTTCATGGGGCGGGGCGGGTAGAGCGGGTCCAAAATACCCGGCGGGGCGGGGCGGGTTACGGGTTTGGCCAAACCCGCCCCGTTACCATCCCTACCAACATTCACATAGAAAAAAAGAAGCGGGTCTCATGTGCACCGTAATTTTAGAATCATGTAATGCATTGTATTTAACTATGCAATTTATTTACACTAAACTTTATAATGTATTTCTCATATTAATAGTTGCATAGTTTATAAGTATAAACAAGTTTTATATTGCAGCGCAACAAATTATATGGTTCTAAACTACACTATGGAGTGCACGATGCACCTTTGCATACACGATTTAGAAAAAAAAAAAAATAAGACTTAATTACATTCTTAAACACACTGATTCTTTTTATTTACACTAAAATCAAAAAACATTCTTAATTTTATCTTGGCTTGTTATGACGAATTGGAAGTTAATAAACTTTAAACACATTGGGCTTGTCTTCATGTCTTGACACATGCTAGTTAAAATTTAGAAATAAGATTTACTTTTTTAATTCATATTTTGAGAAATTTTAACAAGTTCTAGTAATATTTTAATTAGGGCAAATTCTTCTGTGCACCACATGCACCAATAAAATTAGTGCAATTTAATTTTAAAAATTATTTTTCTAATTTTTTTATATTTAACTTTTTTTTCTTTTTTCAATTCCGGCTTTCTTTTAACTTTAATTTCAGTTTTAGATTTTTTTTAACCCGACCCGACCCCAAACCCGGCTCGAGTGGTTCATGGTTCACTCGGCCCAAGTGGTTCATGGTTCACCTGGTCCGAATGGTTCAACTATGATTTAGGATTCATTATTTAGGGGTTAGAATTTAAAGTGCACTAATTTTGATTGGTGCATGTAGTGCACAAAAGAGTGATTCTTTAATTAGTTCATACTAGCTCACGATTTGTTTTTCCCCTCAAATTAGAAAGAATACATCAAATTCTGTTATTCGGATATATTCTCAAACATAACATGGTTTTCGCTTTACAAAATTGTTTACTACTTTACAAAATCCGCAGAATTTCAATTTATTCAAATTACAAGGATTTATTAGATGACAAAAACTCATGAGACAAACTATAAATTAACATAAATTAATGATACCCATATTTTACAAAGTGTTAAAGCGTGAATGTTCAAATTAACTTCATCTTACCGTAAAATCGTCTCACGTAAATGTGCCTCTTATTTAATAGAATTGGATTGTGTGAGAAAACGTTTCATGATACATTTTTTTCTGTAACAATGTGGAGCTTCATCATACTTCTTTTTTTATCAGAAAAATAGCTTTTTTATTAAGAGTTAATGACTCTAAGATACAAAAAATAGGAAGTAGTAACTCTAAGGTACAAATGCAATTTTTATTTACTCTAAGGTAAAAAAAAATTGTACTTTGTTTGAAAAAAAAACTATACTTTATACCAAAAAATTGCATTTGTACCTTAGAATTTTTTGCTTTTGCACTTTGTACCTTGAAACTTTTCCCCCTTTTATTAATTGACACAAGAATGGTGTGAACTGTGAAGAATGAGAAATACCTCAGCGTTAAACACAAAATCTTGTTTTAATATCATCCATCATCTTGCTTAACTCCATATGCTAACTCATTCCGTCTCACGTATTCATTTCGTTTCTTGAGAGAGTTCGCACAAATTTTTATCTATTTATTTAATAATATTCAAAATAATTTTGTAGTTTAATTTAATAATACTTCCTCCGTCCCGTGATTACTTAAACATTTGTCTTATTTGGACGTCCCAACATTACTTGAACATTCCCAAAATGGAAACAAACATAATATTAATACATTCACAACACCCTTATTTTATTACACCCAAACCCACTTATTTTATTCTACTCAAACACATTTTACTTGGTTTGCGTGTCATTTTTAATGTTCAAATCTTCATGGGACGAAGGGAGTATTATTTAAAGGTTAACCAGGAGAAGAAATAAATTAAGAATAATAAATCAAAACATATATTCAACATTCACAATAATCTCAATATCAAAAGACACTAAATCTTACAAATAAAGCTCAATAAACAAATAAAATTATTAATTGAAATTTAAAATAATAAAAACATCATTAAAGTAAAAAATACTCCTCCCTCTCCACCATCTAATGGGTGACAATTTATATGGAGACTCTCTCAAACCCTAACATCTAATTTATCTTTTCTAAGAAACTGAAAAATGTGAAGTGAATAATAATTATTAGGAAAAAAAAAACAAAAAACTCTTCAAAACGCCGAATGAAATCATATATTTTACAACTACTGTTCCACTTTGTATTTCAAGTATAAACAGCTGACACATGAAATAATAAAAAAAATATAACAAGTCAAATAAACTGAGGTTGTGTTTGCAAAAACTTAATTATAGTTTTAAAAAAGTAATTAAAATTAGTGATTATAGAAAAAGTGATTAATAGTAGAAGTTGATAGAGTTTGTAAAAAAATTCTAAGAAAAGTTGATAGTATTTACAAAAAAAAATTAATTTTTTTTAAAAAAAAGACTAACAAGCTATTAAAAACATCATTTTTTAAGCTCCTATCTTATAGTTTATGAGAGTTTATTTAAACTATTAAAAAAAAAAAATACTTTAAATTGCTTCTGCATACAATTCTAGATGACTATGATCACTTATAAATTTTACAAACACTCCCCGAATCCATATTTTAAAATTTTAACAGGTGAAATAACAAATAAAATATGAAAAATAGGAACAGAGAAACAGGTCAACAAAATACAAAACCCCCCACACGTGTAGGTGGGAGAAACAGAGAGATGGATACAAACCAAGAAGCACGTTTCAAAATGAGCAGACTCGCCCATATATACCCCTCAATTCATTCTCTTCGTCATAAATTCAAAGCATTCTCAGCAACCATAACACAAAATCCTGTTCAAAATCGAAGATTCGTGAATGCAGGGCGGCGATCAATTGAATTTACCGGCGGGATTCCGGTTCCATCCCACCGACGACGAGTTAGTAGCGCATTACCTCTGCCGTAAGTGCGCCGACCAGCACATTTCCGCCCCTATTATTGCTGAAATCGATCTCTACAAATTTGATCCATGGGACCTTCCTGGTAAAATCTCTCTCTCTCTCTCTCTCTCTCTCTCTCTCTGTTTTGGATTATGAACTACGAATTAATTCTCCTGAAATTCTCAATTCTGAGTTTTCGTCACTGTTTTCTACTACCTTAGCGAGTTTTATACTAGTTTTAGGGATTTGGAAAATTATCCCCAATTTTTATACTTCAAAATTTTAGTAACTCGTAGATCCCGTTGGATTTTTTCCTATTGTGAAAATATTAATTGAATTCGATGTTTTGTAATTTGGTTAGTGTTTTCGTTTTCCATTTATGCGTTGATGAAATTTGGGAATTAGGGTTCCTAATGTTTGAAATTGATGGCAGCTATGGCACTGTACGGTGAAAAAGAGTGGTATTTCTTTTCTCCAAGAGATCGGAAGTATCCCAACGGTTCACGGCCGAACCGGATGGCTGGAACCGGGTACTGGAAGGCCACCGGAGCAGATAAGCCGGTGGGGAAGCCCAAGACTATGGGAATCAAAAAAGCGCTGGTGTTTTACGCCGGAAAAGCTCCGAGAGGGGTCAAAACCAATTGGATTATGCACGAGTATCGTCTAGCTAATGTCGATCGGTCTGCTGGAATTGGAAAACGAAATAAATTGAGGGTATGTTTGTTTGATTCTTGATGGTACTTAATTTATGTTGCTGTGATGAATATTAGCTAAATCAGTTATATGATCAACATTTTTGGGTTGGGGGAAGAATTTATTAGGCTCATAATTTTGGGTTGAAGAAGAGGCACTTATGTTTATGGCAATGTAAATGAAGGGCAATATATATATATATTTTTTATGTAAATGTAGACCAAATTGAGCTAATTTGGGTCAATTTGACCTACATTTACATAAAATTGGAAGTATAATTCTTCATTTACAAGGATCAATTCTCAAATTTGAATATTCAGACGTCTTGTGATTAATCAGATTTGAGCTAATTCGGACTAATTTGGCCCACATTACGGTGCTTGTAAACGTAATGTCTTTTCGCAACCCCAAGATTGTCGAGTTATGGTCCTAAAAAGTTATGGAGTTGGTCTCTCGTGCTATGAACTTGAATTATTTGACCAATTTCACTCATTTCCAACACATTTTTCTAAAACATTAAACTTGACTCGTATTATACTCTGGATAGGATCAAATGCCATGAATTAAAAACAAGGTTCATAACATGAACCAGGTCTATACAAGTTTTTTTGTCAAAGTTATGTTTCCCAAATTTTGATGAAGCTAATGTGTTGTTTTTGTTGATGTTTCAGCTTGACGATTGGGTCTTGTGTCGATTATACAACAAGAAAGGAACCATCGAAAAGCATTACAATGTCGACGAGAGTGAAGTGCAGCAATGGTGGGATAGCGAAGAGCAGAAGCCGAATCTAGCATCATCCTCACACAAGAGGATGAATGGTACCATTTACCCGTCTGACTCGGTACCTAAGATGATGCAAACCGAGTCGAGCAGCTGGGAGCACGTATCGTCATCATCACCCGATAAGGAGGAGGTTCAGAGCGTACACAAGCGGAACGAGTTCGATAATTTTCTCGATTTTCAACTCAATTACACGGATGCTTCTCAGAGCTCCCAAATGCAGTACAATAATGACCCCTTCTCTGTTTTGCCGGACATGTACGGATATATGCAGAAGCCCTATTAACTGGAATGCATGCTACGAATTGCCAAGAATCCCATTCATGGTATCCCAGAATGAATGAGAATTGAGAAGATCATCAACTTTAAGATCAAAACGATTGGATATCTGACAAAAATAGCATCTAAGTTGGATAAGAATGTCCAACCTTGCTTCCCGGAATAGTAAAATTTACTTTTGGTCTCACAGGCCACGGGACCTCAATGTTTTGGTCCCAACACTCACCACTTTGGTCATTCCTGTTACGAAATCCGTTAAGTTCAACTGCACTTATAGTCCCAAATTTTATCATGTGAGACTAAAATTCCAGCTGACTTAAACATAAAATGGAACGGTGGGATCAAAACTGCATGAAAAAATAATTTTGGGATCAAAGTAATGGGTGCTGGCACCAAAATCGTGAGGTACTGTGTCTTTGGAATTAAAAATGAATTTTACTCCTTCCCCAACATTCTATGGCTTATAGATGTAGCATGTATCATCATTATCTTTATGTAGTATGTTGGTCCCGGTGGGAAAACCTATTTTGCGCGTGCGGAAGCAAAACGTTTGATTACGGTGCATATAAAACAGGGGTGAGGGCAGAGTGATTCCATTTTTTGCGTTTCTAAGCTCATGTGTTGTGTTTTGCTTATAACTAGATGCATATGACAAGTATAAACATAAAGCAGTAAACAACACAGCAATATATAGTGGTTCGGACAACCAGTCCTACATCCTCTCTCTCTAGGGAAATTCCTTCAAACGGGACTTATCACCCTCCACGGGATTGCGATAGATATTCTGAGAGCTCACACTCGAATGGACTTATAACCCTCTCTCGGGTCCGCCTCGGGACTTATCACCCTCCACGGGATCGCTTCTGAGATGTTTAACGAGTTCACACTCCAGCGGGACTTATCACCCCTCACGGGATTGCCTAACAACTACCTCACTTCACCCTTTGGGTTTGGGTTTTGGTGTTGTCTCCAACTATGGTGAGATTTTCCCTTACAATGGTTTAGCCTCAATCTTAAGGTTGGGAAAATCTCTAAGCTTATGATACATCGTGGGTTCTTAGGTTGGGTTACAGAACACTCTTTGAATATATTTGTATATCTACGGACTTGTGTTACAGGGTGGGAATCTTTGGCTATATACTCTTTGGCTCTGTGGGCTTTTTGTGCATAATTTCACTTCCACACTTTTGATAATGAAGGAAGAACTTGTATTTATGGTGTGGATTTGAATGTTACAGATTGGAGAGAATCACATTCAAATCCATACTCTTTCTTTGTAGGTTCTGCGACTTTTTCCAGTGGTTGTCTTCCTCTCGTTGGTCCACGTCCATTTTGGATTCCTTATTTATATTCCCGACTTGATTGCCTCGGAACATTCAGGATATCTTGAGCATTCAAGATGCGTTCTTGAGTCTTGGTTTCTCTGAGTCTTGATTTTCGAGAGTCTTCGAGTTCTCTCGAGTCTTGAGGTTCTCGTTCTCTCGAGTCTTGTGTTCTCGGTATCCCTCTTGAGTCTTGAAAACCTTTTTCATTCTATATCTGCCGACTATACACGGTGCAGATAATATTCTGAACACTCTAAAACTGAATCTTGACTCATCTATCAAGATTATCCTGAACATGTCATACTCAGGGGTTTTGGGATCTTAATCAAAATCCTCTTTATTAAATTCATTTCCCAACAATTTCTCCCTTTTTGATGATGCCAAAACCTATCTTGTTACAAACATATAACCTATACTCAGGTTTCAGTTTTTCCTATTACAAGAATGGTAAGTCTCTAATCAATTTAAATCATTCAACAGATTTCTTCAGTAATGAATCTTTTCTTAAATAGATCATTACTAAATACTTAAGCAATTTCTCATAGCATCATATAGTTTCCCTTATATATGAGCATATAATTAGATCAGAGACATTCAATCAGGCATATCAACATAAAAGACATGTAAAAGACATGTAGACAGTTGAATTTTCTTAACGGTGTGTATGTGAACTAAAAATAGATTGTTGTTGAATATTTTAAATTATACTCTCTCCATCCCAAATTAAACTTCACATTTTTTTTGTCTGTTCCATGAAGTAGATTTTTTTTTATAAACTCCATCCTTTCTATATTCATAATATTAGATAAAATGACATTATTTTTAACTTCATATAAATGCATAATCTAAATTAATTTCTTTATTTTATACATTAAAAAGTTACGAAATTAACCTTAAAATCTCATTAATTACTCCACTTTTCTTAACACATGTGTCATCCAAAGCGTGAAGTTTATTCGACGGAGAGAGTACTTTGTTATACAATTGAATAGTGCAATATAAAGGTGAAAAATTATATGAGATTGCCACACACAAATTAGTATAAATTAACAATTATTCTTCAAAACGTTAAAATATCATTCTCAATTCATGTTCCGTAAGTGAGATATTCTTACACATGCAGGACCTACCCTACTATGAAACATAGAAGATATGATTAGAATGGAATTAGGGAAGCCCGAGCCTAACACTTGGAATTTTCGGTGGATATCTTTTCCCACCCAACCCACATCCATTGCCTTTGGAATTTAACCAGAAAGAAAGAGATAAGCAGGGTTGCTGCTTGCATACAAATAGGAATATAGCTTGCCCAACTGAAACCAAACTACCAACACAATCTCCTAACCAAAATTCCGACAGTTAACTTTAAAGCACAGTGACAAGTAGTCAGGTATGGGGTTCAGTTCCTTTCAATTAATAAATTGGGTCCTAACCTAATTCCTAAACCGTTAATTAAGATTTTTTTATTAAAAATCATTTTTGCTAAATGTATGCGCGAAATATTTTATACAAGAGTTGCCCTTCGTGCAACATCCCAACCGGAGCCACACAAACGGTACTCTTGTTGTGATATTGAAGGGTATGACTTATATTATATGGGGTAATTAGTTGTGATAACTGAAGAATATGACTAATATTATAAAAGAATATTAGTTGTGATAACTGGATAATTATATGCCTATAAATATGGAACTAGTTTCATGATAATCAAGCTTCACGAAGACATGTTGGGTTTCGGTGCCGCCAGCCGCCACGGAAGACTTAAGGTTGTAACACGAGCTCAGGCTTCTATTCCTGCGACGGTGCCGACAATAGACCAATTCTTTCTCTCTCTCTCTCAACACGACAACACTCATAAAGAAGGTTTTTTTTTTTTAAATCCCCTTCAATACGGACACTCCTCCAGCATTTTATAAATCAAAGAATTCTCAATCAAACGTTTAGGAAGAAGATTATGAAATTATTGAGGTCAAAGATTTAGGTCATAATTCAGGGGAAACGTGTTTGAAAGAGAGGAAGAGGTGAAGAGAATCATAAACTTTTAAGGACTTAATTTATTGGGCCAAAATCCAAACCCTCGTATAAGCCCAACAAGATATACATGTAATATAAGTCACACCCTTCAATTATTACTACGATACCCTCTGCTATTATATAAGTCGCATTCTTCACTTTTATGAGTAATAACATTTATAGTAAAAAGTCGCACCTTTTATAATAAAAAATTACACTTTGTAATAATACAAGTCACACTTTTAACCAGTTTCACCGTGAAACTTGTTCACCTATACTTTACCTTTCTCTAGTCCTATGACTAATTGTGTGTATATATAACAAGGGAACTATTAAACTTATTCCCAGGGATCGAATATTACATCCATTCATTGCTATCCTTCATGGTCACCATTTGATGTCAACTTTTCCGTATTTGCAACATATGTGATAATCTGTTTCATCCCCAGTTTTGACCAGTAGTCATGTTTTCTTTGAATGGAACCGTCATTTATTGGAATCTGGCTATGACTATTTCTAGATTCTATAAAAGTCGATCGGTATATAATTTGCATATCAAATTCATACATAGGCTTTACTTTCCTCGCAAAAATTCGTATATACGATAATTAATTTATAATCTCTAGTTGACTAGTAGCTTGTTCCACCTTATCAAACATTTCTAGTATCTCAATGATCTGCCTTCCTTCATAATTGATTGGACAAAAAAAAATTGTGAACCCAAGTTCACTGTGAACTCGCTTTTAGTAGTATCACTGTTATGTATAAAAACTATCATTGTTATGCACAAAAATTTTGATTGTTTGCACAAAAACTATCACTGTTCAAAATGTTTTATATTTTTAAACATTTAAAGCAGACATACATAAATGACAATTTTTTGCACATACTAAATAATAGTAGTTCATGATATAGATCTAATTCATGCGAGTTGTACGTTACAAATAGATTTGAGCGATGAATATGCTAGGTTCTTTGACTAACCCGACAATGAACTAAGCTTTTACATGAACTTTGTCACTATTATGCATAAAAAATTATTACAGTCATGCATAAAAATTATCATTGTTTAAAAAATATTTTGTTTTAAATAATAATAGTTTTTGTGCATAACATTGATAATTTTTTTTCATAACAATGATATTAAAATATTAGATTTCACCATGAATTTAGGATCACACAAGTTTTTGTCATGTTCTTTTATTAGAGTTTTATTTTAAAAATCTTGAAGAAGATTTATTATTCCATTGAAATGTTGATCTAATTTGTTCCAACGGTGTGTAATAAGGGCTTTTTTTTTTTTTTTGAAGGTGCAATAAGGGCATGTTGAGGGATTTAAAAGTGAGGAATGTAAATGGAATCAGAAAAATATATTTAGTACATGACTTTTTCTTTAAATAATTTTCATCTCACAGTTTTTTACAATAATTATATATTCTTTAAATAATGTCTACATATTTTTACTTGCGAGACACGAAATATTTTAAAAAATATTGTCTTTTGGATCGCCTCAACGAAGAAGTTTCGAGGAGAGAGTAGGGTGCTTCCTATTTTCTGGAAAGATATGTAGACTGTTATCTTGGCAAGTTGGACCACTTTTATAAAATGAAAAGTGAAAAAACCACTTTTCCCCCCTCCTTCACTCTTTCACTTGTTCATTAAACATCAATAATCATAAGTTGGTCTTTTTTGTTTTTTCTAGTTCTTGCATCTTTATTTCTTTTTTCTGAATTCGAACGTTGTTGTTGCTACCGATGAGATCAAAATTATAATTTTCTAATGTGCTTGGATTTTTTTGGTTAAAGTTGATTTTTTTATGAATCTTGTTCACCATAAAATTAAATTAATATTTATTAAATAGAACAATTATTACGATCAGTACTCTTTTGTGATATAAGTTATAATCTTCAATTATCACGATTTTTAATTTTTTTTATAATATAAGTCACACCCACGACTAATACTATATTGTAATATATAAGTCATGTTTTACAGTTATTAAGATTAATATGTTTTCATAAAATAAGTTATACTCCCCCCGTCTCAAAATCAATTAGACATTTTTCATTTTTGGTCTGTCTCATATTTGTTTTCACCTTCAATAAATGACAATAAAGAAAAACTATCTTTTACAATTATATTTTCCCAACATTTAAAAAATTACATTTCATGTCATTATTTTATACACCTAAAGACCACTTTATTTTCTTTTCTACTTTAACAATAAAGTAGAATGGTCTACAACACTCTCAACTAAATACAGTAAGAATTCCATATAGGAATACTTTATATAGGAATAAACTCTCTGTAGTAATAAAAAATCACGGTCCCAACTCGGAACCAGTTATATTTAGGAATAAACTCCACATTATAATAAGACATATTTTTTTCTGGTCTCATCTTAAAGATTTATGCCTCCATATAAGAATAAATTACATTATATATAACAAATTATATAACATCATGCCTAAAATTTTTACTCAATTTCAATGATTTGAGTTCGTTTATCAACTTTATGTGTCATTTGCTTGAAATAGAAAAGGTGTACTAATTTTATGAAAAATATACATATATTGAACAAATATTTATACACATGTCAGCAATAACTATTATTTAGTTCTTAGATACATGTATATTAGTTGATACATGTATTTTATATACTTTGAAAGTTGTATATATATTTATTTTAGTCAAATTCATATTAATTATATATATGAATTTGTTAATAAATTTACATACATGTAATATAGTATGTATTATATTGAATGTATTATTTTTTTCAATTTTTTTTTTATATAAAACTCTATTTAAGAAAAACCTCTCTATAATAATATTTTTTTCCCGATCCCGACAATATGTAATAAATAATTCTTATATTAAATATCGTGTAAATAATAAATGTTCAAACAAATATGGAAAGGAGAAAATATCTTTTAACTATATTGATATGGGATAAATGAGACACATCCCATATCAATGAATTGAGAAGTGAGAATTGGTTGTCCAATGTCGAGATCGTGATTATAGAGTTAGAGATGAACATATCTAATTGGTAAACTGTATCCGAGAAGCGAAACTCTCTGATATTTGCATAAATCAGTCCTTAAAAATTGTGTCTACATTGGCACGCGATCGAACAACATAAACATCCCAGAGATAATACGGAAACAACTCTAAGTTGTGAACCTAACAATGTCATCAGAGAGGAGAGCCACTTGGAAGATATAACCAGCATTCTCTCAGATCTTGACCTTAAACCTCCATGGAAGGAGTCATCATCCTTCCCATGACGTCAAAGCGTACGAAAAATCGTCTATGTCAGGAAAATGATAGCCTTTTCTAGTGATTATTCTCCACTCAACCTTGTGGTCCCCTCAAACCGTTAGGGCAACACAAGGCAAAAGACAAGTGTACCCTTCTTGGGGCATGATATCCCATTTTTACCCCACAAGGAGACAAGGTATATAAGGCATTTCATTTGTATTTCTTGGTAAGTTACATTTTTTACACACTCATACATGTTCTTGGTGTTCTTAAGCAAATACTTTATTTATCATTTCTAAGCTGACTTGAGCGTCGGAGGATCGACATCGGAGCTCCCTCCTACTTTTTTGCCCGAATTTCTAAGCAAACACTTTATTTATCATTTAAATAAATAATTATTACTAGCATGAATTAATCTCATTAATTCAAATAATAATCACCAACAGCATACATGCGTATAAATAATTCACGTAAAATCCTAAACATGCGGAATCTAGGAGTTTACACGAATCTTACCCTCGGAGAGACAACCGTTGAAAAGATGGAACAAGATTTCAACAAACTAACCCAAGTGTCTTCTCAAGTATTCCCAAATCCTTGCTTGTTGATCCAGTGGGAAATCCTCACGAACAATTTAACAAAGGGAAAAGAAAATATTTGTTGCACCACCTTTGTGAATTTCAAATTTTTTCAAGACTGTAACTATATTTGAGATGAAAAATTTATCCCCTATTCATAACTTGTTGGGGGGGTGAAAATAATAGGGTTTATAGGCTTATGAGAATTTTCCTTGTATCTTCCCCAAGATACAATTTTGAATATATCTTATATATTATATTTTCCATGAATAACTTCCCACAAAAATCTTCCCTATATTTCTACCCCATAATTTCGAAATTTATGCCTAGGAAAGACCAAGTTAAAGATTCTTGGATTTATGAGATAATCTTGTATTCCAAGAATACTTATCTTCTTTCAATAAAATCATTTCAAGAAAATCTTTCTTTCTCATTCCTCATATTTTTCGAAAAATAGGAAAAACTAATCAACAAAAAATTTCTTTTATTTTAATAACCTTCTCGTTAATGGACTTATATTGGGCTACTTGAGGGGCATTTAAGATAATGAAGATTGGACCTCCTAATGGGCTCTTAATTACAATATTGAGCCACAATATTATTCAGTCCATTAATATTAATTTATTCCACTATAAAATTAATATTGCACTATTCATCTTAACTCATATTACAGTAATATGAATCCCGGTTATTATTTTACGTGTTTAAGATTATTTAGTCCATTAATTAATTAAGCCACTGAAAAGCTTTATATTAATTAATAATTTTTCCTTGGAGTAAAGACAACTCAACATTATTATCCATACCGAAAATTAATCCACTTGCAAGATTTGGTATGATAAAACTTCTGAGTCCACCAAGAGGACAAATCAAACAAGACTCTTCTTGCACACAATTCTCTGTATTAAATCTTAGCAATTGTCATGTAACTAATAATATTGCCTAAAATACAAAGTATCAAATCGCTCTCTGATTCTCTACTCAACATAGATCAAAGCAATAAATATTAATTACACACAATCCTATTTAAGGGACAGAGATTAAGAAACCAACAACCAATGCGGTCTAATTCTTCATCCCGTAAGTCAGTACAGAAGAATTTATCCTCTCTGTAGGTCCGCTTTAGCGTATCACAATGCACTAGTCTAATCTCTTGGTCAAGACAAGTCAATCTGAGCCTTACACATCAACTTTTTATCAATGGATTGTTCATTTCCATCTAGGTTGTTTGTACTTATTTACAAGGATCTGTTAATGTGATCTTTTATGATTTGGCATCACCACATTAACTACAATGTAACTCGTACTAATATTGAACGGTTTGCAATAAATAAATAACATTCAATCATATTTAAAGCAACAGTGATAAAATGATTTATTTTCAGTAAATAAGCTCAAAATTCAGTCTGTTATACAAAGTAAAAACATATTTTCACGTATAACCCCAACACATCCTGCTCGATTTTGTGTAGGAATTCCAGCATTGCTCACGGAGGCTCTCAAATGGCGGTTTCCCAGAGTTGTTCCCAGCTCAGCCGCTGCTCTATTTCGCTGAAGATACCGTACGGAGCAGGGGCGGAGCCACGCCTATGTATGGGGTGGCCATGCCCTCCCCCCAAAAAAAAAAAAAAATCCTCCACTATTATATATATATATGTACATACTTTCGGCTTTGATATATAAGGAGTGTATATATGTTATACACATTGTAGTAACTGAACTAATTTTAGTTGGGCTCAGGCATATCTTGAAACGTAACTTGACTAATTTAATAGTTGGCCCTATTCTAGATAAATTAGATTGAATGGTTTGATTTATTACCATTAAATATAGCATTTCAAGTCCTTTTCCTGTTAATTGATTAAAATAATAAGAAAAATTAATATGAAATTGCTTGAAAATTCCACAATATTTCTCCTTTATTGTCGTAGATTTATTATGGTTTGATGTGTGATGTCTCTTTGAGATACATTAATAACCACAAACTCTCTTATGATATTTGTTCATAATTATATTATGAGATTTATATCATTACACTTATAAAAGTAATAATATCAATTTATAAGAGTAATGATATCAATTTATAAGTATAATGATATAAATTTCATATTATGAACAATTTTAACTGAAGACCTACTCATTAAGAACATATTTATATATTTTGAGATATTTAACGAAAAAATATTGATGGATATTAGTGTAAATATAATATATCTAAAATTTATTATTAAACACATATTAATGTTGAATTATATATTGCCCCCCCCAGAACAAAGATCCTGGCTTCGCCCCTGGTACAGAGGCTCGCATAGATAATTACTCGTCTCTACCTCCCTTTTTACATTTGTTGTACGTGGGATCTAAACTCACCCACATCATATATATATGATATAATTAGGAGAGAAAATATAAGAACGACATTTATTATATAAATATTTTAAAATACTAAAAAGACATTAAGAAAAATGGGAGTTAGAATAAAAAATGAATGAAAATATGCACATATAATATTAGAAAAAAAATTCATTTATAATTGAATTAATCACATTAATTAAGTATTTAAAGTATTTAATTTAAAATTAATGATATAAAAACTATTTTCAATCTCGTGTAGACGTAGTACGTCGAATTATATGCTAGTGATATTTAAAACGAATAAAGGGGAGTAAATAAGGGGAGTATAAATTTATAAATAATGGAGTATGTACTTAATATAAATTAATGTATATGTTTAGAATATGACGTATTTTACATATATAGCAACCACATAAATAAGGGGTAATTCATAATTAATAGATATAAGAGATAAATGGAAAGTATAAATATTAAAACTAAATAATGAATGACTAAAATTTAAAAAAAATAAAAATTAATATTATAAATAACTTCTCACAGAAATTCATAGACTTGAAATAAAGCCACATATGAATTGGGATGATTCGCCTTTAGTATATAGGAGATTTATAGATTCGACGAAGATAATTATATTTGGAGTAAGTTTCCAAAAAACTTATTCATAACATGAAATTTATACAATTACACTACACTACAAAAAAAAGGGGGTTTAACGATGGTTTTAGCGACGGTTATAACCGTCGCTAAACAGAATAGAGACGAATTTGGCGACGGTTTTGTGACCATAGGGAAATCGAGGGTCGCTAAGATTTAGTGATGGTTATTTTATAAATGTCGCTACTTAGCGACGGTTTTTTACCATCGCCAAATAGCGACTGCTTTGGCGACAGACATATGGGTCCGGCCCGGGTCAGTATAACCATCGTTAAACCATCGACAATATAGCGACGGTTTAGCGACAACAGACTTCTGTCGCTATTAGCGACCGTTGTTGGGCGTCGCTATATCGTGAATTTTCGAAAAAAAATAGCTCACCTTGGTTCGAACCCGGGCTCGGGGGGCTCCTGTTGGTCCCGGTGCAAACGAGTCTTACACGTGTATGGGGGGGGAATACACGTGTTCAGTGTTTTTAAAACTTTTTCTCACTGAGATCAGCTTGAGTCAGATAATCCTGAAGATTAGGTTTTGAGAAGCACAGATCGCTCTGAGTCAAAGTCTATAGAGAGCAAAGTGATCCCGGTCGCTTTCGAGATACCTCGGATAATCCCAACCGAGTCACGAAGTGTCGAGAGATCCCGAGTTGCTTGGATCGATAACTAACTTATGAATCCTCGTAAGAGAGTTCGGTTTGGTAACTATCTGTTCTAATTTACTCGATCGTCTTGAATGGTTGGCCCTTAGTTTATACTGCGTTTTAAGCTTTCTTTGAAAACCTTCCCTTTATGAATTAGTGATTAGTCGTGATTCAATTACATGCAACGGTGGATTGATTCCGTTGAATATCGATTAAAAAAGTATGCTTTCAAAATCAAGACAATGCAACAGTCAAGCACAGATAAGGAAAGCAATAAACAACACAACAATTATAGTGGTTCAGAGACTCAAGCTCCTACATCCACTCTCTTTGATCCTCAGAGAAATTCACTAATCACTTCTGAGCTTTCTGACTACCTCGCGTAGTTTACTTACTCAACTTCGTACGAGGTTTTACGGGACTTACTCCACGTAGTTTACTTACTCAACCCGACCTTGAGTTTTCTGACTACCTCCGTAGTTTACTTACTCAAACACAAACAAGCTTTCAGACTACCCCTGTAGCTTACTAACTTTTCCTCTAGAGTTTTCTGACTACTCCGCGTAGTTTACTAACTCTTTACAACTCTTCTCACCAACAAACATACTCCAACTACCTTCTCAAGGGATTGGGGTTTCTCGGTTGGTTTCCAACTAGGATGAGATATCCTTTACAATGAAGCACAATGCAAAGGGTTAGGATATCTTCGACTAAGCTTTGGATAAATCTTATCAAGCTAGGCTTAGTTTAGTGAGCTCTCTTCAATATAGAAGCACTTGGGAAATTCTAAGTTTTTCGAGTGCTTTAACTTTTGCAAGAATATGTTTGAGCTCTTGAGTTGCGTATAAATTTCCCGTAACCTTACAATGTAGAGGGTCACCCGATGATTTATAGGCATACACCAAGGTCACTCTTGAAAACTATCCGTTGGAGAGATAGCTTCGTGAGTTTCCTCTTATGGTGTGTGAGAAACGGCTATATTTAGGGTTTGAAACTCCCTAACACGTTTTAGGCAATAGCCTTTCATGTAGCCGGTCTTCACTTTTTGCAGTCTGGAACTTTTGTACATCTGACATCTTTTTCAAATGACACATCCTTTGTCGATTGTTAGTATGGTACAATGTTGTCTTCCTCTTTTTGACTTTTGTCTCCAGTTAAAGGTAGACACCTTCAACGGCTCTTTTGGTTACAAACTCTGAGTTTGATATAACCTTAACAACACTTCTGACTTAGTTCCTTTTGTCTGCATTTGAATGTCTTGGCAAATATCTATTTTCTAAGGAATCGCGATCTTCTTAGTATTGCAACCTTCAGATAGATATATTCAGTGCCTCGGAACATTCAGTTTATCTTGAGCATTGATTACACTTCTCGAGTCTTGATAATTCTTTGTGCCATCGATATTCTTGATCTTTAATCTTGATCTTGATCTTGTGTCTTGAGTCTTCGAGTCTTGTGGTCTTCGAGTCTTGAGTCTTCGAGTTCTTGGGATCGATACATTGAATCTTCGTCTTTGAAGTCTTGATTCAAGTATCTCTCGAGTCTTGATATCTCGATTTCGAACTTTCGAGTCTTGAAGAACCATATCAAATCTTTGAAACTTGACTTCTTGAAACATCTTCGAGTTCTTGAGTCTTGAGAACCTATCTGAACTATATCTCACGACTATACATTTTGCGAGATAACATCCCGAATACTCTTAAAACCTGAATCGACTCAACTATCAAGATCATTACGAACATGTCATACTTTCGGGGTTTTGGGATCTAATCAAAATCATATATCTTTATTAAATTCATCTCCCAACAATTTCCTTTTTGATGATGCCAAAACCTATCTTGTTACAAACATATAACCTATACTCGGGTTTGGTTTATCCTATTACAAGATTGGTTGTCTCCCAACAATTTCTTTAAAACAGAGAAACTCCTAACAGTTTAAATCATTGGCAATTTCTTCAAGAATGAATCTCTTTAAGTAGTTCATTACTAAATACTTAAACAATTTCCCCCATATTGGACAATTTCTCCTTATCAACATACAATCGATTCGAGAGACATTCATTCAAAGATATCAAAATAAAAGACATGTAAATAAGATAATGAGATATTATCTTTTGAGCATAATGATAAATCTTCATTGATGATTGGTATCCCATTCTGATTACAATGAGTTTATCAACAAAATCAAAAAGACAAAATTTTAAAGATTACAGAATCTTACGAGTCTTGATCTTGATCTTCGATTTGGCTCTTGATCTTCGCTCTTGATTTGCTTCATTCTCAACTTCATCACGGCACCTCCGGGTTGAACATTACGAAAAATCTCTTCTTGAGTTCATTTCTCTCCTTAATGATATCAGGACTATTTTACGTTGTTAAACCCAATGAAAGATATCTTGAAAGCAATTTCTTGAGTAATGGCCTTCTCATTTACCAAGCCATTACCAAGTCTCGAGGAGGATATGAATATGGACCCGGGGGCTACTATCTCGTACCTCTCCTTCATCCGCAAGGTTAATCCACTCTGTAGATACTTTGGATAGAAGGTTAGGAGATATTCAATGAATGCTTCATTCGATCTCGAGCTTTCCCTCTCCATTCCCGAGAACATCATAATTGAACGGAAGGTTCTCTTGACTTCTTCCCACATATCGTTGAGTTTGATAGGCATCCATTTATCAGCGTGGGGCCACTTTAGTGCTTTTGATGTTCCTTTCCTCTTGCTTGCAAACTTCACGAATTCACTCCTTCGCTTTTTTGCTCTTCGTCTATCTTCTTTTCGATCCTGAGGCGCTCCCGAGACCGGGAAGCGACTTTCTTAGCTTGTTCTATTTGGAGTGTCTTTAGAGCATCTTTTCGTGTTGAAGACTTTCTTCCGAGGTTGAGACTTCAGATTCTTCCGTTTCTTCATCATCGAATCGACTTTCTCTGGATTGGCTTAGAAAGCCTTTGCCGACGCCATTTTCGGTTTGAACCACGCCAAGACTTTTTCCTCTTCATAGGCAAATCGTGACTTGGCTTGTTCCAACCTTTGCTCTAGCACTTTCAGTTTCTCTCTTGCAACATCAAGCATGGTTTGCTCGAAACTTCGAGTGTAGATAAGCTTTCTCCGAGGCGAACTTCAATTTCTCAAGTAACCGACTTCTCTTAAGGCTTTGGCTAGGTTATATATTTCAAAGATCTTTTCGAGGCCTTCTTCTCCAAAGTCACGTGCCATGAACTTCCCGAGGTCTTCACCTTCCTTTTCCCTTCTTTGCACCGAAATTTGGAAGAAGTCCGGAAGTCTTTGTGTCCATGTGATATTGCTCTTTGCTCACCACGTGAACTTCTCTCGCTATCTCGATCTTGTTCGTCTTCCGGCCTCTTAGATGGTTCTTGGCCCGAAAAAATTCTTGGACATATATGGGCAACGGCGAGAGAGTGCTTCTTTGAACATCTACGTCATCTTGGTCATGAGCATTGAGCTCATTTCCTCAACAATGATTTTATCATTACTTCATTCTCTCTGCGCCAATTTCACCTCTAGAAATGCAGTTGATGTTGGGGAATGAGTTGCACAGATCTATTCGGGGTGAATATTTAAATACAAATTTAATTCATTAATTATTACTAGCATGAATTAATCCTATATTAATTCAAATAATAATTGCAACAACATATCATGCATATAAAAAGCCACGTAAAACCCACGATGCGGAATCTACGGGTTTCGTGAAGCGCCTCTCGGGATGGCGGTGACTTGATCGAAGCGGACTAACAAAAAAAGGACTTCCCAAGTATTCCCTTAGCCCTTGCTCGACAATCCAATTGGAAGGATACTCGCGAACAATTAACAAAAGGAAAAAATAAACTTTGTTGCACCACTTATGTGGATTTGCTAATATTTCCAGCACACGGAATTGTACTTGGGAATGAACTAATCATCCCCTATTTATAGGAGAGAGGGTGGACGAAATTTGTGTTATTTTTCAATGTGGGATAAGACTTTTCTTGGTCACCAAGAAATCTTGAATATATCCCATATATTCTCTTTCCCATAATTAAAATATTTCACAAAAATCCCACCTCCTCATATATGGATTATTTTCGAAAATATAGTGCAAGAATCCAAGATTTGGACCTTCTTGAATTTATGAGATATTCTTGTATTTCAAGAAATACATATCTTCCATAATATCTTTTCAAGAAAATCTTTCTTGCCCTCTATTTTCCAAAAATTTCGAAAATCTCACTATGAATAACCAAGTGGGAGATTTCTTGAATTTAATGAGATAATCTTGTATTCCAAGAATACATATCTTCATTCCATAACAAAATTCAAAGAAAATCTTTCTCCCTCTTTTATCCATAATTTTTGAAAATTTAGAGGAATATTAAGCAACAATATTTATTTTATTTTAATCACCTTTTCAGTTATTGGACTATTTGTTGGGCTACTCAGGGGGCCTTTAGGAGAATTAAGATTGAACCTTCTAATGGATCTTGAATATCTAATATTGAGCCACAATATAATTCAAGCCCATAAATATTAATTAATCCCACTACATAATTAATATTAGACTATCCATCTTAACCCATATTACGGTCAATATGGCTCCGGTCATTATTTCCGTGTTTAAGATTATCTAGCCCATTAATTAATTCAAGCATTTTGAAATAGCTTTCCGTTAATTAATATCTTTTGTCCTTGGTCGAGGAACGGTTCAACATTATTATCCATCTTAGGAAACAAATTCCACTTGCAAGATTTGGTATGATAAAGCTTATGAACCTCCCAAGGGGGCAAATCAAGCAAGCGATTTGCACACGATTCTTTCAGATTAAATCTTAGCAATCACATGTGACCGATAATATTGCCCAAGATAAAAAGTATTGAATCTCTCTCTAATTCGCTACCCATGATAAGTCAAAGCAATAGTTACCAATCCCACGTGATCCTATTTAAGGGACGAAGGTTAAGAAACAACGAACCACTGAGGTCTAATTCTTCCTTGTTCAGTTCTGAAGAATTTATCCTCCCAGAGGGTCCTATTATTTGCGATCGGTCATGCACTAGTGTAATCTCTTGGTCAAGACAAATCAATCTGAGCCTTACACCTCAACCTTTCGCGATGGTTGTTCATTTCCATCTAGGTCGTGAATGGCGTACTTTTAGTTACAAGGGACTGTTAATTTAATCTTCTGTGATCGGGTATCACTAAATTAACTACTGATGTAACACGCATTTAATTATTGAATAGTTATGCAAGATAAATATATATAACATTCAATCATATTTAAAGCATCAGTGATAAACAATTTATTTCAGTAAATAAGTCTGGAAATTCAGGGGCCGATTATACAAAGTAAAAAGCATACTTTTCAAGATAATCCCCAACAGTTGACTCGGTGCTTCGTTTCATTTCAAAGATCGAGCTCATCCTTGACTCCTCCAAACTTTTCATTCAAATTTTATCTTCCATGGAGGTCATCTGTGAGGTCGAGTGTTTTGGATTAGCACCACTCAAGAAGAGTGACTAAGACTTTCCATCTTTTGAGCTTGATTGGCAATGTTTCTTCCATCCGAGCAATCTTGATCATCATTGGCTCAACCTTCTCAAGTTTCTCCATCAAGGAGTGAGATCAATCTCGGGAACCTTCGACCTTCTGTCTTTGTTTGATCATCCTGAGCTTGACTTTCATCCCGAGCTCCAGTCTCTCAATCGAGCCTCGACCAAGAGTCTTAGCGATCCCGAGGTTGACCAATTTTCAGGTTGATCGCCAATAGAAGTCTCCTTTTCCATCGAGACCCGATCCTCAACATCTCCTGTTGGTCCCCATCTCCATCTTGAGATTTGTCTCCGCCGCTAGGGGCACCAACTTCGTAGCTTTTTCTCGGCCTAACTTCCCTCGAACCAGCTCATCAAAATCGGAGTTTTTCATCCCCGAGCTTTGTCTTCCGAACCACGAGAAGTCGGTCGGAAAAGGTCGTCTCCTCATTCCACCGGTCTTCCCTCTGAAAGCGGCAATATCAAGCATCGGGAAGAGTCGATTGAGGATGAACACGGTTGTCATAATCTGAATAAAACATCTTGCGGATCGGGGTATGAGCTGAGCTCGGGGTAGTGGTCAAGAATGAACCGTTCCCCCTTGCTCCTCCACTCGCGCCTTCTTGACCTCGCCCTTCTTCCATCTCGGGCTCTACGGTTCGGGTTGAAAAACCTGGCGAGGATCAAAAGTAGATCCTTTCGGGAGCTCATCAAGAATATTACGCTCCACGAGTCTCGGTGACCTCTGAAGGTTGCCTGATCGGGGTCCCTCGTTTGCATCCCGAGTGGGTTACGGGGCTGGTGACACTTCCCTCAGATTGGTTACGAGTTGGCTCTTCTATTTTGTCTGAGCAGGCACTTTTTGATGGAATCTCTCGAGGGCTGAGTTCCTTTGAAAATTTCTGAGAAATTTTATGCGAACTTAGAGATGTCTCAAGCACCTCGAGAAGACACGCTCCTCGACCGTTCTTGTGCCTTTGAGATAAACTGAGCCAAAACTTGCAATGGCGAACTCTGAGCGGTTTGGCCCTCAGGTTGAATCTCCTCAGAATCACTGCCATCTTCATCGGTGAGAACCACCAATCTTCGCGCTTTTGGGGCAAGGTTCTTCGCTTCATTATTTTTTTGCACCGCTCCATCTTTGCTTCCAACAAAACCTTCCCCATGGTTTGTTGAGTCTCTTTTTCAGCTGCAACTGGTGATTCTACCTTCTTTTGTCTCTTCCCCCTGATGGCCTGCTTCTTTGCAGCAATGGGCTTAAAGAGAATTTTGGACTTAGGGAATGAGGTCGAATTGGCGAAGATATCCTCCTCCTCTCTCGCACATCTCCAAAATATAAGCAATTTTGGTGGCATGGTGGATCTTGCCTTTTATTGAGATCGCCCGTCAACCTTCTTCAACACTTTGTCTACGCTCACTCACCGAAATGCGAATCAAAAATTTCACCCGGTTGAAGTCGGTGGTGGGTGAGGCCTCGATTGCCGCCATCAATCGAGCTTGAGTCTTGACCGCTCAAAACTCCCCAAGAAGACTCATGATGCTCTTGCTCACAATATCCATCAACACACGATATTGTGGCTTTAAGTGCCTTTTTTTATGCGTTGTCGCCTCAAATTTAACAGATTCTCGGCAATCCTATCTAAGTACTCCTTTCTCTACACCGACATATACATCGCAGATCCTCTCCTCTATCACGAGCTCAAAAAACATCATTGATTTTTTTGAACTATATACTGATCCCTATCAAAATCGATGTATTTGGACGATATTTGCTCTAAATGTGATACAATAATCTTAGAATGCATCTGAGTCCTCTTCATCTATCTTCAAGTTATAGATGAATTCGATTACCCTTTTTTCAAACTCGGTCTGGGTCGGGCTTGCGACTAGATGGGTGAGTTTATTTTGATCGAATCATATGTAGAGCCTCCTCTTACGGCTTTGAGTTGGTTGTGATTTCGAGTGAGACAACGAACTCGTACCACGGCTTGTTGGTTTCGTCTAATCTCTCGAACAAGGTTGGGGCCATTTTAGAGATTAATTGAAGAGATGAAGATTTTAGGGTTTGGGAATTTCTGGGCAAAGGGGATTTATATTTGCAGAGGATTTGGGAATGAAGGGTTTGATAAAATTTTGGCTTGAATGGCTTATTGGGGTATAAATAGCTTCGAGATCGTGGGGAATCACGTTGGTTAGGTGAAAAACAACGGTTGAGATTAATCTCATTAATCGGGTATATCTAACGACGATCTCCGAAAAAGTAAGCCGCCAAAACATCCTCATTGGTCATTAATGTAGCAGAGCATTAAATGGTATTGACCTTCTTCGAATTTAAAATGATCCAAAAAAACATTCCTTAGGTGTTTTGTATTTATTGCGAATGATTACTGAGTTTCACTTAAGCAATAAATGAGTCACATGAGTCATTACTTCTTCAGACTAATTTTCCCTCTATCAGTCTTCGAAAATCGACCTTGATAAAATGTCGATAATATCTCGAAATCTTGAATGGGTTTAGTATGCTCTCTTGATCTTGACCTTGAAGAATCTGAGTTTCGAGACTCGATTCGATTATTTCCATTTTATCCCTGAGCTTCTCAAGAGAATTCGAGAAAACTTCATGCATCCGAAAATCTTCAATTTTTGATTTTACTCTATACACACTGGTTCTAACATCCCTAATTCAATCGAAAGTTCGAAATCTTGATTCAGCCAAAGGTTTAGTCAAGATATCAGCTCTTTGCTTATCAGTATGAATTTTCTCCATCCTTATGTCCTTCTTCTCGACATGATCTCTGATGAAGTTCCTTCTTCAGCTTGATTTCTCTTGAAGTCCATGAAGGAGATTCATCTTCCAACAATGACATCTCAGATCTTCTTTCAACAGGGCTATTGATGTCTTCATTCAGTTCAGTGCCCTTTTCTGTTTTCCTGAAAAACAGATTAGATTTGTGGTACCCAATTTGTATAGGGTCCTATCAGGTTAGCTGTACCTTTAGGAATCCAAATCTGCCTGACAACTCTAATCACTTTAGAGTGGCTAATTTGTCTTCCATAAACATCAACATACACATCTACTACTCTGGGTGCCTTAGCGAACTTTACGTATATGTGTGCTCGCTTTAGCATGAACATGTGCCTTTGAATTCTTCTTTGGTTCAGGCCTTCTGTTTAGATGCTTAGGCTTTTGTGCAGCCGGTATAAATCTTTGTTGACTCGGGTTCAGGTAACCTTTACCCTTAGGCAAGTGGGGTTCAAAGGTTACTGTCTTTGAAATAGGGGTCTTTTCGATTGTCTTCGAGGACTTGGTCTCTTCAGTTGAGAATGTCTCTTTGAGTGTTTCTCATCGAGGATTCCTCGATGGTTGATGTGGAGCCTTTCAGGTTTGCATTCTTAGCCTGAGGCTTTGAAGTACTTGCCTGAAACTTTCCAACTGAGTGCTCAGGTTTTCTAGCCTTCACCTGAGGTTTAGGCTTTCTAACCTGATCATTCAGTTTTACTGAGACCATAGGTCCTTTACCCTTGTCTAACACCTTGGGCATTACTTCAGTTTGAAGTGTGGGTGCCACTGGTTTTACAAAGATTGTCTTCTTGCTACTTGATGCAGCATTCAGATGACCTTGTGAGGTCCCCCCTGGAATGTATCCCAATCCAGATTTTATAGTGGCAGATCTCTGATAACTCTGAATTTCATCTATTACATTAGATGCTTTATTCAATAGAGTTAACTTCTTCTGTGCACCATCCTCACAGTTCTGTAGAGTTTCATGCTTCTCAGAGAGGTCATTGAACTTAGTTCTGATCAGCTGAATCTCTTCAGTGGATTTCTCTAGCTTTTCAGTTAGGGTCATTATCAACTTCTCTTTCTCTGAGAGTTGTACTTTCAGAACATCCAATTCATCAGTAGCTCCCATTAATTGAGAAGTGATCTCAGTTTTGCTAGAGTCTTTCAATTTTAGATTTTCAGCCTTCAGTTCCTTATTTTGCTCTTGAGTTTCATTTAGCAGTTCTTGTAAAACAGCATAGTCCTTCATCGGATTCTCAAAAGAATCCATCAGGTCAAATTGACTGTTTACAGTTGAACTTGACAACTTTTGTGCTAGTGTAGGAGCAACAACAGAGATAGAAGAACTTACCTCTCCTACAGCCATGAGACAGATGTCATCTCTGTCACTTTCTGAGCACATTTCTACAGAGGAGCTGGAACTTTCTTCAGACTCCTTTTCTTCTTGAGCAATCTCAGCAAGTGTATCCCATATTTCCTTTGAATTCTCACAGTGAGAGATCTTCCTCATAACACCATCATCAATAGTGTTATAGATTGTATCTTTGGCAATATAGTCAAGATTGACTAACTTTCTCTGATCAGGAGTAAGTTGATCATCTGACTTTGGCAATTCATTCCTGGAATCATTTCTCTCATCTTCTGTAACTCTGGGATTCACCACAGTAAATTGGAATGGTCCTTGAGAGACCACTCTCCACATACGCTCATGTTTGGAATACAGATGAGCCTGCATTCTCAGTCTCCATAGATCATAGTTCTCCACTGAGAATATGGGAAGTTTTTTAGAAGACATTTTATCTGATCTTTTGAAAAGTGAAAAAAAATTTTAGTAAATAAGATCAGTTCAGATAGACCACAAGTATTTTTGAAAAATAAAACTTTGGTCAACACAGCAGGTGGTCAAGTTGAACCACTGCTCTGATACCACTTGTTGGTCCCGGTGCAAACGAGTCTTACACGTGTATGGGGGGGAATACATGTGTTCAGTGTTTTTAAAACTTTTTTCTCACTGAGGTCAGCTTGAGTCAGATAATCCTGAAGATTAGGTTCTGAGAAGCACAGATCGCTCTGAGTCAAAGTCTACAGAGACAGTGATCCTGAGCTGCTTTCAGATACCTCAGATAATTCCAACTGAGTCCTGAGTGTCAGAGATCCTGAGTTGCTTGGATCAGATAACTAACTTACTGAATCCTCAGAAGAGAGTTCAGTTTGGTAACTATCTGTTCTAGCTACTCAGTCGTGCGGAATGGTTGGCCCTTAGTTTATACTCGTTTTAAGCTTTGCTGAAAACCTTCCCTTTATGAATTAGTGATTAAGTTGTGATTCAATTACATGCAACTTCAGTGGATTGATTCCAACTGAATATCAGTAAAAAGTATGCTTTCAAAATCAAGTCAATGCAACAGTCAAGCACAGATAAGGAAAGCAATAAACAACACATCAATTATAGTGGTTCAGAGACTCAAGCTCCTACATCCACTCTCTCTGATCCTCAGAGAAATTCACTAATCACTTCTGAGCTTTCTGACTACCTCGCGTAGTTTACTTACTCAACTCGGCCCTGAGTTTTCTGACTACTCCACGTAGTTTACTTACTCAACCCGACCTTGAGTTTTCTGACTACCTCCGTAGTTTACTTACTCAAACACAAACAAACTTTCAGACTACCCCTGTAGCTTACTAACTTCTCCTCTAGAGTTTTCTGACTACTCCGCGTAGTTTACTAACTCTTTACAACTCTTCTCACCAACAAACACACTCCAACTACCTTCTCGAGGATTGGGGTTTCTCGATTGGTTTCAACTAGATGAGATATCCTTTACAATGAAGCACAATGCAAAGGGTTAGGATATCTTCGACTAAGCTTTGGATAAATCTTATCAAGCTAGGCTTAGTTTAGTGAGCTCTCTTCAATATAGAAGCACTTGGGAAATTCTAAGTTTTTCGAGTGCTTTAACTTTTGCAAGAATAAGTTTGAGCTCTTGAGTTGCGTATAAATTTCCCGTAACCTTACAATGTAGAGGGTCACCAAAGATTTATAGGCATACACCAAGGTCACTCTTGAAAACTATCCGTTGAAGAGATAACCGTGGGTTTCCTCTTGGGTGTGTGAGAAACGGCTATATTTAGGGTTTGAAACTCCCTAACACGTTTTAGGCAATAGCCTTTCATGTAGCCGGTCTTCACTTTTTGCAGTCTGGAACTTTTGTACATCTGACATCTTTTTCAGCGACCTGTCACTGTCAGTGTTAGTATGGTACAATGTTGTCTTCCTCTTTTTGACTTTTGTCTCCAGTTAAAGGTAGACACCTTCAACGGCTCTTTTGGTTACAAACTCTAAGTTTGATATAACCTTAACAACACTTCTGACTTAGTTCCTTTTGTCTGCATTTGAATGTCTTGGCAAATATCTATTTTCTAAGGAATCGCGATATTCTTAGTATTGCAACCTTCAGATAGATATATTCAGTGCCTCGGAACATTCAGTTTATCTTGAGCATTCAAGACACCTTCGAGTCTTGATAATTCTTGTGCCAGATTCTTGATCTTTAATCTTGATCTTGATCTTGTGTCTTGAGTCTTGAGTCTTGAGGGTCTTCGAGTCTTGAGTCTTTTCGAGTTCTTGGTGATACTTTGAATCTTCGTCTTTGAAGTCTTGAGTTCCTCAAGATCTCATGAGTCTTGATAGATTTCTCGGGCCACATCTTGAGAACCTTCATTTCATATGAAACTTCGGTTTTTCTTGAAACATACTGAGTTCTTCAGAGTCTTCAGAACCTATCCTGAACTATATCTGCTGACTATACATTTTGCAGATAACATCCTGAATACTCTTAAAAACTGAATCCGGACTCAATTATCAAGATCATTCTGAACATGTCATACTCAGGGGTTTTGGGATCTAATCAAAATCATATATCTTTATTAAATTCATCTCCCAACAGCTCCCGAGTGGGCACCGAACCACCCGAACCACGGACCATGTCGAACCCAACAACCAAGCACAACCACCCTAACCACGGACCATGTCGAACCCAACAACCAAGTATCTAATATATAAGCCTCCAAGCCTCCCAATTAATTGAGGCAATTATTCGCTCCCATAGGGGACCGAACAAGGGACCTTGGGCGCCTGAGCGGGGATCAATTCCGCTCGGGCACTTGCTTTCTTACGTCTACTTAATGAAATTAATTCTATATGTCCTAAAAATCATTTTTCTTAACAATTTTTTAAAAAATTCTTTATTTCAATTATCTTATTTATTAATTCAATCACATTTTTATATAATAATTTTTTTTATGTAAAATTAAATTATATTATATTAAATGTATATTTTTTACTTATTTTTAAAAAAAATTATACCTTTCTATTTAAACAAGTAATATTTTTCTTTCTAAACAAGTAATACTTCTCTATCTAAATAAGTAATACTTTTCTATTTAAACAAGTAATACTTTTCATTTAATCAAGTTATACTTTTCTATTTAAACAAGTAATACTTTTCTATTTAAACAAGTAATACTTTTCCTTCTAAACAAGTAATACTTCTCTATCTAAATAAGTAATACCTTTCTATTAATTAAAACAAATAATATTTTTCACCTAATCAAGTTATACTTTTCTATTTATACAAGTAATACTTTTCTATTTAAACAAGTAATACTTTTCTATTTAAACAAGTAATACTTTTCCTTCTAAACAAGTAATACTTCTCTATCTAAATAAGTAATAATTTTCTATTTAAACAAGAAATACCACCGTCGCCACAACGACCAATGACCAGGCCACCTGAACCACCACCACGACCGCCACCACCTAAACCATCGTTCTCAAAATTAATGTTGTCGAGGAAAAAATCCGGTGAGCAACCCATTTGAACGACCAGAGCGAATGCAAGCCGCTGCCACTTCCGTTGATTTTCTTCTCTGATCTCGGCCATCACCGCCTCTCTAATCTGTTCAACCGTCTGGTGCGGTTGTTGCGGCGGATGCGGCGGCTGCGGTGCTGAAGTAATAGAGGTTTGAGACGAGTAGGGTTGTGTCTCCGCGACCAGGGCGGAAGACATCCTACCGTACCCGAGTACCCGCTGTCTATTGATGTCGGCCTCCTCCACATAGATCTGATTCAAATTAATTGGAGGAGTTGGTGGATTTGAACCTGACGGTTCACCTACCTGGGCCTGGCTGGCAGCTTCAACCCTATCCCGCACCGCTCTATGTAAAAATTAAATATTATAATTAAGATCAGGTGTAATAATTACGAAATACAACATTAATTACTTACGTGCACGTGGGTGGTGCGGCTGTAGGTGGAGGTCCTCGTCTTCTCTTCGTAGGGGTGGCCGAGTGCCAACGTCTCAAGAGCGTTTAGAGGGTGTCAGAGCCGTAGTTCCTATAAATAAATAAAAATATTAATATTAACTTAATTATTGTACAATTAAATAAATTATATTACTTACTTCCGCCATACGGTGCTCCAGAATCGACCGGGATCCTGCCTTGTGCACAGCGACGCCCCCATCCCCTCCTTGCTGGCTCAAGCAGTTTTGGCGATTCTTCTGGCACATCTCCTGGCATGCGGGATCGCTCCAAACCGCCACAATCGACTTCCATACGCATGGGTCCAGGTCATCCGTCATATCCAGCCCTTCATCCCTCCACCCGGCATGCCTCCTATAAAACATGTCCTTGTACCGATCTTGGGCAAGCATACAGAACGACATGTAGAAATCGGCAGGTATCATACCATTCCCTCACTTCATCTGTTTCTGCATTTCTATAACACAAACTTTATTAAATTTATATGTAACAATATATATATATATATATATATTAAAATAAGTAATCAATTATTGTACATACCTTAAACTCGTCGAAGTAGAGTTGGCGTTGTTCTTCAGACACACCTTTCCAACTGTGGGCCCCCATTGCAATTCCAACTCGCAAGATGGAGTTGGTGGCTAGAGTGGAAGCCTCATGACCGGGTATGATGCTGAAACATATTAAAAAATTAATAAGTATAATTAATAATTAATTTTATAACTAAACAAATTAATAAGTAAGTAAAAAATATAACTTACTTTCCTTGACTCAGATCGATCGCCAATCGAGCAGTGGGGGCTGAGCCAGGATGAACAGAGGTCGAGCTTGATCTCGACCCCACTGAAGATGACCCTACCGGGGGCGGTTGCTGCGAGTTGGACCTGCCTCTGTCGGATGTGTTCAGGTTCACCATCGGTCTAAGGACCCTCTTCCTCCTGGTGCTCAGAGGAATGGACCCATTGCCCCGACCACCACCTCTGCCTCGACCATTGCCGCTGCCGCGACCGTTGTCACTGCCACGTCCACCTTGATTAGTACGCGTCTACATTATATAAAACAAATTCATTATATTTTTTAATAACAATTTAATTAACCAACCAACAAATTTCGACAAAGTCTCGACTGTATTATATATAGTCATCTTCTAGTCAACCAATAAATTTCAATTCTAATTAATTTCCAACACATCGACTAACAATCTAACCAATCAAATAATTTGACATAAATTAATTAATTTAAATATTTAATTAAAATTGCGCCTAAATTTTGATAGAATTTCGACTGTATTATATATTCATCCTAGTCAACCATCAATCTAACAACTCTAACCAAATTAACATATATATATATATATATATATATCACATAATTATAAAATAATTCTAACCATCCAAATCAACCATCAATCTAACAATTCTAACCATTCTAACCATTCTATATACATATATATATATATATATATATATATATATATATATATCACATAATTATAAAATATCATATATCCTAATCAACCAACTAATCTAACATGCATATACGTAATTGACTAATTAAACTAAAATGCATATATATAATATCGAATATATAATTTTGAATTATATATATATATATATATAAACGCATGTACGTATAAAAAACAAGAAAAAAACGGTTAAAAAATAGAAAAAAATACCGTCAAACGGAAGATTACGACGGTACGAAGTTTTTCACGCGCACCGAATGCTCAGAACGACATCAACAAACGGCGTACGGCGACTGCGGCGGACGAACTATTTGCAGAAAAACCACATCAGAATGCTGAACTTGCAGGTTATATAATTGGAATTTAGCGACGGATATTAATTTTTGTCGCTAATAGCGAAGATAATAAACCATCGATATGTTCAAAAAGTCATCACTAAACTCGGCCTGGGCTGTGGTCCAAGTGCCGAGATGCTTCGTGCTTCGGGTTC
The DNA here is from genome assembly GCA_037126765.1 of Stenogyne calaminthoides. Lineage (NCBI taxonomy): Eukaryota > Viridiplantae > Streptophyta > Magnoliopsida > Lamiales > Lamiaceae > Stenogyne > Stenogyne calaminthoides. Next base: position 10,303,525 of record JBBCBC010000002.1, on the reverse strand, counting down.
GACTTTAGCGACGGGTATAACCGTCGCTAAACGACCAGATTTGACCCGGTTCAAATACCCCATCGCTAAACCGCCGCTATTCCATCGTAAAAAGCGGTGGTTACCAAAACCGTCGCTAAATACGGTGACTTTGACCCTTTGACTTAATCAGTCGCTAAAATCGTCGCTACTAGCATCGGTTTTTGTAGCCGTAGCTAATATCCGTCTTTAAAACCCTTTTTTTTTTGTAGTTCTAATAAATTTATACAATTACACTTATCAACTGATATTACTATAGTTATAAATTAATATCATAGTATTGCATGATATTGTTATTAGTTTATAAGAGTTGTGGTATCAATTTATAAGTGTAATAATATCAATTTCATACTATTTTTTAAAAGGAATATCAATTCCATACTTTTACAAGTTTCATAAGAGAGTTTGTGTTATATCTGTAATACTTTCTGTGTCCCATTTTATTTGTTGCAAAATAATTATCATTTTACACTAATTTAAGAAAGTTAAATGTTACATTCGGATTTTGCCTTTATTTCCTTTTGTAATAATATGCATTAAGTGACTATGTAGGCAAATAAAAAGGTAAAATTTATGCACATGTTTAATGGTATTTAATGCATTTCTTTATTCGTGTGAAATATCAACTTAAAATTGAGTATGTCTCATGTGTACAATGCACAATCATGTAACTCAAGTGTATTTTTTAAAATGTGCAACTTATTTTATTAAAACATTCGATTTGGTTACACTGAAACGTTCAAGTTGTTTAGTGTAAAATAAGTTGATTGTTTCAATGTAATTAAACTGAATATTTCAGTAAAATAAGTTCTACGTTTCAAAAATAAACTTAATTTGTTGGTGCATATAAGATTTTGCCTTTAAAAAAACATCATTGAAGGACAAATAATTAAAATAGTGCAAATGCATAAGTGTAATAGTGCACATCCACAATAGTGATATTTGAAAAAGAAAAATTACTTAAAACTTTGCCAAATTGACAAAGTCTTGTACGCACAATGTGCATCGTGCAATTCAAATGTATTTTTTAACGTGCAAGTTGTTTTCACTAAAACACAAGTATTTTAATAAAATAATTTATAAATTTTAAAAAATATACTTAAATTACACTGCACACAAGAAACTTACTCATTTATAGTGACGGATGCATGTTGCTTTAAGGATATGCAACTTACATACCCTATTTTTGCCAAATAAATGTCATATATAGGGATTATATCACTAATACAGATTTTGGCTTAGACAACTGTTAAAAATGACCTTAGACAACGGTTATAAGGGTTGTCCAAGTAACATCTGTCTAAGCTTAGACAACTGTTAAAAACCATTTGTCTAAAAAAGTAGTAGGCTTTAGGCACTGTTCGAACCGCATTCAAGATACCCTTTGGACGGGTTTTCAATCGCTATCCAAGTTTTTTGAGTTGGACAACGGTTAAAAACCGTTGTCTAATATATATATTTTTTTTTTAATAAATTTTTTTATTATATTAGTTAGACAGCGGTTTATAACTGCTGTCGAATAAATTTTTTTTTTTATAATTAATATGTATTTTAAAAATCCTATTTATACAAAACCAAAACCAAAAACCAAAACTTATACCACTATAATATATATACGTTCAATACCAAAACATCAAATAAATAAACATACACATCATAAACATACGTCCAATATACATCAAAAACATGAAATATCATCACAAATATATAAGTTAATTACATGTTACCAAAAGTTATACCAATTTAATTATAATTATACAAGAATCGATTGTAAAAGTACCCCGTCCAATCTATTTTTCATTTCTCCATTCTTTTTTTAGAGTAAGTCTTGAGCAGACGTTCATAGACAAACTGCAAACAACGATCAATCAATATAGTTAGATATATATTATATGAATTTTTATTCAATCAATAATAATTTAAATAAATCGATAAATTGACTTACATTGTTAGGAATAGTCGTTTGAGAAGCGTATATTATATCTTCAATATAGCAACACACAAAATGTCCACAATGGGCACCATCTCATTGCCTCGGAACCTATTGATTAGCAATTATAAGCACATATTACAATTATGATTATTTTCTATTAATTTGATAACTTACTAAATTAAATTCACCTTAATATTTGTCCATCTCACTTTAGACAAATTAGATCTTGAGCCTTGATTCGGAAGGCGACTCCGATACATCGTCATCACACTATTATTATTATAATTAAAAAATAAAAATAGATTAAATATGCATAATTTTAAAAGTAAAACAAATCATTATATTTGAATATTAAAAATGAACTTACGTTTCCATGTATGACGTGAGATCAGGGAGACTTGCAGCCAACCCATTCACAGTTGGGTCCATAAAAAATACACTTAATGTATTCATATTTATGGCGACCAACACCCAGTGTTCCCTATATTATATTAAGAATATTAAAATTAACTGCAAATTTAGCATATGTGCAAATATCATATTATGAATATAAATTTTAACGAAATGTTTATTGTACTCGCCCCACATTTGTTGGCCAAAAAATGAGATGTTCTCTCCCAGTATGACTCAGAATATGTTCAACTATCCTCTCCATGACATGTGCCCTATCACCCATTAAGCAAGACACTTGGGGGGAGACGAAGGAATACATTCCACTCGGGCATCTCTGGAGAGATACATTCAAGACTTCAAGCAAATGCTCCCGAACGATGTATTCTTCAAAAGCATTCCGATGAAAGTGAGCACTCATCGGAATTGTGAGGGTATCGAAAGCATTGTACTCCACCATCATGCTCACCGTAGTCTGTACGGTGTAGTCGTGATCTAAGTCTCCAGACAAGGGATAACCAAGTTTGCGCGCACCAATAGTGGAGTCCCTCGTTCTCTCCCTCTGACTGTCTACGCCACCCCTTGATTTCTCTTTAGCCTTTTGTGGTGATTTTTGTTTAGGCTTTTGTGGTGTCGGCAGTTTCTACAATCAATTTGCAACATTATTTTGAACGACAAATAAGATAATGAACTTTATTCACATATATTTTACCTTCCTGGTGCGAGAGACCAAGTTGCTCGGCCATACGATGAAGTGTTCGACCGTTGTTCCGACTGTGACAACATCATCTATTGGTTTTGGCACCGGTGAATCTTTTTCTCCGAGTACGGGTACATCGAGTGTGACCCTCACGAAACCAGGAGTGAGGGGACGACCATGAATCATTCCACATGAGTTATTGTGCAACGTTCATGTGGCCACCAACTGAATAGAATCCTCCAAATAAATTGTAGCATAAGGTCGGTGACTGTTCGAATAAGATATTTAGTTAGAAAATTTTAATATACTAGTCTTTAATTAAAACAAATGCTAGACACATCTGATACCTACGAGATGTCATTTTGAAGTGCATCAATGAAGTCGTTCCTAGCATCAGCCGAAAACATAGCATCAGCGACACTATTTTCACAGTTTGCTCCACTCAATGACACCCCGTGACTCGATCTTCTCTCGGACCTCAAAAGTTCCACCTATTTCGCCAACATGGCAACCTGTTCCGAAAGTCTACCCACCATATTCATGGCCGCAAGACCAGGTGCCATCGCCAATGACGTCTTCGTCACGCCATATCCAGTACTTATTAAGCGACCTAGATGCTCCTGAAGACCTAGAGCCCGTCCAAGAAGATCATCACTACCGATAATGCGGAGCTCGTCGGGCGTCATGGTCTGAGATATGAGCTCCTGAATCACAAAAGATTATTATTTAATTATTTGCTTAGAAATATTAGTTTGTAATTCAAAGATAAATTATTGGATAGATTACCTCTTCTTCAATGATACGCTGTGTACTGGAATCGGGAATATTCCCGTGTTGAGTCTTTTTTTAGTAACCTGAAATAACTCAAAACGTGTAACAACAGGGGCACACTCTCAAGTTTTCTTTTTTTCTTCAATCTACGATACTGATGAACGTGTACTTTTATTAGATATATTAAAAGTGAATATATAAAAAAAATTAAAAGTTAGGATTTTGATCTAACCAAATCTTCCCTTATGCGTACATAACTTTTGGAAGATCCACGGTATCGCGCCTCCATCGCCTTAGCTTGTTGGCAATTTTTCTTACTTTGATCCTACAGTGTAATAGAAATACAATAAACACAGAAAATCATCATGCATAGAGGAAATGACATTGATCAATTTTACCTGAAAATCATCAGCCATGGCTCTACGCACAAACTCCTTCCAGTACAGGGCCACCATAGGGCTATTCTCATAGAGCGAAGGCAGACTAGCCGAGTAATGACCAATATTCGGGTCATATGCTCTTTTTCTCAGCCAGACCAAAAATTCTTAGCCATCACCCCAGCTTGCATAAGTATTTGCTTCTTATTTGAATGGTCAAGGCCGAGGAATGTAGTCTATACGCATATAACATAACAATTTAGTTAATTTAGTAATTATACAACAACTTTCATAAGCATATAATTAACATACCGAAAGTTCGTCCCATAGCGCTTCCTTAAAATGAGTCAGTTTGGGGCTACGCCAATCCTTGGTTGGCAGCACAATAGGGATAACTCTCCTGACTGCAGCCCCAAGGTAGAAGGACAATTTCTCACTCTCTTTCCCTATCGGCTGCCCATATTCATTGAATGATAACTGCAATAACAAAGTAAATAATTAGGTTCAACGATCAATCAATATAATTGCAATTTCAACTGTTCAATTGTAATAAAATTACCTGAACTGGTTTCCCCTTGCTACGAGCTCTCTTCAAAGAAGTCATCGTGACTATACCCCTCGTGCGCTTCTCCCCAGAGCTACTAGTGGTGGGAGCATCAGTTTCACCCTGTCCTAAGTCCTGTTGGGGAATTAATTGCCCGGATATATTCGGGTTGAATATTTAAATACAAATTTAATTCTAACAATTATTACTAGCATGAATTAATCCTATATTAATTCAAATAATAATTCAACAACCAATCATGCATACAAATAGTTTACGTAAATTCTACGCATGCGGAATTACTACGGGTTTACGTAAACTAACCTCTCGGAGTGACAACCGTTGAGAAGATGGATCCCATTTACACGAACACACCAAAAGGTTTTCTCAAGTATTCCCTTGTCCTTATTCAAAAATCTGGTGGTAGGAACTCGCTAACAATTTAACAAAAGGAAAAATAAAATTATGTTGCACCACCTTTGTGGATTTCTAATTTTTCCAACACATGGAATTGCACTGGGGATGAAACACTCATCCCCTATTTATAGGGAATGAGGTGGTCGAAATTTTGGGTGAAAAAATAAGATGGGAAAATTTTTTCTTGATCTCCAAGAAATCTTGAATATATCTCACATATTCTTTTCTCCATAATTAAATATTTCACAAAATTCCACCTCCTAATATTATGGTTATTTTCGAAAAAAATAAGGATGAAGGAATCAAGATTTGGATCTTCTTGAATTTATGAGATATTCTTGTATTCCAAAAATACATATCTTGCATAATATCTTTTCAAGAAAATCTTTCCTTCCTTATTTATTCAAAATTTTCGAAAATCTCAAGACAAATAACCAAGTGGGAGATTTCTTGAATTTAATGAGATAAACTTGTATTCCAAGAATACTTATTCTCATTCCATAACAAAATTCAAAGAAAATCTTTCTCCCTCTTTTATTTATCATTTTCGAACAAAAATAGGAAAATTAGGCAACAATTTTTTTTTTTTAAACACCTTTTTCAGTTATTGGACATTATCTTTGGGCTACTTGAGGGGCCTTTAGGAGAATAAAGATTGGACCTTCTAATGGATCTTGAATTTCCAATATTGAGCCACAATATTATTCAAGCCCATAAATATTAATTAATCCCACTACATAATTAATATTGCACTATCCATCTTAACCCATATTACTGTTAATATGACTCCCAGTTATTATTTCCCCGTGTTTAAGATTATCTAGCCCATTAGTTAATTCAAGCCACTGAAATAGCGTTCCGTTAATTAATATCTTTTGTCCTTGGTCAAGGAACGGTTCAACATTATTATCCATACCGGAAACAAATTCAACTTGCAAGATTTGGTATGATAAATCTTATGAACCTCCCAAGGGGGCAAATCAAACGAGCTTACTCGCACACGATTCTTCGTATTAAATCTTAGCAATCGCATGAGACCAGTAATATTGCCCAAGATATAAAGTATTGAATCTCATTGATTCTCTACCCGTCATAAGTCAAAGCAATAATTACTAGCCACACATGATCCTATTTAAGGGACGAAGATTAAGAAATAACGAACCACTGAGGTCTAATTCTTCCTGGTTCAGTGCTGAAGAATTTATCCTCCTGTAGGTCTTATTCAGTGCATCAGTCATGCACTAGTGTAATCTCTTTGTCAAGACAAGCCAATCTGAGCCTTACACTTCAACCTTTCACGATGGATTGTTCATTTCTATCTAGGTCGTGAATGGTGTACTTTTGGTTACAAGGGACTGTTAATTTAATCTTCTGTGATCTGGTATCACTAAATTAACTATAATGTAACACGTACTTTTTATTGAACAATTATGCAATAAATATATGTAACATTCAATGATATTTAAAGCATCAGTGATAAATAATTTATTTTTAAGACAGAAAATTCAGTTTGGTTATACAAAGTAAAAGTATACTTTCCAGTATAACCCCAACAAGCCCTCTGTATGATGTCGATCATATGCATCATCATCTCCAGGATAATCACCATGATAATCTCCATCATCTCCGGGATAGGGCAAATAAGACATGATCCTGTAAACCAGAAGAAACAACATTTAATAAACAAAAAGAAACAACATTTAATAAAGCAGAAGAAGCACCATTTAATAAACAAAAAGAAACAACATTAAATAAAGTGTACATTTCTTTTTAGCACTTGTTTTTCTTTTTCATTTTTTGGTTGACTTTTCTCGTTCATGACCATAAATGTTAACAAGATCCGGATTGTCATATTCATCCTCATCTCTAATTATTCTCTGGTACGGGCGTGGATTTGTAGGATCATCGAAAGAGGGTACAAAATGAGTGAAGTTCTGAAAAGGATCATCGATTGTGTCAACATCTTCATCGGCGTGGTCGCTAATCTGGTAACTATTGTTAAATTTATTTGACAGAACCACAATGGACCATTTCTTATTAACTGGGTCGGAGACATAGAAAATTTGTTGACTTTGACTGGCCATTATGTAAGGGTCATCTCTATATCCCACATTCTTTAAATCAACGCGTACGAACCCTGAACTTTCAACTTGGACCCCGTCAGTGTTGGGATTATACTGGAAAGTATGTTTTTACTTTGTATAATCAAAACTGAATTTTGGACTTATTTACTGAAATAAATTGTTTATCACTGATGCTTTAAATATCATCGAATGTTACATATATTTACTGCATAACTGTTCAATAAATAGTACGTGTTACATTGTAGTTAATTTAGTGATACCGGATCACGAGAAGATTTCACCCCTTGTAACCAAAAGTACACCATTCACGACCTAGATAGAAATGAACAATCCATCGTGAAAGGTTGAAGTGTAAGGCTCAGATTGGCTTGTCTTGACAAAGAGATTACACTAGTGCATGACTGATGCACTGAATAAGACCTACAGGAGGACAAATTCTTCAGAACTGAACAAGGAAGAATTAGACCTCAGTGGTTCGTTATTTCTTAATCTTCGCCCTTAAATAGGATCACGCGTGTGGTTGGTAACTATTGCTTTGACTTATCTTTGGTAGAGAATCAACGAGATTCAATACTTTATATCTTGGGCAATATTATTGGTCACATGCGATTGCTAAGATTTAATACGGAGAATCGGGTGCAAGCACGCTTTTGTTCGATTGCCCCCTTGGGAGGTTCATAAGATTTATCATACCAAATCTTGCAAGTGGAACTAGTTTCCCAGATGGATAATAATGTTGAACCCGTTTCTTAACCAAGGACAAAAGATATTAATTAATGGAAAGTTATTTCAAAGGGCTTGAATTAATTAATGGGCTAGATAATCTTAAACACGGAAATAATAACCGGAGCCATATTGGATCGTAATATGGGTTAAGATGGATAGTGCAATATTAATTATGTAGTGGGATTAATTAATATTTATGGGCTTGAATAATATTGTGGTTCAATATTGATAATTCAAGATCCATTGGAAGGTCCAATCTTAATTCTCCTAAAGGCTCCCCAAGTAGTAGCCCAACATAAAGTCCAATAACTGAAAAAGGTGTTTAAAAATAAAATAAATTTTTGTTGCATTATTTTCCTTGAATTTCAAAATTATTAAAGAAAAAGATGGAGAAGAATTTTCTTGAAAAGATTTTATGGAAAGGAGATAAGTATTCTTGGAATACAAGATTATCCCATAAATTCAAGAAATCTCCCACTTGATTTCTTTAATTGTAATTTTCGAAATATATAGAGTAATAATAGGAAGAAGGATTTTCTTGATTTTCTTGAAAAGATTTTATGGAAAAAGATATGTATTCTTGGAATACAAGAATATCTCATAAATTCAAGAAAGATCCAATCTTGAAAAGCCTCCTATTATTTTCGAAAAAATGGGTTAAATAAGGGTGTGAGATTTTTGTGGAAAAATACACATGGAAATAAGAATATATGGGATATATTCAAGATTTCTTGGAGATTAAGAAAAAATCTTTCCTAACCATATTTTGAGCCCTAATTTTCGTCCCCCTCTCTATTATAAATAGGGGATGAATGTTTCATCCCCAGTGAACACGAAAATTGGTTTTTCGAAAAAATATCAGCGTCGATAAAATATCAAATATTTTGAAACGTCGACAGATTGTGTATTTTCGAAAAACGTCAATTGTGAGTGTACAATTCCATGTGCTGGAAAAATTAGTAAATCCACAAAGGTGGTGCAACATTTTCTTATTTTTTCTTTTGTTAATTGTTCGCGAGCATCCTTCCACCGGATTGTCGAGCAAGGACTAGGGAATACTTGGGAAGACTTTTTGGTGTGTTTTCATCGACGAGTCCATTGCAATTCCAAGAGGTACGTTCACGTAAACTCGTAGTAATTCCGCATGCGTAGGATTTACGTGAACTGTTTTATATGCATGATTTGTTGTTGGATTATTATTTGAATTAATATAGGATTAATTCATGCTAGTAATAATTGTTAGAATTAAATTTGTATTTAAATATTCATCCCGAATAGATCCGTGCAAATAATTCCCCAACAGTTAGGGATCCTCACCCAACTACACTCGAAGATTGGTTGGCGGTGAACAACATGGTCGAGTTCCCAAATGTTGACAATATGTCCAAAGTAAGTAGTCATCGATTGATCCCCTGCAGTTGCAATAATGGACACCCCACTATTCTACATTGTACTTGTGGCATCATGATCTCTAGTATAAAATGCGTATCTGTTAATAAGATAACACTTGTATGAATACATATGTCTATCAGGCGTTCTGGATAACCACTTAACTCTTTCTTTCACTGATTCTTTATCCTGTGACAACACATTTGCTACATACCATTGAACCAGTCAACAAACGTGCGATTATGCTCAACTTCAATCCATGATCTATCTTTGGTGGGAAATGTCTTAGCAAGTGCTTGCATGTTCTTGGTCAATAAAAGAAAGACGTCGACCGTGTTGTGAAGCACGCGACAAGTGCATCCGTGTTAGTTCTTCCATACTAACACTTACAAAGTTGACAACCGTAATGCCTTCACAATCCATCCTATTGGTGTCTTAGGGTAATTGGAAGTTCAATTGCAGATCGACATTGGAATAAATTCGCACAAAGATCGAACGCTTCTTCTACTAAATAGTGTTCTACAATGTATCCCTCAGGCCTGGACATATTCATCACATATCCTTTGAGCACTTTCATATATCTCTCTACACCATACATCCATCGCATATGAGCAAGACCACACATCCTTGTCTCGTGTACCAAATGAAGCAGTTAAGTGAACCATTATATAAAAAAATGATGGAGGAAATACATCTCAATCTCACAGAAAGGTCCCCTCAATGCCTCTCGAAAACCAAGCAATTTTCTAGGATCTATGACCTTGCTACTCATTGCCTTGAAGAACCAACATAACTTTGTTATGGTTATGCGCACATTTTCAGGCAAGATAGAATGTATTGCAATGGGTAAGAAAGTCTCCATGATGACATGATAGTCATGCGATTTCAGATTCATCAGTCTCACGTCATCATTTGATACAAGTCTCTATATGTTGGATGAATAACCCTCTGGTACTTTCACATCCTTTAGTGTCTGAAATAACTCTTTTCTCTCATTGTTGGACAAGATGTGTGCAGCAGGAGGTAAGAACGGTTTACCCCTTTCTCTAGGCACAGGTTTTAGTTCTACTCTTATTCCCATATCAATCATATCCATTCTTGCATTGTAACCATCCTTGGACTTCTTATCGCCTAGCGAGTATTGAGCAAGTCGGCACAAACGTTCTTCTCAACGTGCATTAGATCAATGAAGTGTCTAACATACAACTCTTTCCAATAGGGCAATTGAAAGAAAATTGATTCCTTCTTCCAACCGCTAGTGGGGACACTCTTTGCGAAGCTCTTTCCGTACTGTGTGTTGATATTCTTCATCTCATTCAATACATCCGAACTTGACAATAAACGTGGTGCTTCATCTGTCTCGATTGTGCCATTGAATGCATCGGCCATTGTTCTGTACTTATGTGTTAGGTCCAACCACCTCTTATGTCCCATATAAACGGTATTCCTACAATGACTCAAGTGAATGTGAGGTGTCTTCTTGGTACAACAAGGACATGCATCGGCCCCCTTCACACTATATCCAGATAGATTCCCGTAAGCGGGAAAGTCATTGATAGTTCCAAATAGCATGGCCTTTAACTTGAAATTCTCCTTTCTACAAGCATCATACACATCGACACCCTCATCCCACAGAAGCTTCAAGTCCTCTATCAAAGGAGTCAGATATACATCTATGTTGTTACCAGGTTGTTTGGGTCCTGATATCAACATAGACAACATCATGTAAGTGTGTTTCATGCACAACTCGGGTGAAAGGTTATAAACTAACAGAATCACTGGCCATGTACTGTGGTTGGTACTTTGGATACCAAACGAATTCATTCCGTCAGTTGAGAGTGCAAGAAGCAAGTGTCGTGGCTCGTTGCCAAATTTGGAATGCCTGACATCGAATGTCTTCCACTGGGGTGAATCAGCAGGGTGTCTTAGCATTCCATCTTCTATCCTATCATCATGATGTCAAGTTAAATTTCTAGCATCCACATCGCAACTATACATTCTCCTGAATCTTGGTATTATTGGAAAGTACCACATCACCTTCACGGGAGATTTATTTTTCTTTCCGAAATAAGATACAATCACCCGAACAAGCGTGAATTTTCTGATGTGTTAACCCGATGGACTTGAGCATTTGTTTAGCATCATATGCTCTTTTAGGCAGTAGATTTCCATCAGGCAATAGACCACTAACTGCTTCCAGCATACTTGTGAAGCACGTATCAGACAACTGGTTAACTGTTTTTAGGTTGAACAATATCAACACAGCTGACAGTTTTGTTGTCTTCTTACACCTGGGCCAAAGGGGTAATCCAGCAGAATCTCTTAACTTTTCTGACATATAAGGGTGATCTCGCAGATCATCATCATCCCCACTCGATGTATCAACAGTCGGTACATCTCCGAAACTATCCGCATCCACTGTATCTTCAAACCTAAAGTCAGTTCCTAGGCTGCTTGAGCTACACCCATCTCTTCTCTCACCATGAGATGTCCAAACGGTATATGTTTTATCAATACCGTGAATCATCAAGTGGTCGAACAAACTTTCTCGACCACTAACGGTTTTTCCATTCATACATTTTCAACACGGACATGAAATGTACCGATGGTCGGTGCAGTGTCTAATTGCATGATTACAAAATTCTTCCACCCCATTCCTATACTCCTCTGATAATCTATCTGCTCAAACACGCTTTTGATCCATATAGAACTAGAGATGCTTATAGGAAAGACAATATGAAGTGTTTCTCAAGACAATGTATCCTAATGTATTAAACCTAAAAGTATTACAATCATAATGTATAAAACAATCATTTTTTTATTGAAGGTTATTTCGTAACAAAACAAATGCATACCTAACCATACTTAAACTACATTCATTTTAATTGTCTAATTTTGAGATAATACATTGATGTCACACCAAATTTTGAAGTTTATACATTTATGAATTATTTGGTAAAATAATTGAACATCCACATAACTTGATTACTACTCCAAATCCTAATCAACTAATCAACTGATCACAACACTTGTGTGTGAACTTGGTTTCCATAAAATCCTTCCAATTTTTTAAACATACACAAAATGAGTCTTACAAAAACTTGCATATAGAATGTTGGAGTACCTAATGTTTGTATATCAGATGTACCTAAGGTTTTGTTACTTCTCAAGATAATGTATCCTAATGTATCATCAATCATCAAAGCAACACACTATCCATTCACCAAATCATCAAATCAATAACCCAAATATATCCTAATGTATTAATCCTATATTTATGCTTAAATCATCACACAAGCATATTATCAAACACCTTGAGTGCATTAATTATTCATCCTAATGTATTAATCCTATATTTATGCTTAAATCCTCACACAAGCATATTATCAAACACCTTGAGTGCATCAATTGTTCATCCCTAAATTAACATAAAACATCTTAAGCCACACATTTGCAAGAGCATTCACATCCCAAAAATTAAATTAAACAACCTATATATATTCACATCTAAAGCAAGGGCTAAAAGAAAATCCAAAAAATATATAAAAAAATTAAGCATTAATCCTTACCGTGAGAGGGCGGACGACACGCGGCAAGGGCGTGACGGCGGCGGCTTCGAGCCGTGGTGGCGGCGGCGGCGGCGTGCAAGGGAGAGGGGGATGTCGCGCGACGGAGAAGGGTTTGGGAGAGAAAAAAATGCGTCTAAATATTAATCTGATTTACTGTGTTACACGTTTAAATGGGGGGAAAACTATTGGACAGAGGTTTATAACCGTTGTCCAAAGTCTATTTTGAATGCGGTTTAAAACTGATCTCCAAGTATACTTTGGAGAACGATTATCAACCGTTGTCTAAGAGTTTTGTTTGGAGAGCAGTTTGAGTTTTTTTTTTTTAATCGATTAGGTAAAACCTCACTCCAAGTAATATTTTGGAGTGCGGTTAATAAAAAGGGTTGTCCAAGTAAAGTTGTCCAAGTTCAAATGTGTAGTAGTGTATTCTGCGCGATGAACTTGTGCTTGTGGGCAGGGGTGAATATTGCAGACCAGCATACATATACATATAATTTTTAGTTTATATTTTGACTTTTATACCATAGAAAAATATTAAAAAATATATTTTTAATTTTTTATTTATATATAATCCTTAATATTATATATTTTATTTATATTATTTTATTTTTTGACTTATTTTATACTATAAATCATACTCCTTCCGTCCCAAAATTATTTACCCATTTTAAAAAATGATCTGTCACAACATTTCAATATTACATATTATTATTTTTACCCAAAAAAATCATATGTTTTAGTAATAAAATATATAGAAATAAAAAATCACTTTATTATTTTAAGTATTACTCCCTCCGTTCCAATAAAAAATTCATATCAAAAGCAAAGGGGTAAATAACTTTGGGACGGAGGTAGTATAATTTTTTAATTTTTTTAGTATTTTTTTAATTGTGTTATCCTGTTCAATGCTCATTATCGTAGTATTCACTTTGTACAAGTTCAACTTAATTTTTCATTTTGAATAATCTAATAAAATTTAGTAGTGACGAATACGACATTCAATATTTCTAATCGCAAGTGGTCATGAATGCCAAAACAGATCATTGAATATTAGTAATTGCAACATCGAAATGTGTCATACCGACTCATGCGAATCAAATGTACGCATGCACTTGAAATAAACTAATTCAGAAGTCGTTTTTCATTTTCCACATCTGAGTTATCATCACAACCCAAATTATATAATTTGTAATGGACAACCTACCATACAATTATGATGTGATTGAATGAATTTATGAATATAGTTTAGAATTTAAGTTTGGATATTATTGTATTGCAATTATTGTTTTATATCTAAAATTAAAAAAAAAATTACTTTTTTTTAAATTCCGTAATCCGTGATCTATTTAGTCCGCATTTTTTAGGTTAGGATCATTTACAGTGAACAATTTATCCGACGGGATCATTTAGTTTGTCGCACTGTGAAATTAATTCTAATAACTAGAATCAATCCGTTAAACTTTTTTTTTTTGGGTTGGTCGGGCACAACATCTCTTTAGAATTTTAATATTTTTTTTAGGATTTAGGTGTGCGAGAAAAGTCATAATTTTGAAATTATATGTATTTAAAAATCCTAGTGAAGAGTAAAATGTACTCCCTAATTAATTGCATGATACGAAGCGTTATTTTATTTTCGCGTGTTTTTTACGAATTTTTTATAAGTATTTAAAATGATAAAGTAAAGTATATAAAATTTTTATATAATATTTAAAATGATAAAGAATTTTTAAAGATACATATAAAAATTTTAGATTTAATAATTAAAAATAAAATTTTTAGAATAATATTTCAAATATTAATAAATTATTTTAATAAAATTCGATAATAAAGGTGGTGTGAAGACGTTATTTTTGGAACGGGGAGGTAGTATGTTTTTATTTTATAATTTTAGTAGAATAATATTTTATTTTATATTAAATTAATATTTAATAAAATTAGTGTTGTATTATTATATTAAAAATAAAAAATAATAATAATATGATTTTAATAATTTTCTAAAAAATAGATAAATAATAGTTTTGAAATCTAATTTTAAAAATAAATATTGAAATCTAATTTTAAAATCTCAAACTATAACATTGCTACGCGTGAGTTGCAAAACAAACATAGTGCTGGTATACTCGGCAAGTCGACATGGGCATAGGACCCGTGGAGTGGTTTCTATCGGTTTTATTTTTTTATTTTTTATTGTTGATATTATTCCCTCAGTCTAATTATAAGTGTCTCATTTTTCTTATTTCGTTCGTCTTATCATAAATTTCTTGTTTTTATAAATGGAAAAGATAACTCCAATACCCATAATTTTTATCCTCACTTTTTTTCATACTATATTCAAAAATAACGATTTCACTACTTCAATTTATTACGTCATATTCATTTTTCCTTTCTCCAATACCTAAAATTACTCTTAATTTTTATTATTTTATTATTATTTTTAAAACAAAATAATAAAAAGAAACAGAAAAATTATATTAGGACGGAGGGAGCATTAATTATCACTATAAGATTTCCAGGAATCAATAAATCAAAAGTACATACATTATACTAATATTTTCGAATGACTAATTAAGATTAGGTGCTGGTTATGAGTTTGACGAATAAAAATGAGTGGAAAAAAAAAAGTCAAAGAATGGTTAATTAAGTATGATACATACATCTCACTTGGACAGTTTCTGAAACCATCTTGATTACTTCATAATTTAGTATTAATTAAAAAATAAACATATCAACATATGAGTCAATTTGACCTCATTTGAATAAGTGTCTAATTAGAAAAAGGTGACTGTGTAATAGATAAAGTAAAATTGGGAGATATAATTAATAATTATATACAGATTCAAGATTCTGATGCACTGGGATTCACCTATCACATGCTAGCTACCAAAATAATTACTAGACATAAATAAGGTTTATACATGAATTTTATAATAATTATGTGTAAAAATTATTATTATTATAAATAAAAAAATTTACGATTTAAAAAAAATAAAATAAATAGTACTATCTGTGTCCCGAATTAACATGCACGTTTATTATTTTATCATATTTTAGCGAACAATTTTTTTATTAGTATTTAAAATAATAAAGTAATTTTTAAGGATACATATAATAGATGAAATAGATTTATAAATATCTCCTTAAAAATTCTTTATCGTTTCAAATATTAATAAAAGAACTCCTACCGCTTAAAAACTCGATAAAAAAAACGATTAATGCAAGTTATTTTAGGACGGATGTAGTTAATAATTTTTGTGCATTATAGTGATAATTTTTGTTGGAGGGACACTTTGCATTTAAAACCGCTTTACAGTTTAAGAATCAAAAGCAGTTTCGAAAGATTGACGCTTTAACACTTTTATGACTTTAGGAACGTGAATGTGATTTACGTCAGATTGTCTTTTCAGTCTTGTATATCAAATGCCGTATTAATTTTTGTCTTTTTTATGTATAATAAGAATAGATTTTATACATAACAACGATCTAAAAAAATCAAGTTTTAATTGAACTAGATGTGTCTTTATCAAAAAATAATTGGGAAATGAAAAGGAAGATTGAGACATCAATTGATAAGCTACAAAATAATTGCTAGGTTGAAAAAATAAATTGATAAAACAAAAAAGGAAGATTGAGACAGAAGACAAAAAGTAGTGGTATTTGGAAGGAAGCAACATAGCAGGTTCGAGGCTTTGAAGAGTATTACATCCTTATCTACCTGGTTAAGGTCATGGAGGACGTCATCCCCACCCCCCTCTCCCTCTGTTGGGTTTTTTTTTTTAATTAGAAATTAGAATAAATTTAAGAAGTCTACGCTTCATTGGTGGGACATATATTGGACCACATTGATCTTTGGTCTTGGACTTTCCTCCATTTTTAAAAATTTAAAATTTTATTTTTTTTAATGAGGAAGGGACTAGAAATTTCTCACATAATTTAATTTACAAGATAAACTTTTATAATATTTTAACAAAAAAATTGTCTCTACACTAAGTTTGAAACTGCGTTATCGAAAAAATTCCACTCATGTTTATTATAAGTCTTCTCCTCCCGTCCCCAAAGTTATTTAAAGCTGCATTTTTTGATCAGTTTTAATGTGAGAGTTGTTTATTAGTATTTAAAGTGATAAAGTGACTTTGGTTGAGGGTATTGTAGTAATTTCTTCTTTATTATTAAAGTAAGATGACTTTGTGTGGGTAAAAGTAATTACATGAGATGTAATTTTGAGATATTGAGAGGGAATAATTGAAAATAGTATAGTTACTTTATTTTTTTTATAGAAATGAATAAATAAATTTGGGATGTAGGAAATATCATTTGACTATGTCCCTATGTATTGATTTAGTTGTGTACGTATGCAATCCAAGCATGCAATAATGTTATTTAGAGGTAATTATATTAATTAATGGTGCGACTTTTAATATTTTTTCTTCCCCATCAGTATGAATGCATTAATAAGTTGGGGTTACCACTAATCGGAAATTACGCACTTAAAAAATTAAAATTAGTAAATAATAATATTTAATTTTAATTACTCTTCTAACGTTCACGGTTTAACACAAAAAAAGAAAATAATAATTGAATGGACTATTTTCATTTTGTTCAATGGTCGTGTATGTGGTTGTATATCTTTGACTACAGGTTTGGATTGACATAGGAGTATTTTTTTTTTTTCGATTGAGTTGAACCTTTGTGTATGTGGATATATCTTGGACGATGGCAGCTTTCAACTTTATCTCCAACCGTTCGCCGGAGTTGATGTTGGAGCGTTGACCTAGGTTTATAATTTTGATATTTTATTTTATTAATTTTTAATATTCATATGTTTTTTTAAAGCAAGCCTCACTGTGTATTCCACTAAATGAAATGTCAAAGTACGACATTTACAAAAATATCTTCATCAATCCATACACGAGATGAAGACAAAGTAAAAAGGAAACAAGAGTGTCTGCAGACCGATTAATGCTACGAGGCATATGACGAAGGTCTGTGAACATACGCCGGCCCAACATATGTTGTAGTTCATCTAACACTAAGTCGGTGTGGTACTTAAATCACTGCTGGCCTGTCACTGTTCGGACCGCCACCAACGAATCAAATGCAACACTCACTTTGTCGTAGTCCGCGGTCTATGCAAAACAACATATCATGGCATAATGCTTGTAGTTCTGCTTCCAATACTGACGTCGGTTCCAATATTGGTATTGATGCCACAACGCAAGGCCGACCTGATAATTTCATGATAGTAAAGCCAACTCCATATTTATCTTTGGTGGGAGCCACAACCTATGTTTTAAAAATCGGAACCGGAAGTTGAGCCGGACGACCCCAAAAAAAGGTTGGACCGGGGTCGGACCGGTCGGACCGGATTGAGCCGATATGACGTCATAATAAATATTATATATATATAATATGCATAATTTTTTTAAAAATTCAAAATATAGAGTATGATAAGTGAATATAAAGTATCTAAAGTCACTTCAAAGTTCAAACTTAAATTTCTAAACATAATAGAAATGTCCATTAACATAAATAGTTTCAACTTTCAAAATTCAATTTCCAAACATAATAGAAATGTCATAAACAATACAAAAGTCACAAGTCATAAGATAAAGCAAACATAGTAGATGTCAAAATACAATACAAGAGTTTGAAATTCAAATCATCATCACAAATGTCTTATGATTGCAAAATAAATAAAAGTTAGAATTTTCCTAGCAAATTCATCTCGGGATTCAATCTTTGGCAAATCATGCAAGTCCGTGATTTGGATTTACGTGGATATCTGAGTAGAGAAATCGCTTGCTCTCGATTCTTTGTAAGATTTCTTGTTATGATTATTGTAATTGTTTATGCAATTATAGGTTCGTTGTTGGTGAATTGTTTAATTTACAAGATGTATTACGTATTTACGTGTTCGTGTCTATATTCCGATCCTTTCAATTATATTTGCCCAAAACCAATAGTTTGTTTCGATATGTTTAAAACTAAAATTTAAATACATTTAAATTGGCAATGTAAAAGAAGACTTTGGAATTCAAAACAGAGATTAAATTGTTTTAATAGAGTTTTGACATCCACCGCGATATTTGTTTTTAAATGGAGTGCGGTTTTATTCACTCCTTTTGCTTGATTTTTGTAATTGGTGCCTTGGCTCTTGTTCTTTCCGTCACTTTATTTAGGGTTTTGAACCCTTTTGCTCTCTTTAGGCGATATTCTGTTATTTGCTTTCGCCAGATTGGAGACCCATGGTGTCGCTGAGACTATGATTGACGATAATGCTCGCGGCGGGTATGTGTTCCCACAATGAGGTAGCTTTCTCCGGTGAATTTATAACGACGACGAAGCAGATCCATGGACGGCGAGAATCCAGAAGCATGTTTAATTTTCGATAATAAAAAAAAAAAAAAAAAGTGAAAGTGGTCAAAACGGCGGGGGTTCGGCCGTTGACGGTTTCGGTTTTTGACCGGTTTTCAAAGATTTTTTTTTTCGGGGTAGCGGTCCAATAGCGGGTTTTATACCTCTATCGACCTGGTTCAGGTGGGTCACCGGTTCTCGAGGTTCGACCGCCCGGCCGGATCGGGATCGGGTTTTAAAACATAGTTCAAAACAAGATCGACCTCGAAGTTGGCCGGGATCTCCGGATGTGGCCGACCGGGACCGTATTATTGGATGGTTCTAGGTGAGACTCGATAAGAGGTGTTTTGCTAAGTTTATGTGTTCGTTGGAATTCCTCCAAATAAGTCAGGCCTGTCGGTGTCGGTGATCGCCACATTGCTGTTCGTCGTGATTTACTTCACAAATCGATGTACATTGTGGATTCTAGGATCGTGAAAATTGCCATGCCTTGTTCATTGTGTAAGTCTTTGGATTGCCTCACAACATGCCCGAAAAGTAAAATGATACCCATGACCTTGAGAATCTCCCCAAAGCAAGTGCCTTTCAAAGCGGCCGTCGTGGGCAATGGATTAGGGTGGCACTTGTGGTGCCCCACGCACCACACTCAGTGCATCTGTCATTACACGCGACATGGTGTCTGAAAAGGTTCGCAGAAGTCGCTAGCATTTTCGTGCTCGCTTTCCATAGGAAGATTTTGATTCTCGGCGGGATGGGCAAGTGCCAAATAGACCTCTCCACAGATTAGGCGTCGGTCGTCTGGCAGATTGTGTGGGGTGATTGATTAAAAATCCCATCTCTAAGCGTATATTTACCGACTTGACGAGAAATAACTCGTTGGTTCACAATTCAATACCACGTGTCATCAGTCGAATCGGGAGGCAGAGGAATTTGTTTCACTGCACGTGTTTCGTACAACAACAACTTATCATGTAGTTTGTGTGCGTCCCATTTCTGACCTGGATTGATAAAATCGTTGACCAAAGACACCCACCTGCCTCGCGACTGTAGGTAACCAAGATAGATGCTTGGAATCCAAGGATCATTAAAAGGTATCGTCACCACATTACCCACCCTTCATCGTATTCCTTGCCCTACTAGATCTCGAGCTCATATCAACGAATGCCAAACATAAGATGGGTTGGAACCTACCTGAGCATCTAGAATGTCCGTGTACATGAAATATCACACTTTAAATAGTGTGGCTAACAAGGAGGTAGGATCGTCGATGATTTTCCATACATATTTGGCGAGGAGAGCTCTATTAAACTGCACAAAGCTATGGAACCCTAGTCCTCCATGACTTTTCGTACGCGCCAGCTCCTACCATGCACACCAATGCATCTGCTTATCTTGTGTCGAATCACCCCACCAAAAGTTAGCCAATATATTCTCCATATAAGCACAGGTCGACTGAGAAATCTTGAAACATTACATTGCATATGTCGGAATCGCTTGGAGAACAGACTTGGTCAACATTTCGCGGCCGGCTTTCGAAAAGGTTCTGGGAGACCACGATGCCACTCGTTTTGCTAGGCGGTCGGGGAGGAAGCAAAATTGAAGTCGCTTACTCCGTAGGGACAACGTCAGAAGGCCGAGATAAAGGCCGTGACCGTCGACCACCGAAATGCCTAACATAGTTTTTATTGCCAAAACATTCTGGGGCACTGTGGCCGGCGAAAATGTTAAAGCCGACTTATTAAAATTGATCATTTGGCCAGATGCATTCTCATAATAAGTTAAACATTGTTTCATTGAAGTGCAGTCCAGAGGTGTGGCCTAGAAAAAAAGTAAGTTGTCGTCGGCGAAGAATAAATGGGTCACTAACTTAGGAATCCTACGAAAGAAACCCTTAAGTTTCGTTCAGGGGTGCAAGCGTGTAAATAAACTTTGCGGTCCACCCGTCCAGGTCAGATTAGAGACAACATAGAAGCTCCCACGATGACTCACCACTCTCGAAGTACTTGTCCTGGAGAGGGGTTCATTTCCATTTGCAGGCCATTGCCGCCCTGGAAAATCATCGATCCAGATCTCGAGTTCGATTTTTGGAGGTGCGTTTATTTTGCATATATCAAAATGGTATTTTTTGTAAATATACAATAAATTATATCTTTCCATTATATGATATATATATATATATATAATTTTCTAATAATTTATAAATTTAATGTATATAAAAAATAAAATTTTAAATACAAAAAATATAAAATTCTATCTGATATAGTATTATTTTTGTGTGATGAATAAATCAATTTATATATATGCAGAATCACAACAAGTCAGGGGCACTAACCCCCGGCCCTATGGAGATGTTATATATATATATATATATATATATATATATATATTATAGAAATTTATAATTAATTTGTTGCACGGCTAAGTGGTATGTGGGTATAATTAAAAGTCATTCATTAAGTGTTTGAGTAACCCGGTGGCTTAGCCCACCTGGCCACTGGGCTCCTCATTTGAGTGGGAGACCCAGGTTCGATTCCATCCTATTTAATTGGAGTTATGGGAGTTATTATAAGGTGGATTGACGATTTAGGTGAGTATTTGGGTCTTGGTGTACTAACTACTAACAACTAACATCTAACTTTTGATAAAAAAAAAAAAAAAAGGTGTTTGATTTCTAAGTATGACATTTCTTTTTTCATTTAAACTTTAAAATGTGCTTTCTTTTTCATTTATATTTTCATTTAAATTTTAAAGTGTGCTTTTCTTTCCCTTTTTTTTCAAGTTAAAACTTTAAAGTGTGTCTTATTTTTCGATGTATTTTTTTTTTTATTCACTTTGTCATTTAGTCTAAGCCAAATCTAATCCCTATTGTTTAGGTGAGAAAAAGGAGTGAAAGAGAGAAAGAAATATGTATAATTCACATTTTAAATATGTATATATAAAGGTATTTTACCCAGTTAATATAAAGACATTTAATTCAAATAATTTTTTACTATACATAGAAAATCTTGAAGTACGTTTAGTTACATCTTATTATAAATTGAATCCACTCACTAAATTTCTAGGTCCGCCAATTATATTATAAAACTATTTTTATGAACATCGCTTTACACCTTGCAAATTCATAAATTCTAAATAGGGTATGCACAATTATAGAAATTGTCTTATCGAATTTGA
Organism: Stenogyne calaminthoides; assembly: GCA_037126765.1. Taxonomy (NCBI): domain Eukaryota; kingdom Viridiplantae; phylum Streptophyta; class Magnoliopsida; order Lamiales; family Lamiaceae; genus Stenogyne; species Stenogyne calaminthoides. The sequence goes on along the minus strand of JBBCBC010000002.1, from coordinate 10,281,082 downwards.
TAATTTTTTACAAAGGCCCAAGTCGGGACCGGAAGATTTTATTATTTTAGAAAGTTTATTAATTTATAGAGGTTTTACTGTATAGACAATCTTTAATTTGAAAACATATAAAAATTAAGACTTACAAATATTTTTTTTTATCAAAAGAAGTATTATAATTGTTCTCGACGAGTTCTCACATTTTGAAAGTGTATCAAATTGGCATCGTTGCTTATTTTGCCAATGTTTTCATTGTTCAGTTTGACAATATATATCAGTTTCTACACCACCATGCTATGTAACATAGATATGAAAAATTTTGTTTCTAATTGCGAAAATCTTGAGTGGTGCATAATTTACTAAAATTTCATTACAATCACTCATAACAAACTTTTTTATTTATACTTGTACTTATTGTTATGGATCTGTCATTAATTACATATGAATATGGATATATGAGTTGGTGAAAAACTGCATAGAGATGTAGTTTGATATATGATAAAATAATGAAAGTAAAAATGTGTATATAAGTTAAATATAATACTTCATCCGTTCTAAAGTTATTTCTTTTTTTTCTCAAAAAAATTGCGTCCCAAACTTATTTATTCGTTTCCATAAAAAAAAAAAAAGTAACTATATAATTTTCAACTATCCCATCCCAATATCTCAAAATTACATCTCATGTTATTATTTTTATTCATAAAAACTCATCTACTTTAATAATAAAGTAAAAAAGACTACAATACCTTCAAACAAAAGTTATTTTATCACTTTAAATACTAATAAACTCTCACATTAAAATTCGTGTCAAAAGCAAATGAGTAAATAAATTTGAGGCGGATATAATATAATATATATATATATATATATGGAATAATGATATATAACTAACTATCTCGATTTTTTATGGAACCAGATTAATGATGTGGCATGCCAACTATTCCCTAAACCATGAACCATAAACCCTAAATCATGAACCATTCGGATCGGGTGAACCATGAACCACTTTCGGGTAGGGTTTGGTTGTTAGGGTAAAAAGAAAAATTAAATTGAACTGAAAAAATAAAATTGAACAAAAAAAAAATTACATTTTTTTTTACTTGGCCCGGACCCAACTCGGCCAGAACTGAACCCGGCCCGAGTGGTTCATGGTTCACCCGACCCGAATGGTTCATGATTTAGGGTTTATAGTTCATGATTTAGGGAATAGTTGGCGTATGACGTCATTAATCCTGCCCATAAAAACCGGATAATTATTTGATTCTATATATTATATATATATATATATATATATATATATATATATATATATATATATCATTTACACCAATTTTGATTTGGTGCAATTTGATTTCAATTTTTTTTTTTTTTTTTTTACCGATCCGACCCGAACCCCATTTCGGCCGGATGATTCATATTCATTTTTTCTTCATGGTTCATTGCTCAATTCGACTTAATAGATCATAATTTAGGGTTCATGATTTAGTGTTTAGAGTGTAGATAATTTATCCAAATTAAAATTGAATTCAATTGCGTGTTCCTCTATATATATATATGAGAATTATTTGAAAAAAAAAAAAGAGTCCATGCAAGTTTATGTGGATCCGCCAATTCATGATCGTCTATTCTATCTAGTATTACAAAATGAGGAGATTGAAGTTTGAAAGGTGTTGAGATGACATGGGAGATGAGATCATGATAAAGACGTCATCACGCTGACTAATCAATTTGAAATCTGCATCCTTCCGCCACTTCCATAACAAATTAATTACATGCATACAAATGCATATATTATTGGGAAACTTCATACACCGTTTTTAAATTTATACAAATTTAATGTTACTCTGTTGCTTAATAAATACTCTGTGATTATTTTAAGGGGATGTAATTTCTCAATAAAGAATTGTCAAATGTTTAACTAATACTTCATCCGTCCTGATTTAATCATTTAGATTGTCCAAATACTATTTGGCTCGTGTTTTAGCGAGCGAATTGTTTATTAGTATTTAAAATGATAAATAAAATTAGAATTGAGGTAGTATAATAGTATTACAGTAAAAACCCCATATAAATAATCTATATAAGAATAAATTCTTTATAATAAAAAAAAATTACGGTCCCAACTCGAAACCAGTTATATTTAGGAATAAATTCCACGTTGCAATAAGACATATTTTTTTCGGTCGCATTTTAAGGATTTATGCCTCCATATAAAAATAAATTACATTATATATAAAACTTTATACTACCTCCATCCCAAATCAGTTTTCACAGTTGACTTTTGCACGTATTTTTGCGAGCGAGTTTTGTATTAGTAATTGAAATGATAAAGTGATTTTTAAAGAGGTATAAGATAGATAAGAGGTTCATCTATCATAGCCCTCTTTAAAACTTCTTTAAAAATCACTTTATCATTTCAATTACTAATACAAAATAAAATAAAAAAATGTAAAATCCCATCTAGATCTAGAAGGGAGTATATCATTACAATTAAGATAACCTAAATTATTTATCTATATTTAATTGTGACGACATCTAAATTTTATGGCTTGTCACTATATCGTCAAATTGTTAATGCGTAATAATAACTTCGTCGCATAGACACCTTCTTGGGTGCCATTTGCTTAAAAAAGAAAAAAGTATACTAATTTTATGAAAAATATACATTTATTGAACAAATATTTATCTGAGATGTGAGCAATAACTATTGTTTAGTTCTAGTACATGCATATTAGTTGATACATATGTATTTTTATATACTTTGAAAAGTAATACGATTAATTTTAGTCAAATTCATATTAATTAGATATATGAATTAGTTAATAAATTTACATGTAGTATAATATGTATATTGAATGTATTATTAAAAAAAAAAAAAAATCTATGTAAAAACTCTATTTAAGAATAACCTTCATAAAGTAATATTTTTTCCCGATCCCAACAATATGATTGTATGGAGTTTTTACTTATAATAGTAAAATATGGTTAGAATCACTAGATAATTACCCAAGAAGTTTGTGAGTATAAAATAAATGTAATGTGAAATATATTTATTTTTGTATTAAATGAAGTAAAAAAATATATATTTTATCTATAATTATAATATTTTTCCTTACACTACATGTTCCACTATTATCGTTTTTTTTTTTCATTTCAATGCAATACACGATTTGTAGCGTATTTTTATTTTTAAAATCGATGAAAAAAAATGGGGTTGTAGCTCAAAATGCTAGAATTGTTTTCATTCTTAAATAATGTAAATTTGAAAGATATTATTTTTTATTACAATTTTGAATTATTTTCTTATAAACCACGCCATTAAAAAAATGTTTGTACAAAGTTTTATTAGTTTTACAATATAACTAATAATTTAGAGTTAATAATTTAAGTCTAATGTTAATATATGGTATATAAAACTAATTTATAGTAATTTAACTAATCAATTTAAATCACATAAAGATAATCATAAAAATAAATAAATAAATAAATATATATGTATATATATATATAGTATTCTCTTCGCCTTTATTTAGATTGCTAAAATCTAAAAAAAGAACAAATCTTATTTTGTTTTCACAAATTCAAAGTAATCTTTCTCATCGCCCTATTTTAGATTGTCCATTCATTTGTTAGAAACAAGTATTTTGGTGAGTGGGTTGTTTATTAATATTTGAAATGATAAAAGAGATTTTTAAGGTGATGTATAATATAGTCTTACCCCTCATCTATCCTACACCTCCTCCTAAAATTCAATTTATCATTTCAAATATTAATAAACAACTCGCTTGTTAAAACGAGTCAAAACAATTTAATGGGCAATCTAAAAATAGACGGAGGGAATAACAAAAATAATTCTATCGTTTCAACTTATGCCACTAATAATTTCATACAAAAGTATCTCCTTTGAAACATATTTCATGCCCTATGCTTACAAATTTTACAACATATTATCCTACATTTACAAATCTTAAAACATATTATCCTACATTTTCAAACCTGGTAAAGTTATTGTCTTTAAAACACAACCTCCAAAATTATTGTACTAGAAAAATATTATTTCCACCCAATCTAGCATCTACGTGAGTTCTATATTATGTATGTGGGTCTCATGTGTATCCAGATGCACCTGTTGAAATTTAGAGGCACATAAACACGTAATACATGCGCAGAGGAAATAAATAGTTCACCAACAACGAACACATAATTGCATAATTGAATACGTAAAACATAAAGAGAAATCTTACAAAGAAAAGATAAATCGCGATATTTCTACTATGGTATGGTATCGCGTAGCTTGATTGTTTACTAATCTGCTTTCAGATTTGCGGCGTTGAATCGAGGTGAATTTGCTAGAAAAATTCTAACTTAGAGATTTTATGGAGAGAAATATGAAGTCCCGTATTATGAATTCCCAAGAACTCATATATATAGGAGACGTCTAGCTTGAATCTCAAGCTAACCTGATTGAAAAATAAAATCCCTAATATTTATTAAAATAAATCTCTTGGACTTATTCCCACATATAAAATCTCTACGGATTTAAATTTCATATATGACAAATCTCTACTATTTATTTCCATATATATTAAATCCTACAATAATATTCAAATATTATTATGGGAATTCTTATTTAATTAAATCAATTTAATTAAATATTAATAATAATTAATTCCAAATTAATTTATTATTAATTACTTCTCCATAAATTAAATATTGAATCTAATTTAACATTTAATCAACCTACTATAATTAGTAAAAAATCGTTACTTGTTGTGTGACCCATATACCCCTCATATCGAAAGCGATTAGTCAAACTAACGGTCTTAATTGAACCCTAGACAATAAATCGACACATTCAATATATGAGGTACGTTGTGAGAAACGTGCAACTACCTGTAACTGAAACATGGGCTATTACGATTTCCTCCTTTCATTCACGAATACTCGATTAAGTCTTGAACATGATGAAGTGTCTATTCAAATAACTTAATCATATTATCTCTAATCACTAATTGATCATGTATGTCACACTTAGCCACAAAGTCTAAGTTGACGTGCATCGGCCGATGACTTTGATCCAATTATGATGAGAACATCCAGTATCCTCTCTAAATCCAATGAATCATATTCTTGGTTCAACTACCACGCATTACGACTTCGTGATGAACCCAATCCCGTAGATCTACCCATGGAAGGGTGCAAGCGTTGGTCATGTCAAAGTTCATCACTCCACACATGTCGTGTGCCATGACCTCAAGTCGAAAGGAGTATTTGATCGCTTCCCACTAACCGAGACACTGGTAGACACATATTGTGGACTTTACATCAAATCCGGTTTCTCGGATGGGTATACCAATACCCTCTAAGGTATTTTGCATCCATCATGAGATACCTAGTATCTCTTAGTAAGTGAGATCTTACTACACTCTCTAAGAGTATGATCAATGTCGACACGCGATCTCCATTGATCATCAATATCTCATTCTTGATGATCCTTGATCGGGGCTATTTGAGAATCATGCTTAAGTCATCTGAGTTCTCACAACCTCAAAGACAGCTATGACTCATGGGAACACTTGCATGAATAAATGCAAACAATCAAACATAATATTCAAACAAGTGTATTGTCATACATTAATATTAAATGAACCATAATATTAAATCAAACTGAATATCATCGAGTATTATGTTCTTATAATAGATTGTCTCTAGGACACTAACACTAACAGCACCGTGCGCTCATAGTGCATTTTAAAAGCATGTAACTTGTTATACTGAAAGTTGCAACTTGTTTACACTAAATCGTGTAATTTTTTTTTCATATTAATAGTTGCACAGTTCAGTGTAAACAAGTTGCATTTTTTAGTATAACAAGTTCATCATTCTAAAATGCACTATGAGTCCATGATCTTTGCGAATGAATACAAGAGTCGGGGAATGCATGCTTAGAAAATTTTAGGGTGGAAAATGAGAATCAAGGAAATATTGAAACAATTATACTATAACACTAAGATGTTTTAATGAAATAATTAATATTATTTAAAAGTACACATAAAATATAAACTATATAGTTGGACAGTAAAACATATATAGAGAATGCTTGGTCGTAAAATTTTGAATTTGAATTCGGTGTTGTACAATAGAAGTATTTGTCAAAGATAAATTCATATGTGTCTATAGTGTATTTTTAAATGTACAACACAATATTGTGTTGCATTAGATTCAAATATATTATAGATACATATGAATTTCTTATCAGATAACACGATGCTTTATACAATACATGATCAAAATCCAAAAAAAAATTAGGGGAAAATGAGAAATTATGTGTGTTTGGAATTATAATAGCTAATATTACTTTGTTTCCAAAATATTAATTAGAAATTCATCGTACCATTAAAATAATTGAAGTATGAAAATAATTTCACTCCCTTTTTATTCCCATAACACATTCCATTCATTACTAATTTACTAGACACCCGCAATTATGTTATTGACAAATGTTTTAATATAAAAATTGTCTATTAATATTTAAAGAGATAATGTAATTTTTTGATCGAGGATATTTCAGTTAATACAAAAAATAAGATAAAAAAAAAATATTTTTTGTATGGATAAAAGTAATGACATCAAATATAATTTTAAAATGTTGAGATGACATATATAGCTATAAAAAATCAAAGTTAATTTATTAATTCCTCCGCCCGTTTCTATTCGAACATACTATTTGCACGAGTTTTAATGTGAGAGTTGTTTATTATTATTAAAAGGAATAAAACTGCTTTATTATAAGGGTTCACTACAAGAAAATAGAGAATTGTCTATGAAATTTTTCAACATACCTATGAAATTTCCAACGAAAATAATTCCGTCCTAAATAATTTTATTGGCTACGACTTTCGTACAAAATTTTTCAATCATATAGACATTTATATTCATAGGTAAATTTGCCTACGGAAAATTCATAGGTAAAATTATTTGTAGGCCATGTTTAAACTATAAATATATTTGCCTACGAAAATGTAAATTGCCTAGAGAATTATTTGTGTAGGTAATTTGTTTGTCTACTAAAATTACAAATGTGTAGACAATTTGTTCATAGATAATTTGTTTGTTTAAGAAATATTTGCACAGGTAATTTGTTCGTAGATTATTTAAAAAATTGGCAGACAAGTTATAGGCAATTCTCACTTTTTAAGGATCAAATTATTTTTGTAGGAAAATTTCGTAGGCATTTGACAATTTTTGTAGACAATTCTTATTTTTCTGTAGTGGTAAAATGATAAAATAATGATAATATTTATGTAAATGAAAGGAGATAAAGTTAATTTTAATATGAGAAAAATAATAAAATATTAAGATAAAAACTTGTGTGGACCCAAGTTCGCGCTGAACCCGATTTTTTAACATCATTGTCATGCATAAAAAAAATATTACTGTTATGCACAAAAACTCTCACAGTTTAAAAATATTTTTAAACAGTGAATTTTTTTTACACATAACAGTAATAGTTTTTACATATAACTGTGATAAAATTCATGTACAGACCTAATTCACAGAAGTGTTACTCAAATATTAAAATGTTAAGCGATATAAATATGGGGAAAACATTATTAATATTAGGAGTAGGTCTCATATACATCTATGTGCCTTTATGAACTCATAATGCATTTTTCCCTATTAATAGTTGAGCGATTCACTTTGTAAATAAATTACATTTTTAGAATAATAAATTGCATAATTTTAAAATATACCATGAACCTTTGTTGGGGGTTATCTTTGGAAAGTATGCTTTTACTTTGTATAACCAAACTGAATTTCTGTCTTTTTTTTGAAATAAATTATTTATCACCGATCTTTAAATATCATTGAATGTTACATATATTTCTTTGATAATTGTTCAATAAATGATGACGTGTTACATTGTAGTTAATTTAGTGATGCGGATCACGAAGATTAAATTAATAGTCCTTGTAACTAAAAATACGTTGTTCACGACCTAGATGAAAATGAACAATCCATCGTGAAAGGTTGAAGTGTAAAGGCCGGGATTGGCTTGTCTTGTCTTGAGAGATTACCTTTAGTGCATGGTGATGCATTGAATAGGACCTCTGAGGAGGATAAATTCTTGAAGATTGAATTAGGAAGAATTAGACCTCAATGGTTCGTTATTTCTTAATCTTAAATCCCTTAAATAGGATCGTATTGTGGTTAGTAATTATTGCTTTTGACTTATGGCGGGTAGAGAATCAATGAGATTCAATACTTTATATCTTGGGCAATATTTTGGTCACATCGACGATTCTAAGATTTAATGAAGAATCGTGGCGAAAGCATTTCGTTTGATTTGTCCCTTGGGAGGTTCATAAGATTTATCATACCAAATCTTGCAAGTGAAATTTGTTTTCGGTATGGATAATAATGTTGAACCGTTCATTGACCAAGGACAAAAGATAATAATTAATGGAAAGCTATTTTCGGTGGCTTGAATTAATTAATGGGCTAGATAATCTTAAACACGAGAAATAATAGCAAGAGCCATATTAATTGATAATATGGGTTAAAATGGATAGTCAATATTAATTATGTAGTGAGATTAATTAATATTTATGGGCTTGAATAATATTGTGGCTCAATATTAGATATTCAAAGTCCATTAGATGATCCAATCTTAATTCTCCTAAAGGCCCCTCAGAGGTCGAGCGGGTTTAGTGAGGCGAATTCTAGAGGGGAGGGGGTGAATAGAACGAAAACTTTTTATGCAGGTCGGTGTGAGGCGATTAGCTTTGATCGAGTCTTGAAAGTGAATCGATTTGGGGCGATAACCAACTTACTAATCGCTGAAGGCGGATCGATTCGGTCTTATCGGTTTAAGCGATGTCGCGGAAGCTTAAGTTTTACCGTGTGAAAAACCGGTTTTGATAAAACCTGATTCAAGGTTAATCTTTTAATCGGTTGGTGAAGTGTCAAGTTTGATCGGATCGAAGCTTGGTCTAATCGATCTCAACTTGGAATATGTATGCGCTTTTAAAGGTTGGTACGATTTGTGTCGATTAATCAAAGCGGTAAAGACATCTGAAGATTTATAGTGGTTTGACAAACCGCCCTACGTCCACTCTTCCCTATCATAAGGGCACCTACTTAACCAACCTGGACTTTTGTTTTATGTGTAAGTCCAACACGAGACACCAACTAGATGTTTTAGGAGTTCACACTCAACCGATCCCAGAGATCGAACTAGAAACCCTACGAAATCTTGCTTAAACAACTTAACCTAACTTGGGGTTTGGGTAAGATTGTTTTTAGTTCCAACTATGAAATCTTTTCACAGATATAGCGACTAACGGTAGATGAAAAGATTTCTATGCTAAACTTTTATGGGATGAACACTTAATAAAAATTAATCTTCTTGTTACCGTGTTCTTGTGAGAAAATCGATATTAACTTCGAGCTTCTTGATTGTTCGGTGTTTAGTTGTTTCACTCTAAAGTGTAATCCCATATATATAGACCTTGAAATCAAAGAGCCGTTGGAGAGCAATTTGAATTTCAGCTATATTTAGTGAACTCGCAGTTTTGATGTAGCGAGCTTCGTGAACAGCATGGCCAAAAGCGTGAATTTGTACTTTGTGGTCAATTAATGAGAGAGGTAGCATCAAATCCTCGCACTGATTCAGCTCGATCATACATATCTTGTTCTTATTGGATAGCGAACATCACTTTTGATGTTGTTCTTCCAACTAAACGACATTACTTCTTGTTGAATCATCGGACGTATGATTAGGTGAAACATCGATTTCACCCGTGATGACTTTGATCGGTCGCATTAGAGTCTTGGTCTTAGGTTGACTTAGCTTCAACTAGCGGACTTTTGATGTAGGTCTTCTCGATGCGATCTCGAAGTCATCCGATCTTCAAGTATACGAAGTTTGAGCCGTGACCCAAATTTGAGATATCTCATTAGATCGGTCGACTGGATCTCTGTTCTTCTCTAGCATTACGGCCTCATCGGGATGTCGAATTTGTTCTTTGAGTCTTGGATCGACCTATACATATTGAGTTTCCCTCAATATGTGACCTATTTATTTCATCAATTGTTCTATCAATCATTATCAACCCGGTCTCCTATAGCGGGTAATATAAACATCGATCCTAACAGTGTCCGACGGGTCCTATTACATATGTTTTTGGAACTTTCATCAAAACTATAAATTTCCCAACACCCTCAAGAGCCCAAAGATAAAGTCCAATAACCTAAAAAAATGTGTTTAAAATAAAATAAATTATTGTTACTTTTAATTTTCCTATTTTTTTGAAAATAATAAATAAATGAGGAGAAAGATTTTCTTTGAATTTTGTTATGGAATGAGAATAAGTATTCTTGGAATACAAGTTTATCTCATTAAATTCAAGAAATCTCCCACTTGGTTATTTATCTTGAAATTTTCGAAAATTTTGATTAAATAAGGGAAGGAAAGATTTTCTTGATTTTCTTGAAAAAATATTATGGAAGATATGTATTCTTGGAATACAAGAATATCTCATAAATTCAAGAAGATCTAAATCTTGGATTCCTACTCCTTATTTTTTTGAAAATACCATAACAAGAGGAGTTGAGATTTTTGTGGAATATTTTAAATATGGAGAAAAGAATATATTGGATATATTCAAGATTTCTTGGAGATCAAGAAAAAAATTTCCCAACTTATTCATGCACAAAATTTTCGACCAACACCCCTCTATAAATAGGGGATGAATGTTTCATTCCCAAGTGCAATTTCATGTGTTAGAAAAATTAGAAATCCACAAAAGTACAAGTAACATAATTTTATTTTTCCTTTTTGTTAAATTGTTCATGAGTTCCTACCACCAGATTGTTGAACAAGGATAAGGGAATACTTGAGAAGACCTTTTGGTGTGTTAGAATGAACGAGATCCATCTTCTCAGCGGTTGTCACTCCAGAGAGGTTAGTTCACGTAAACCCATAGTAATTCGCATGCGTAGGATTTATGTGAATTGTTTATATGCATGATTGATTGTTGAATTATTATTTGAATTAATATAGGATTAATCCCGCTTTAGTAATAATAGTTAGAATTAAATTTGTATTTAAATATTAATTAGAATAGATCCGGTCAATTAATTCCCCAACATGCACATTATACGAATACATACAAAACTTAGTTTAATATTAAAAATAGTAATTAAATATGAGACAATTTTTTTTAACAAAAAACAATTTGGAGGGACTCCAAAGAGTACATATTTTGTATATAAAAATTTGTATGAGATAATCTCTACATATGACTTAAATATAAATAAGTATAAATTAACATTTATTATTTTTATAATATTAAAATATTATATTCAAATTATATTAGTCTCACGATAAAATCATCGTAACTTAAGTTTGCCACATTTTGGTAATATTCTTGAAAGTAGGCATGCTCAAAAAAACTTAAGGTGGTTGAATCGAACGCCGTTTTTTGAACCGGGTCCACGATTCCATGATTCGGTTCAAAACCGAACAAAACGAAGTAAATCCCAGTTGATTAGGTTCTTACAAAAACGAGCAGGAACCCAGTTCAAATCGAACCGCCCCAAAATTTGAAAATTCTAGCCGTTGAGATCCAACGCCTGATTAAAAGACCGTTGAGATCCAAAATACGAGATCAAAGAAATTGAAGGAACCGGGTTGAGCAGTGGAACATGGGTTGCCGGTTTTGACTTGTTTTTTTTTTTTTTTTTTTCAATATTTCATCTATAAATACCAACTCATTCCACTCAAAAAATTCACACCAAAGTTTATTCATCTCTCTCTCAACTCTCAAGTCTCATTTCTCGCTCAATTCTCAAAGTTAATTATTTACATATTATTTACATTACATATTATATTTATCTTACACTATATATCATACTATACTCTATACACTACATATTATATTTATACTACACTATATATTATATACACTATATATATTACACTATACTAATACTAGTATACTACTATAGTCTTATACTACATATTAGTATATTACACTACTTACATAGTTACATACATATTACATTACACTACACTTACATACATATATTATTTACATATACACTTACATACATATATTATTATTATGGCAATCCATCAAAGCAAGGGTAAGGGTAAAGCAAAGCTTCTTTCCTCTCTTCCGTTCGTCTTCCACATCCACGACACCGATTGAGTGGAGTTTAGATGATATTGAGGCCACACTTGGTCCCGGTTATGAGAATCCTCTTGAAGATGATCTTTATACCACAAGGTCCACGACGTCCTACTCAAGAAAGCCAAAACCACCAACCGAGTCCAATGCCGAAATTAACTCCAACCCCAACTCCAAGTCGAGCTCAACTTAAGTGGGATATTTTTTGCACGTCACTTTAATAAAGTGATCAACGAGATGGTACTATTAAAGTTCATTGCAACATTGTGACAAAATATATTCTTTTGTCAAAGGAGGAGGATATGGAACATTCGAGAAGCATTTGAAAAAAATTCATCCAGGATAGAGTTGGAATTAGTTCAAACCAAGCACAACTTCGTGGATTTACGTCAACTCAGGTGGCGGTGGTGGAGTTCAAAGGAGGTAAGAAACCCTTCTCTATTTACATTTGATCAAATGAAATATAGAAAATTGTTAGCTAAATTTGTGTGCACACAACACCTTCCTTTTCAATTCACGATAATTCGTATTGGAATGATTTTGTTAAATTTTGGTCTTCAACCATGCAAAAAAAGTTTCACGTCATACTACTTACTACGTGATGTTGCTAAAGTTGTTTATGAGTATAAATATGCTTTGATTAATCTATTTGCGATTTAAATGTTAAAGTTTGTATATAATGCGGATATTTGGAGTGATAATTTTCAAAAGCATAGTTATATAGGAGTTACATGCACTTGGATTGATGATTAAGTGGACTCTTAACAAAAGATTGATTGCTTATAGAGATTTTTGATACGGAACACAATGCAGATTAATATTAGAGATAAATTGCATAATATTTTAAATGAGTATGCTCTTACTAAAAAAATATTTTCTATTGGTTTTGATAATCTTTGGTAAAATCATTTACTATTGAAGATCTTACAAATATTTGTCAACCATATCTTGGTGGAAATTTTTTCATGTTAGATGTATGTGTCATATTTTAAATTTATGTGTTCAAGATGGTTTAGATGCTTTGAAAGAACAAGTTGGTCCTATTAGATCCGCTTATTTATTATATGTAGACATTCAAAATTGTTGAAAAAATTGAAAGTTTTTGTAGAACATACAATATGCATCCCAAAAAATTTTCTCTTGATGTGTCAACTCGTTGGAATTCCACGTATAAATTGTTAAAAGGAGTCTATGGATTATAAAGACGCTTTATGTACATTTTTACTCAAGAAAATTGTGGTATTCGTTTATATCCTCAATATTGGGATTCATGCACTTTTTGTGTAAAATTTTGGGAATTTTTAATGATTCCACAAAAAGTGTTATCCGGTGTTTATTATCCCACGTGTAATTTTAGCTTGATTATTGTATTAAAGTTGCTCATGTGTTAAATGAAAATATTACAAATCCTTTATTAAGTGGTGCTACTTTCTATGATGCAAAAATGGAAAAATATTTTACAAATATTCCCGATCTATTCTTGGTTGCTAAAGTGTTTGATCCAGAGTAAGATTGGATGGATTAATAATGATGTTAAATATGTATTATAATTATTTATTTCTAATAGACATATGGTCATGGGTGAAGATGATGATATCCTAATCCTAAGGAAGAGATGAATGTCGGATTAAAAGTTCTTTAAATGTTCTTTATTTAGAGAATATAGTAAAGTGGGTTTTGAAGAAAATTTTGGTGGTGGTGGCTCTTCTATGGTCGAAGAAGATATATTATTGGGTTTTTTATGATGAGCGTTCTCAAAAAGGTCGAAAAGGTCTACTTGTAACCCTTATTACTTAACTTGATCATTATTTATCCTCTTCATTTGTTAGGACGATGAAGATGAAAGACAACGTTACTTTTAATATACTAAAGTGGTGAATTAGGGATGAAAAATATCTATCGATATTGTCAATGCTAAAGAAGAATTTTTGCATCTCCCTCAAAAATTCTTGCCCGTTGAACAAGCTTTTTAGTTTGGGAGGCTACACTTTGGATCTGCGAGATCGAATATGACCTTTGAAAACGTGGAAAACCAATGCTTGCTTGATGATTGGGTAAGAAGAAAAGAGAAGTCAAGAATTTGTTGATAATGATGATCAAGATAGCTCAGGAAGAAACTACCACGGAAGTGATGCATGAAGAATCGAATCGATCCAAATCAACGAGGTAAGTTTGAGGTAAGAGAACTACGTGGACTTTGATTCCTATTGGATACGTGAGTAACTTAATTTTAAGTTTTCAAACTTAGAATTTCTAAGTTTATTTCTTAAATTTAAGCTCAAGTCCAATTTTTTCAATCCCCTCCCCCAAATTTATTTTGTAAAGTTTAAAATTTTAAGTTGTAATTGTAATTACTAATTCGATATAGTTCACTTTTGTAATTTGTAAATTTGTAATAGTTAATTAATTTGTAATAGTAGATTCTTTAGCTTATTTTAAGTTAAATTCTTTGTTTTTTTTGTATTTTGTATTTTGTATTTTATAATAGTTCATTCAATGATTTCTAAGTGTATTTCTTAGAATGTTAGAATTCAAGATACTTAGTTCATACTTAATAGTTAATCTTTGCAACAATTCAATTAATTCAAATGGTGATGAAATTTAATTCTACTAGACTAATCTTACTAATTTACCATTGTTGCTTGCATTTTTGGTATTGTCTTAATGTTATTGTTATTTTTTAACTTTTAATTATTGTAATGTAATCTTTAATTTAAATTCTCATATTAACAATAATATCTGATAATTAAATTTCTCATCTACATTCTTTCAAATTTTAGATCCAAAAAATCGAGAAAAAAAAAAAAAAAAGGAACCGGCTGGTTCGGTTAAAACAAAAACCGCTAATAATTGGCGGTTCGGTTCGATTCACCTCCGAAATTTTGGAATGGGTTCGGAACCAGGAACAATGAGCATCCCTATTCTTGAGGAGGAAAAGATGAGGAGAGGAATGAGGCAGAGTTTGGGTGGACCCGTTGGTTAGGAAAATTATGGCCGACTTTTCATCAGGTCAGAAAGGGGAAGCTGACGAAAGCAGTGACGCATTACCCACCGTGGGGCACTTCTAAATACGTGGCATCTAATTATTTGACGGTCAAGTCTGCGTTTTCCTTGGCGGCGGTTAACCCACCTATCAACCTTTCGCCCCAAGCAAACGCCTGCTTAAGTTGTATCTCTAATGAAAATGACTAACGCGATATGTGAAAATTATGGACACTGTCTAGTGTACATTCAGGTGCAATGTGAATTTATAATATATTTTAAATTATATAATTTATTATATTAAAAGATATAATTTATTTATATTAAAGTGTGTAATAATTTTTTATATTAATAATTATCGATTAATTATAAATAAATTATATCTTTTAATATAATAAGTTGTATTTTTTTTTAAATGAACTATGTTTTCTTCTACTTATTATGCGTCAACTTTTGGGTATGTAATTTTAAAAAAAAAGTAAAATGAACAGAGTATAGGAGAATACGCTTATAAATTATAAAGTAAATAAAGTAGTTTGATTAAGTGTATATGTGGGTCTAAAAATAATGATATATTTTGTAAATATATATAAGAAAATTGTGAGAGTGAAATTTAACAAAGAATTTCATTTTATAAATCGTAAAATATTGTGATATGTTCAATAAAAAAAAAATGCAATGTGTTATGAGAAGCGGAGAAAGTATTATTTTTAAAAAAGTAACATCTTTTCGAAAAAAATATTAATTTATAATTCTAGTTATCTATTACTACCCCCGTCCTGATTTTGTTTAATCATTTCACTTTTGGTTCGTGTTTTAGTAAGCGAATTGTTTATTAGTATATGAAATGATAAAATAACTTTTAAGAAGATGTAGAATAGACGAGGGGGTAGGATATCATATCTCACTTAAAAATCTTTATTATTTTAAATCTTAATAAATAAGCATTTCGTTAAAACGAAGTCAAATAGTATTTGAAATCTAAATCAAGGCGGAGGCGTATTATTTAAGAGTAAGAACGAGTGAAGTAGTGCAGTGTTTTTGTATATCTTGAATAGCTAATCTAATAAACAATCTAGAAATGAGTTTATATTTTTAAGTGAAAATAAGAATTTAATACATTTTTTTTTTCAAAAAAAGGGATAATTTCATTGAATAGAATAGACATGAGAAGTACCCATTAATTACAATAAATTGGGTATAAGTTACAGTGCTCAATTTATTCAATTATAAGAATTTAATACTGTATTATTTACTTGGGTACAATTCCCTGCACCTTGACTCCACTTCTTGTATAGTGAATTCAAATCTACTTCTTTGACAAGTAAACTGTAATTTATTATAGAGACATATATAAAGTGTTTTATGCATTTTAGCAATAAGCACCGAGTGTACCGTACAGTTCATATGCATTATAAAAATATATAATTTATTTATATTAAAATATACAAATTATTTTTATTAATATAAATTGAATATTTTCATGTAAATAAATTACAAGTTTAAAAAAATATTGAATTCTACTGTGCACAGAAGAGCTGCTTTAGGATTTCTCATCTCTCATGCACCCGTGTTTGTTTGGTACATTTTGACTTAAAAATAAATAATTCAATTTTTAAGAGTGTTACAGAAATTATAAAACAATTTACCATGCATGCACATACATATCATGCAACATTTTATTAAAATTTATTTTACTCAAGTTATCTAAATTAAAAAGTTGGGAGGGGTGTGAATGGGATAACAAATCAACGCCTTAATGACTCCTTCCACAGCCTAGTTGATGAAAATTATAGATTCTATAACTATCATGTTCAAACTCATCAAAATATTTAAATATTTAAAGTTATTCAAATTCTCAAATTCAAATATATTTTTTTTTAAATTTTGAAACGCCAATAAATTTTTTTAATGTTGATAATTTTTAGTCGGGTTGAGTCGGTCTAAAAACAATATTTATAATAAAAGACAAAAGCAAATTGAATGATTCTTGAGTTTAAAGTGACCCAAAAAATTAAAAAAAAAATAAAAAAACAAAAGTAAACCAATCTTTCTCCTTAAAAAAAAAAAAAAAAAAATCTCAATCTAAAATTATTAAAATTTAAAAAATTTAGATGATATTTTGAAATTAAAATAAAAATAATATAAGTGATTATTTACCTGTTTAATGAGCAACTTTTTTTTTTTTTGATAAGTTATATAATCTAAATAAAAAAATTAAAATAATTGATATTAATTTTGAAACGATCCAAAATTATTGAACAACAAAAAATTTAATATCTTTATATGTAGTCGTATAATAATATTTAATGTCGAAGTCGCTAAAACACAGTCCTTGCCAGCTGTAAAAAGCGCCACGGCCCCACACACATAACCAACGGAGAGAGAGAAAAAAAGACAAAGTTGCATACAAGAAAGCACGTTTTAATATAATAATAATAATAATAATAATAATAATACTGAGCAGATTCAATGACTCACGTGCATTACAACTTGGCTACATTAACACCCATTCATGTATATATACCAACCCATCTTTCCAGTTTCTTCGTTTCAAACTCAAAGCAGCACCACTCTCGGAAAACAAGCAGCCGCGATTCAGAGAAAAACTCTACTACCTAATCGATTAGCAAAGAAGAAGATTTCGTTTTTCAATTTTTTTTATTTGGAAAGTGAATGAAAGCGTTAGCCAACAGCAACAATTATTTACCGGCGGGATTCAGGTTCCATCCTACCGACGACGAGCTTGTTGTGCATTACCTCTGCCGTAAGTGTGCCGGCCAGCAGATTTCGCTCAATTATTGCCGAAATTGATTTGTACAAGTTCGATCCATGGGATCTTCCAGGTATTATATTTAATTTCTCTCTCTGTTCGGCGATTTAGGGTTTTGTTGTGAATTATGAAGTTGATTTATGAGGAATGGTTTTGAAATTTAGGAATTTAGTCCCGATTTTTGTATGAGAGGTGTTAATTTTCCGTTGATTGAAGATGTTAATTGTATCACCTTGGCTTTTGAAAAAAAAAAAAATTGGGATTAGGTTTATAATGAATTAAGTTTGATTTATGAAGAATGGATTGAAGTGAAATTTAGGAAATTAGATCTAATTTTGTGTAAGAAATGTTAATTTTCCGTTGATTGAGAATATTAATTGTATCCTTTTGAAAAAATTGGGGGTTAGGTTTCCTAATGTTTGAAATTGATGACAGCTATGTCACTGTACGGTGAAAAAGTGGTACTTTTTTCTCCAAGAGACCGGAAGTATCCAAACGGTTCACGGCCGAACCGGGCGGCGGGAACCGGGTACTGGAAGGCCACCGGAGCAGATAAGCCGTTGGGGAAGCCCAAGACTTTGGGAATCAAAAAAAGCGCTGGTGTTTATGCCGGAAAAGCTCCGAGGAGTCAAAACCAATTGGATTATGCACGAGTATCGTCTTGCTAATGTCGATCGATCTGCTGGAAAGCGGAATAATTTGAGGTACTTACTTGATCACCTTGCTCTGTGTTTTGGTTCTTGATACTTGGTACTTGGGTTTTTTCTCAAAATGAATTAAACGATTATTGGAAGCAAATCTGTTTACCTCACCCTGTGTTTGGTTCTATATGCTTGGTTGGAAAATGAATATAAGGTGATTGGTGGTTAATGGGAATAAAAAGAAATCAAATCACCTTCGCTTAAGTTGATCATTATCCAATTTTGATCAACTACCTCTTCCTCTAATTATATCATTTCAATTATTCCACTATTTTTCAACCAACAATCATTTTTTGTCTCAACTTATTCCAAGACTAGAACAATATACAAAAAAATGTGACCATCATTCTCAAATTCTGTATTCGATGATTCTTATTCTCATTCTCATTGAAGAATTTGAACCAAGTGCACCTGTTTTAACATTGATAAGCATACTCAAATCATAGGAATAGGTAAATCTTTTGCTTTCAATTAATAGCTCAATTGTTGAAATATCTGTTCTTAGGAGGAGATGATGATTGAATAAAATTGACTATCAGATGCATTTTCCAAATAACTAATCATTTCAATCTTTTGATATTGCAGCTTGATGATTGGGTCTTGTGTCGAATATACAACAAGAAAGGAACCCTTGAAAAGCACTACAATGTAGATCAGAAGGAAGTTCAATTCTCAGACAGCGAAGATCAAAAGCCAAACGTTGATGCAATCCGTTTAGTGTGACGGCACCAATGGCTCAGAATCCACAGGGGATGAACGAGTACATGCATTTCGACTCATCTGAATCGGTACCTAAGTTGCACACCGACTCAAGTAGCTCTGAGCACGTATTATCATCATCGACTGCGTTTATGTGATAAGGAAGTTCAAAGTGAGCCCAAGTGGAACGAGTTGGAAAATTATCTTGATTTTGATGCTGCTCAAGATAACCCTTTTAGCTCATAAGTGCAGTACAATGATCTGTTCTCCGCGTTTCCAGATATGTTTGCGTTTATGCAGAAGCCCTTTTAACTAAGTCGAAATGGGATCTCAATTTTTTTGATTCTAGACATTACAATGTAGGTAGCTACGTACATCCGCAGTTTGTGTAGCAATTCTTGGAAGTTGATTTATCTCCTTTTTTTTCCATTAAAGAAGGGAGGTCAAAGTCTTGGAAACGATGCATTCGTGGTTTTCGATAGTACGAGGAAGAAGAGGATCTTGTCAAATTTGATGGCTTGGTTGGTGTGATATTGATCTAACGGTGGATCAAAGGTGAAACTGAGTGGTAGGGCATTCTTGTACTAATAGAACCTTGGAATATGTTGTAGCATATTCTTTCTTTCTTTTGTACGATTAGAATGTAGCATTCATCAGGCACAAGAGAATAAGATTTATTTTAGTAAATTCCTTTGTATATATATTTATGTAGATCTTTCTTTATATATCAATGATATTGTGCTTTGGAAATGGACAACCAGTAACATGATCATTATTGCAAGATAAACATGACAAGCTACAATGTATCTTTTTTGCTATTCGGTTCGAGTAATCGAGTTTCTGCATCCACCAATAATTTTATCTTTTCTTCAGTGATTTATAATGATGCTGAACCCTGTGTAAATATTTTTTCATTGATTAAATCCCGGTATAAAGACCGAAAAAAATAAATTATATCCCAATATTTCAGATTCAAAAAAGTTTTAATAAATACACTTTTTATTTGAGTTTTTTTTTAAATTAAAATCTGGAAAAAAAAAATCTATTTCACAAATTGTATATCTAAATAATGGCAAAGTATAGGGAGAACAAATTTTACACAATAATATGTGAAACTGATTAAAGAGTATGATTTATATTACTAAATGATATTAGTTGCGATAATCGAAGAGTGTGAGTTTTTTATAAATAAATGGTATTCTTTAATATTTGAAGGATTTTACATATTACACGGGGGTATTAGTAGTGATAACTAAAGAGTGTGATTTATATTATAAAATGATATTAATCGTGATAATTGAAGGGTCATGTAAAAAAAAAAAACTATTTTCACGATAAACAAAATTTCACAAGACAGCCAACTCAACCTTAATAATTAAGTTTCTATTTTAAAAAAAATTGTAAATTCTAGCTACAAGATCACTACTCATAATTACTACAAACTGCAACTAAAAAAGAAACAATTACTACAAACTACAAAATGACTCTTGAAAAGATTAACACTAACTACCCTTTCTGAAAATCCTTTAGACCACTACACATTAAAATGACCATCAATCAATAAACAATTCATTTCTCTCTTATCCATATACACATTTTACTCTACAATCCAAATTCATCTTTTTTTTTTTTTCATATTTTATTCATAATCACCCACAACAACCCTTTAATAAATTATTTTCTTTTATAACTTAACAATTAAATTTATAAATATTTTTTCATTATATTTAAAATATTTAAGAAATATACACAATTATTTAATATTAAAAATCATAATTATAATAAAAATTACAATACAGTTAAAATAAATTACAACATCCAATAACAAAATTAAAATTACTAGAATTGAAAATAAAAAAAAAAATAAAAATAAAAAATCAAGCTATAAATACATGTAAATTACAATGAAGCAAAATATGTAAATTTCATATTTAATTATCAGTGTCTTAGGTCACACCCATGTGTCATGAAATGGATACAGTATATTTGAGCAAATATTTGATGCCCATGGTCAAATGACAACCGTGGTCATCAACATTCCTTGAATTCTGAATTATTATTTTTCTTCTTTTTTGTCCCATGTGATGACCAGAGCGTCTTCAGACTCGATAAACATGGTCTTATATCAACTCACATTCTTGTATATTCCCATTATTAAAATCAGATTCCCTTTTCATCATCTAAATCTCTATTTTTTTAAGAAGGCCATTATCTGATTGTCAGCGGATTGACGGTGATTTAGTATTTGTCTTACCCTACCCTACACCAACTTATTAAATTGGGATCATATAAATAACTCTCTTTTTATACCTATTTTGAAAGACGTTCATCGGCTCCACCTCCAGATTCTCTCTTCCACACCTATCCACCAATTTCTCACTCACCTCAACTCAATCCTCCCCTCTCAAACTCCTTCTCCCCAACTTCACATACCTCTCCCCCACACACTTTCAACATCAACATCGCAAAACTCTTCTTTTATAGTTGTACTCTATCTTTAAGACAAATATCTCGGCGGATGTTTGCATGTTTCATGAGATCCGTGAATGGTATTAATTAAAATCTCAAAAGTAAGGGGAAGAAGCAAAGGAAATAATCTCTTTTGAGTACTCATTTTCCTAATTATACAACAAAGCTTCGTTCTTTTTTCACAAGGTCTTGTTTTTGTATTTATCTGAGTCACTCTAATGTTGTTTTCTGTTTCATGTAATTTCTTTCGGTTTATTGATTCAATTATCGATTTTCGAGATAGTTGCATGTTTACATTATATCTGATTGCATTTTTTATATAGGCAATCGAGTTGCATGTTTTTATATTATAGCGATTTGCATATTTTTTTATAGGTAGTAGCATGTTTACATTATAGGCGATTACATGTTTTTTATAAATGATCACATGTTTACGGTATAAGCGATTACACGTTTTTTATAGGAATTCTGCACTTCTATTATAAGTAATCATGCTTTTTGTTATAGGTAGTTGCGATTCTATTATAGGTAGTTACGTTTCAATTATAAGCGATCACACGTTTTGGTTATAGGTAGTTGCACAATTCTTTTTTAAGTAGTTGCGTTTTTCATGATAGTAAGTTGCACGATTCTACTATAGGTAATTGCATGTTTGTTGATAGCAAGTTGCACTTTTTATTATAGCCTAGCATGTTGATGTTAAAAGTAGTTACCGTTTTATTATAAGTAGTAGCGTTTACATTTATGTTATAATTAGTTCTGGCGTTTTTGGTTTATAGATAGTTGTCCGTCTAAGTTATAAGTAGTTCATATTTTTTAAAAGAAAATTGCATAACCTATAACAAAAAAGTAGGCCCATTAAGAAAAAAAAAAATGGAGTTGGAAATTGAACCCAAAACCTTTAGCTTGAAAATGAATGTCTAACCACTATGCTACAACAATATATTGAATGGTTTTGACACTTTAATGCCTTAATTTATATTTCAGCCAAAAAAAAAAAAAAAAAAAAGTTAGAAATTAGAGTTGATCCCTGTACCTAATGCCACAGAGCAAAGACTTTAACCACTGGGCCAAATCTGTGATCGGTGCTAATTTTTAACAGAATATCTTATTAAATGAAGAGTGACCCGTTTTTTTTAAATGGATCACTCATTTATGTGAGTGTATGGTAGACTTGGGTGTTGGGGAATAACAGATCTAGGGTGAATATTTAAATACAAATTTAATTTTATAATTATTACTAGCATGAATTAATCATATTAATTCAAATAATAATCCAACAAATATCATGCATATAATTAATTCACGCGTAAAACCTGCATCTTGCCGAATTCTACTAGTTTTTGAGCGTACCTCTTAGGGATTGATCGTGATTAGATAACAAAAAGAACTTCCCCAAGTATTCTTTAATCTCATTATGACTAGAATGACTTTGAACAATTAACAAAAAGGAAAATAAATCATGTTGCACCACCTTTGTGGATTCTTAATTTTCGGCACATGGAATTTATACACTACTCAATTAGCGTTTTGAAAAAAAAATACAATGCATCGGCGTTACAAAATATTTGATATTTTATCCAATGATATTTTTCGAAAAACCAATTTACCGTGTGTTGTTAGAGAATAAACATTCATCCTATTTATAAATTGGTGGTGGACGAAATTTTGGATAAAAAATAATGTAGAAATCTTTTTCTTGATCTCGATAAATCTTGAATATATCTCACTATATTCTTTTTAAAATCAGTATAATATTTCTAAAAATCCACCTACTCTTTGTTATGGGATATTTTTGAAATTATAGGCAGAATCGAATTTGGATCTTCTTGAATTATGAGATATTGCTTGTATTTCGAAAATAAATATCTTCATAATATATTTTCAAGAAAAATCAATAAAATCTTTCTTGTCTTTTATCTTTAAAAATTTGAAATTTTTCTTTATAAATAAATAAAAATTGGGAGATTTCTTGAATTTAATGGATAATCTTGTATTTAAGAATACATATCTTCGTTCCATAACAAAATATCAATGAAAGAAAAATTTTATCTATAAATTTGAAAATAATTAGGAAAAATAATAAACAAATTTATTTTATTTTTAAACACCTTTTTCGTTATTGGACTATATGTTAAAGCTTTTCGGGGGCCTTTAGGAGAATAAGATTGAACCTTCCAATGGATCTTGAATTATCAAAATAAAGCACAATATTATTCAATGCTTTAAATATTAATTAATCTCACTACATAATTAATATTACATAATCTTAATAATTAATACGGTCAATATACAACGAGTTATTATTTAGTGTTTGAATTATCTGGCCATTAAATTAATTCAAGCTTTTTAAAAATAGCTTTCAGATTAATTAGATGGATCTTTGAACAACCATCAAGGAAGTTGGTTCAAAGTTATTATTCATCTGGGAAACTAATTATTTTAGAATTTGGTATGATAAGTACATATGAACCTCCCATGGGGCAAATCAAAATTAACTCCAATTCTTCAAATTAAATTCTTTTGTTAAATCTTAGCAATCTTGACGATAGTTCCAGATCAAAATTATAATATTGATTCGACTTATTAAGAGAATTAATTGCAATAGGTTCATTTTTATTCGATAATATTAATGAACCTCTTGATTTAAAAAGATTTAATCAAACAAAGGTGGCCTTACTGATTTGTCCTCGAGGTTAATAAGTTTTATTACCAAAAACCCTAAGCAATTAGTTTCTTATGTGGATAATATGTTGAATTTATCTAGATATGACAAAAAGATATTAATTAAACGTTTGATTCAAAGGCCTTGAATTAATTAATGGCCAGATAATTAAAACTAACATTGAAATAATTTAAGCAAATTATCGAAGATTGGGTAAAGATGGACGTTCGAATATTAATTCTTCCTTGAATATTCAATTTATTTATAAATAAATGAATTATATTGTGTTTTCAATATTGGGAGTATTCAACATTATAATCTTTGGTCTTAATTTAAAGCCCCTCGGTAGCCCAAATATCAATACCAATTTCTAAAATGGATTAAAATAAAATAAAATATTGTTGCTTTATATGGCCTTATTTTTAAAATTTATAAAAGAGGGAGAAAGATTTTTTAATTTTGTTCTTAATGAAGATATGTATTCTTGGAATACAAGATTGATGTATTAAATTCAAGAAATCTCCCACTTGGTTATACATAATGAAATTTATAAAATTTTGGAAATATAGGGCAAAAAGATTTTCTTGATTTTTTGAAAAGATATTATGAAGATATGTATTTGAAATACAAGAATATTCATAAATTCAAGAAGATCCAAATCATTCGATTCTCAAGACACTCAATATTTTTATAAAATTCCATAAAAATACCTTTGCCGGAGCGGATCCGTAATATTTTAATTATGAGAGCGATAATAAACTTAGATATATTCAAGATTTAAAGAGTGGATCTTGTGTTTTATCCCACATTGAAAAACAATACAATTTCGGCATTCCACCTCCTATAAATAGACATTAGTTCATTCTCAAGAATAATCCACGCTGGAAATATTAGGAAAATCCACATATGGTGCAAGAAAAGCTTTATTTTTTTCTTTGTTAATTGTTCGCGAGTATCCTTCAACCGATTGTCGAAAGCAAGGGCTAAGGGAATTTGGGGAAGTCCTTGGTTAGTCCGGCCCAACCTCAATTCACTACCATCCCGAGAGGTACGCTCACGAAACCTTTGAGATTCCATGTAGGTTTTACGCTTTTTATACGTATCTGTCATTTGCAATTATTATTTGAATTAATATAGGATTAATTCATGCTAGTAATAATTAATGAATTAAATTTGTGATTTAAATATTCATCCTTATAGATCTGTCAGAACTCATTCCCTTAACACGTGTATCAGGTAATTTATAGTGCATTTTAGAAGCCGCAAAATACACAAAAAAAAAAATCAAACTAACTATTTCAAATGGTAGATGCAACTACGTTCCTATATTAACAAATACTTTTCTATGTAAATAAGTCACACTTTTCAGCATAACAAGTTGACGCTTTCTTCTAAAATGCACTATGAGTGCATAATGCACGCACTGGTGTATACAAGACCTAGCCTAATAAAAAAATGAAAAGGCGATTAATTAATTGATTTATGATTGTGAGGAGTGAAAATATACTGGAATTACAAAATATATAAATAAAAAATATATATTAAAACTATTGCAAATCTGGAAAAGCATTATAATAAAAATAAAATAAAACTATTTTTTATATTGGGTTGGCAAGATTCAAACTGCAGTCCATATGTATGTCCACTTCACCACTTCGACACAGCTCTGTATTGCACAATGTGTATCATATAACATAATATATTAATGCTATAAACCTCCTATAAAAAACTCCAAACTCAATCCTCATACACCCTAGATGTGCGCCACCAACTCACATTCTTTAAAATCCATTATTAAAAAATCAAATTCTCTTTCATCCTCTGACTCTCTATCTTTATTATGTTCTTTCTCCACTCCACCACTGCCCAAGAGACACACCACCACCACCACCAAAACTCCTGTAAAAACCCCAAACTCAATCTCAAACCCTAGATGTGCGCTGAACTAGGAGCCTCTTCGGAGTCGCGCCACGTGCTCCTCGTCAGTATGGACGATAAATTATTGGAACTTATAGGCAACGTAAACCATAATCGTGCGGCAATTAAACTTGATTCACCAACCATGAACATATAATTGCATAATTGAATAAGTATAAACATAAAAAGAAATCTTAAAGAAAAGTAAATGCGCATATTTCTCTACTATGAACTTCCACGTAATCCCCATTCACCGGACTTGCAGTTTGTTGTCGTTGAATCGAGGCGAATTTTGCTAGGAAAATTCAGCTATTCTGAATTTTATGGAAATATGAATTAACATTGTTTTTATGAATTTCAAGAGCTTCCATATATATAGGAAAGACCCATCTTAAATTTTAAGCTAACTGATTATGAAATAAAATCCCTAATATTTATTTAAATAAATATCTAAGATTTATTCTGGCATATAAAATGTAATGCAGTTTAATTCATATGTCAAATCTCTACGATTTGATTCCATATATATTAAATCCTATAATAATATTTCATATATTATTATTGGGAATTACTATTTAATTAAATCAAGTTAATTAAACATTAATAATAATTAATTCTATATTAATCTATTATTAATTAATTTTCCATAAATTAAATATTAATCCAATTTAACATTTAATCAACCAACTATAATAAAGTAAAGGGAATTACTTGTATTGTGACCCATAAACCCTCATATATCGAAGCGATTATCAGTCCAAACTAGCCTTGTAATTGAACCCTAGACAATAAATCGACATTCTCAATATAATGCGTTCGTTAAAGCGTGCAACTACTATATAGCAGGAAACACTTATGGGCTATTACGATTTCTCCTTTCATTCCTTGAATACTCGATTAAGTCTTGGAACATGATCAAATTGTCTATTCAAATAACTTAATCTGTGTTTTCTCCAATCACAATTGATCATGTATGTCACACTTAGCCACAAAGTCTAAGTTAACGATGTATCGACGATGACTTTTGATCCAATTATGATTAGAAGATGAGTATTCTCTCCAATCATGGAACAACATCACACACTAAGTCTGGGAAACATAGATGCTTTTTCGAAATTGCCTTTCGTCAAACATTAGTACGCCTCGAGAGGCTGAAACTGGGATGCAAGGGATAAGGGATAATACGTGTCAACACTCTCGATGTTTTAACTTTAGCACCAAACCGTGTTGTTCGGTCTTGGGTCAAAAAATTTGGCCTTGGCAATTTGTTTGTTCAAAAACACATCTCAATCTTGATTATTCATTTCAACTAACCAAGAGAAATAAAATAAAAGCAGAATTAAACACATAATTCCTATGATCAATATTAAAAGAATCAAAATAAGCATGGTCTTTCTTTAGTATTTATTTTGTTCCATTATTTTCACATACTCAACGACCTCATAAAAGAGTACAAATTTATATCAAATATAAATTGTAATGGACTAGGATCGCATTTCCTCTTATCGTGATCATAACTTTATAATTTGAATATCACAATAGCATGGTAGATCTCCAATTCAATTGAAAATTTGCGAATTCTGATTGATTAAACCGGTTTAATCCGGATGTCCCTTAACTTTCGTTTACTCTTTGTTTGGTGAAACAAAATTAGGATGATTCCTAACCATAGCGGTGACCTTCGTGTCCTTATAAAAAGATCTAGTTGAATGTGAGTCAGAGCAAAAAACTTTGATCTTAATCTGCGTTGGAGCGAAATCTGGTTTCTTTTTTAATTTAGATGGAACATCGTTTCAATCTAATGAAAAGCCGTATTTTAGTGAGGAGCGTTTTAAAAGGCGGGGTATTAATTACTTGTCGAGATCAAATATGTTGTCTACACATCGCGTTTGACGATTATTGGTATCCTTTCTTCGCGTAAACAATATTTCAAAATTAATCCAATTAATTTTAATTAAGGCCAACCTCAATTATGTTTTTAAGTTTTAAAATAATTCTATTTTAAACAATTTGTTTTGGAATGGCTCAGCTCAATTTCTAAAATTGCTTAGGAGGTCTGACGAAAAATTAAATTTTCAATTAAGTCCCTTGCATCACCAGCCCGATTTTCCCAGCATCCAATCTGTAAATCGACATCCAACTTCCAAATGCCACAAGATTCATCAATCACAGTTCATCAGAAAATAATCGAATTAATTCATCAGAAAAACAAAGTCCAACTACGGTGATCAACAATCAATTATTCATCGCTACCCAGCAAGGCATAGGACGAGTTTCCGCTGCGAGGCAGCACCGAATCGTGACGCAGCAGTCACAAAACAGGTCGCTGCCGCATTGACAGCAAGCGCGTGCGCATCAGCGCCACCGCTCAACTTATGCGGGCGAAGATCTCCCCCATTTAGGAAACGCAATCGGAACAGGACACGTCGCCGCGAATCGCAACGAGACACGAAGCGTCCCACCGTGAATCAAAAAAGCGAAAAAGGGAACACCGCCGCGCATCGGAACGATACAGGAACGCGCCGCTTCGATCGGATAGAAAAGGGTATGTCGCCACGAGCCGAACCAAGACCAGGAGCACGCCTACACAATCGCAACTGGTGCACTCTGCCGTGATCGACATGCTGCAGATCGAATCTGCCGTTGCACGCGGCAATATGGGGCTAGCGTGACCGTCGCGAGTCCCGGCAACCGCTGACTCAGGCGACGCCACGGGTCACCTCCATAAAGCCGGACGGCGCTGGTTCGGAGCGAGAGCGGCGAAAAGTTGGGTTTCAGAAACACTGGGAAGCAATGAATAAGCGATGTAAGTGATATGAGCCCCAAAAAAAATTGAGAAACCAAATGGCAGTCAAGTAAGCAAGCGAACCAACATAGCATAACAAAAAAAAAAAAAGATTTACACCTATTTAATCTAATACCTCCAAACACCTAGATTAACGTTGCAATCGATGCCACACCCCCAGTGATTTAAGAAATTATTTCATAAATCAATTAATCAATTAAACAAAAATCAAAAGAGCATGAACGTCTTCTTGTTTGGAATTTATAAAAGGCGTATGCGTATCAAACATAATTAAGCGATTCACCAAGCAGCGGGCGTATAATTGCATAATTGAATCATTATAGGCATCAAGAGAAATCTTACTGGCCGGACATATAATTGCATAATTGAATAATGTATATACATCAAGAGAATCTTACGGTAAATAAATGACGCGTATTTAATCTTATGGTATCACGTAATCTCCATTCACGGGATTTACTTGCAAATTCTTGGGCGTTGAATCGGGAGCGGAATTTCTTTAGGAAAATTCCCTATTCTAGATTTTATGGAGAAATATGAATTAACATTGTTTGTGAATTCCCAAGAGCTCACATATATATAAAGGAAAGACCCAACTTAAATCTTAAGCTAACTTGATTAGAAATAAAATCCATAATCTTTATTTAAAATAAATCTCTAAAATTTATTTCCCACATATAAAACTCACGGATTTAATTCACATCATGTGTCAAACCCTACGTATTTGATTCTATATATTAAATCTATAATAATATTCCATATAATATTATTGAGAATTACTATTTAATTAAATTAAATTTAATTAAATATTAATAATAATTAATTTAAATTAATCTATTATTATTCATTTCCATAAATTAAATATTAAATCCGATTTAACATTTAATCAACCAACTATAATTAAGTAAAAAGCGAATTACTTGTTGTGTGACGCTTAAAGCCCCTCATATATCGTGGCGATTAGTCAAACTAACAAATCTTAATTGAACCCGCAGGCAATGTCGGGCATTACCGATATATTGTGTGCGTTCTGTAGAAACGCCAAGAACTACCAAAGAATCAAACATAATTTATTACGATTTTTTCATTTCATTCGCCAATCTTTCGATAAATCTTCGAACATGATGAAGTTGGTCTATTGAATAAACTTGTCGTATTTTCTCCAATCACTAATTGATCATGTATGTCACACTTAAAAGCCACAAAGTCTAAGTTGGCGTCGTCGGCAAATGACTTTGATCCACCATGATGAGAAGATAGCATTCTCTAAATCAGCATCAGAATGAATCCTATTCTTTGCTCAACTACCACGCATACGTGCAACTTCGTGATTTAACCCAATCCAACCGTACATCTACCCACAGACTGGCGTCAGGTCATGGTCAAAGTTCATCCCACACATATGGCGTGCGTATTGACTCAAGTCGAAAGGAGTATGACGCTTTCCCACTCAAGCAAAGAGACAATCTGTGAGACGCATATAGTGAAAATACATCAAACTCTTTTCTCGGGATGGGTATACCAATACCCCCTGGTATTTGTGCATCCATCATGAGATCACCTAAGATATCGTGAAAGGGGTGAGATCTTACTATCTTTCTCTAAGAGTATGATGCGGATCATATACACTTTCATCTCCATCAGACCATCATCAATATTTCATTCTTGATGATCCTCGTTCGACTATTTGAGAATCATGCTTAGAAGTCATCCGAGGTTCTCACAACCTCAATGACAACAATGACTCATGGGAACATCATGAATAAATGCAAACAATCAAACATAACATTCAAACAAGTATATTGCTATATATTAACATTAAATGAACTATAATATTAAATCAAATGAATATCATCTAGTATTATGTCTTTTTAGAATAGATTGTCTCTAGGACACTAACACTAACATAAATGTAATCAAGTAGGCAAAAAAATTGATAAAATGGGTGTCTTGGAGTAGTTTGAGGGTAAATTGGTAAGTATTTATGCATAAAGTAAAAGAAATTGATTGGATTGGGTATAGTGGCCCCAAAAGTAATGACGTTTTATTGTAAATACGCGAATATTAAGAGTGTAGTTTAGAAGGTTTTCCTTTTTGAGTGTCGCTAAACAATTATAAACGATCTTGAATAAGGCAAGTGCAAGCAATTATTCGACAAGAGGGAGTATAAAAAAGTAATTTATAATTAATTAATAATTTGAATTACAATTGACCATTTATGGTTTGATTAATTATTATCTATTCATTCAACCATATAAATATCTAATTTTTTATACTACAAGAGAGAAATTGACTTTTCTGCATGGGCTGCGAATTTTCTGAACAAAATTTCGCCATTGTGCATCTTAATGAATCGCTTTCACGAATTTTTAACATTCTAGAGCAAAACATATTGCCTCTCTGATTCTTAAAGCCAACAAATTATCTACACGTTTTGTAATTTTTTAATAGACAAATATATTTGTAATTTTGAAGTAATTTGTAAATTGAGAATTGAAAATGTCTATATAATTAAAAAAATTTGTAGACAAGTAGTAGGCAATCATAACTATTTAAAAACCGGAATTATTTTTAGATTTATGAAAATTCTCAGACTCTTGTATGCATGTTGGAAAAAATTTTGCAAAGTAATTCTCCATTTTTTTTTGTAATGTTAAAAATATTTATAAAATTTTAAAAATTTTTTAAAAGTATACGATATTTACGAAAATGGAATTGAGGTGGGGCAAATTAATGTCCTTGCCTATACATAGATCCGCCAATGCTCTTCGCCGGAAAGCACAACAACTATGTCGACAAATTATCGATACAACCAGTATACTTGTGATCTCCCTCAATCGACGCCTACTACCATCGGATCTACGCCCGTTATTGATTTGGGCCGCCGACATCTCGATAAAATGGTGCACTTATGTTGCTATGCAATATAATATTTTTTTCGGGACGAGACCATCGATTGCAAAGAAGTTCACCGAGTAAACTCTCTCTCTTTTGATGTAGCGGATGATTGAAACGAAAAAAGTTTATTATGTTTTCTCAAAAGAAATCCATACATCTGAGTTTTCATTTCCAAAAAATTAACGTTTTTTTTATATTTTTTAAATTTTATAAATGATGTTTTTTTTTTAACATTTCAATTGTTCCGATATTTTTCTTATTATATAATTCTCGGCTGTTATTGAGTTCTTATTTTGCACGTTTTGTTGTATTTGTATATTTTTGTAAATCGTTGAAACACAAGAAGTTATTAAGCTGGTGCATGGAAAAAAAGAAGCTGATGCATGGAGATTGTGCAGTCCATTTTGGTGACACAACTATTTTGTGTGAATTTTTAACAAGAATGTATGAATTCTGCAATTTTTTTGTTGTATTCTGCAGATTTTTCTACCAACTTTGTTGCATTATGGATAATTTGGCTTCTATGCAATTTATTTTTCTACACATGTACAATTATTTCAAAAATTATATTGCGCATGTCGAAAAAACAGAGAATCATTAAAAATGAAAAAACCCAAAAATAAAATAGAGAAGATTTTGAGAAAAAAAAAGATAATATAAAAAATAAAAAAGATAAATAAAGGAAATAATAATCTAAATTTTTTTATAGTTCTGGTTCGTTCACAATCTTCGTGCCCCGCCCTACCGCGATCTTACAACAATCGATATTTGCTCTTTTTCATTGATTTCTCAGGTTTCCTAATGGACTCCCGACAGGACCTTCGATCCCCCCTACTCTAATACATTACGGCTTCGGCGCGCGCGCTTCACGTCTTTAGATTTGCCGCCTCGAAATTCCTGGGCTCTTGATGTTTTTTTGTTATTGCGACGACTACCCCCGCGCGATAAAATTGGGGGGCGTTTTACTCCATTGAGGTGGATGAGGATGATTACCAGAAAGGGTAGAAATACAAGCAATCTTTAATTGGTAGGGTGTTCTACAACTCGAAAGATAGGCCAAGAACTCTGGAGCTCATAAAAGCCAGACTTGTTGATATTTGGGGCATTCGTTCAGACTATAGACTCGTTCCTCTGGGTAGGGGGCTTCTATAATATACAATTTCTTTCGGCAAGATGACAAGACTAGAGTCTTTAACAAGAGCGTGTGGAATTGGAATCCGGGCTCCATCGGTTTGAGGAGATGGACGCCGGATTTTAATCTGCACAAACTAAGTTCTTCGATTGCAGAGGTTTGGATACTTATTTACGAACTCGGCTCCGAGTATTGGAGCCCTAAGTTACTGTGGACATTGCTTCTATGGAGAACCTTGGTTAGGATCGATGAGGGCGGTCCACGGACAGAAGTCTTGGGCATTTTACACGGGTCTTAGTTGAGATTGACATGAAAATGAGCTGCAAGAACGTGTTATGGTGGTTCGTCGCGATCTTTCCTTTTTTTTTTGTGGGAATTCGATATGAGAGTCTTCCTGCCATTTGTACGAGTTGCGTGATAACTGGTCATTCTTTTTTGGCGCCTACATATTTGAAAAAGAGTCCATGGTTTTGGGACAAGACCAAGAGGATCTAAATCACCCACAGGACCCAAGTCCCCAAAGGGTGCCTTTATCCATTCTGGAAAAGGGGAACCTTGGTGGCTCCTTCTACTGGGAAGGCAGATGATTCAGAGCCGGCTGGTTTCTCTAATCTGCTCATTGAAGATGGGGCTCTCAATAATGAAAAAAGCTTGTCCATGATTCCTTATGAGAATTTGGAGTAAGGATAGTGATACTGAGACTATTGTTTGCTTGGGGTTCAGATTAGCAACTCCTTTCATCTCTACAAGCCCTGGCTAATGTGGAGAAGTGGAGAAGGAGGCTGGAGATGTTGCAGCACCCAAAGTGACAAAGGAAGCAGGCAAGGAGACACCAAGGAATTCTAGCAAAGACCCCACTGTTAA